>CM076570.1:1522411926-1522669438 GCA_034641835.2 Pinus albicaulis
AATTAATTGTAATTTTTCTCATTGGCCTTGATGCCATCCTGTACAGCTCCATTCTTATTTTAATACCCAAGAGGTGATTTTTGAAATACTTTCATATCTAGTTTTCATATCTGGATTTCACATTTCAAGTTGACAATATAACAGATAAGTTGACAATTTTTTCAAATGCAAATCTAGATAAAAGCATGGCTGTCTTTGTCAATGATTTTTGGAATACCTCTTATCGTCTAAATTATTAAAATATGAGTTCTGATTTGTTGCATTGTTTGTCAAACCACCTTTTTTGTTGCAGTATTTGTAAAAACCAAAGTTTGATAATATAAGTTTATTAATGTCCAGCAAATGATCAAAGGAGTATGTCAATGGGAAGACCAAGGGTTAGCTCAACTGGTTTTTTTTCATGTTGTTGGGCATCTGCCTAGTTCAACCCTCCTGGTTAGGCACACTAGTCTATGACTTTAGCGAACAGGGTTACTAGGGATGCCATCCACAAACATGAGGAAGCATCTCTTGGGTTTCCCCACAAGGTTTTCCTTGGGGAAAATGTTAGGTCAATGGGATTATAAGAGTACATCACTAGCCAAAATACAATGTGGAAGTGTGGAAGTGTGGACTATAAAGATGCTAAAAATCATATCAAAACAGATTTTTAATTGTGCTAGAAGCAGAACAACAAGAGAAGATAAGAAAGTACATGACTCGGAGTGGAGATAAAGTAATTACAAGAAAAAGATAATATGTATGATATCTGAGGACCAAAGGAACTTTAGTTTGAACTAGTCATGGTATGCTAGTGCTGACAGGTGAGGACGAGCAATTAGATCAAGGGGGGTCTCCCTGCTAGAGTCCTCAATGACCGCAAAATTTTTTTTGGACTAGTGGATGATGTCCTTTGGAGTGTGTCTGGGACTGATAGGGCTCTACAGTATGATCCTTGTGGGAAGCCCAAATTTGAGCAAGCTCTCCTAACATCCAGGCATGGAAAAATTCTCCTGATGGATGGTTGGCTGTGTGGATTTGGGGGCACCCAGCTCCAAGGCCTTGTCGAGTTGTCTACTAAATTGTCTTGTTGGTAAAATGGTGTGCACGTGTGGCCTGGAACAACAACTCCATAAGGACCTTGTGAGGTAAGTGACTAGTCCACTCCTTTCCCATATGGGAAGGGGATATTGAGAAATATATGCACAGATCGACAAAATAATTGTATTAGCGCTGAGAACTCTATTATCACAGTGGTTTGTGAAGCTTTCCAATGAATGAACAAAATGTATTTCATTCTGAAAGTACCCTATAATATATTCTACTATCCTATTATCAACTATATAATTTAGTTTAACTAATTATATAAATGGATGCAAATTAATGCTTATTTAGAGTCTTGTTGATCAAAATAATAGTTTATTGCACCTATATTTTATAGTATTATAGTATTTTGGTATTAAAAATAATATCTTCTAAAATTTGGGTTTCGAAAATTGTTGATAACTTCTTGACTGAAGTGCTTGAGTCTCTCCAAGGAGATGCAATGAGTCACAAATCAATCAAAGTAAGGCAGCAAGCTTCACATTAACAAATCAGCCATATCTTCATCTTCTACTAGCTTCTTAACAAGATGGATGCTGCAAGATCCTCTCATCCTCCCAAGTGGCATCCTCATCCGGCAAGTTCTTCCATCGCACCAAGAACTCCCTGATCTTCCTGCTCCGCAGCTGCCTCTCCCTAGTGTCAATAATAGCCTCCGGCTGTAACACCAGATGCCCCTCATCATCTGTAGGCGGTAGCTCCTCGGTGACTGTCACATGCTGGCCCAGTGCCTTTTTCAGGCATGATACATGAAAGATGTTATGAATCTTGCTGCCTTGGTGCAGCTCCAACTCATACGCAACCTGCCCGATCTTGCGTATCACCCTGTATGGCCCATAAAAACGGGGCTTTAGCTTCTCCGCCCCCTTCTGCTTGAGCGAAGACTGTCGGTATGGCTGTAGCCGTAGGTAGACCAGGTCTCCTACCTCAAAGTGTCTCTCCACCCGACCCTTATCAGCATACAACTTCTGCTGATTCTGTGTTGTGGCTATGTTGTCCTTGAGAGCTCGGAGGATATCTTGGCTCTCTTGGATCCATAACTTGGCTCGCAGAGCCCTGCTAACACCAAACATCATGTCCACAAAAGATAAGGAATGATATCCATATAAAGCATAGAAAGGTGTCATACCAATAGACATATGGTGCGTTGTGTTGTAGCAGTACTCGCCCAAATGCAGCCACTTCAGCCATGCCCTCTGCTACCCACTGACGTAGTTACGCAAGTAGCCTTCCAGCCACTTGTTAACTATCTCTGTCTGCCCGTCCGTCTGGGGATGATAACTAGTGCTCGATGTCAACTCGGTCCCCACTAGTCGGAAGAGCTCCTGCCAGAATCTGCCCATAAAGCGGCTGTCCCTGTCGCTGACAATGGTCTTGGGTAGACCATGTAACCTGAAAACCTCCCTGAAGAACAGCTCAGCCACCTGTGCTGCTGTGTGATGTGCGGATATGGTGAAAAAATGAGCATACTTCGTCAGCCGGTCAACGACTACGAAGATGCAATCCTTGCCCTGCACGCTGGGCAACCCTGTGATGAAGTCCATCGATATGCTCTCCCATTTTCCCTCCGGAATGGGAAGAGGCTGCAACAACCCTGCAGGATGGCTCATCTCTCCCTTGTTTCGCTGGCAAACATCGCACTCCCTGACATGCTGGAGTACGTCCTCTTTGAGGCCCTTCCATGCGAACCTCTCCCGGATGGCCCTGTATGTCTTGGTGAACCCCTGATGGCCCGCCAATGGTGAATCATGTGAAGCCTGGAGTATCTTCTTCTTGAGCTGAGACCCCTCAGTCAAGAAGATGCTGTCCCTGTAATAGATGATCTCATCGACCACCCTGTACCTGTCATCTGCTACCTGCCCATCCAGAACCTCGCATGCAAACCTATCCTTGGAGTACTCAACCAACAGTCGAGCCCTCCAATCAGCGTCCAAGCTCATGAGTGATAACATGGCCGGTCTACGAGAAAGGGCATCAGCTACCACGTTATTCTTCCCTTTGACATACTCTATGTCAAAGTCGTAGGCCTGGATCTTGCTGATCCACTTCTGCTGTCTCTCCTGCAACTGCTTCTGCTCCAGAAAGTACCTCAGGCTGTTATGATCTGTCCTCACCCTGAATCTGCCACCCACCAGGTACTGCCGGAATTTGGCCAATGCATGCATGATGCCCAGCATCTCCTTGTCGTATATAGGATACAACCTCTCGTGTGGAAGGAGCTGCCGGCTCTCAAAAGCAATCGGATGACCGTCTTGCATAAAAACTGCACCAATCCCCTCTCCTGATGCATCACACTCTAGGACAAAGGGCTGCGTAAAATCTGGCAACGCTAATACAGGACAACTACTCATCACCTCCTTGAGCTTGTCAAAAGCTCGCTGTGCTGTGTCCGACCAACTGAATGCCCCCTTCCTCGTCAGATCCGTGAGGGGTGCAGCAAGCTGAGAGAAGCCCTTGACGAACTTCCTGTAGTAGGTGCAAATACCAATAAATCCCCGAAACTCCGTCACATTCCGTGGCTCGGGCCAGTCTCTGATAGCCCTGATTTTCTCCTCGTGGACTCTCACCCCGTCCACTCCTATAATGTGTCCCAGATACAGCATCTCTGTCAAACCGAACTCACACTTGGAGAGCTTGGCATAGAACTGCTGCTCCTCCAAGATGTGCAAGACTGTCTCAATATGCTGGAGGTGCTCCTCCCAAGTCCTGCTGTATATAAGGATGTCATCAAAGAAAACCAGCACAAACTTCCTCAGATGATCCCTGAAAATGTGATTCATACAAGACTGGAAAGTAGCAGGTGCATTGGTCAGCCCAAATGGCATGACCAGAAACTCAAAGTGCCCATAATGACACCTGAAAGCGGTCTTGGGAATGTCCTGTTCCCTCACGTGTATCTGATGGTACCCGGATCTCAAGTCAATCTTTGAGAAGAACCGTGCTCCTCTCAACTCATCCATCAGCTCATCGATCCTGGGGATGGGGTACCTGTTCTTCAGGGTCTTCTTGTTCAGAGCCCTGTAGTCAATGCACATGCGCAATGTGCCGTCCTTCTTCTTCACCAGCACTACAGAAGAAGCAAAAGGACTAGTGCCGGGCCGAATGTGACCAAGGGCCAGCAAATCCTGAATGGCTCGCTCTATCTCGTCCCGATAGGCCTTGGGATGCCTATACGGTGTAGTAATCACGGCCTGTATCCCCTGCTCAAGCTCGATCGTGTGCTCAAACCCCCGATCCGGTGGCTGCCCTGGTGGAATATCCCCAAAAACTATTGCATACCTGTCGAGAATAGACTGTAGATCAGGATGCACTGTCTGCCCCGTATCCACTGCCTCTGAAGCTCGCAACTCTACCGCCCACTCTATATCCCCCTTGCGGAAGGTCGCCTCCATGCTGTGTGCCGACACCGTCTGGGGTGGGTATGTGTGCTGCCCCCGTATCTTCTCATGCTTCCCCGTCTTGGGATCATCCCACTCCATCTCTAGGGCCTTCCAATCTGTCGTGACCTTCCCTAGAGTAATAAGCCACTGAACTCCCAATATCAGGTTGGTGTCCGGAATATCCACCACAAAGAAGTGATCTGTCAATGTATAAGTGCCCATCGTCACTGATAACTCCGGAACATATCGAGCACATGCCATGGTCTGATCACCTGGGACCAAGACAGAAAACCCATCAAAGCCCTCTGTCTGTATGCCTCTCCGCTCAACCATCTGGGCATCAATAAAATTGTGGGTGGCCCCACTATCAACTAAGACTGAAACCCGCTGTCCGCGCACTGTCCCCCGTACGCGCAGAGTCAAGTACTTGGGGACTCCCCGCAATGTGGCTAGAGCTCCCCCAGTGGGTGCAAACGATGCCCCACCTGTCGCGGGTGGTGGAGGTGGTAAGGTACTCTGTGCTGCATAACAATCTCCTGCCTCCTCATCATCCCCCTCATCCTCTTCTCCGCTGCTCTCGGAGAAGACCTCTATGAAATGTGCCTTCCCTGCCGCACATCTGTGTCCCGGTGCCCATGGCTCCTGGCAAGTGAAGCACAACCGCTTCCGCCTCAGCTCTCTCCTGGCCTCATCATCAACCTGCCCTCGTCCCGGATTCGCCTTGGGAGGCGGAGCCCTCGTGTCCTTACCCTTAGGCTAGAAAGCCTGTTTCTGGGGATAAGGTGGCCGAGTCCTGGGCAAGACATCCTGTAAGTCTCGAGTCCTGCTGATGGCATCCTGTAGGGTAGCCGGTTTTTTCGACCGGACTAGGCCACGAAGTGGCTCTGACAGCCCCTCCACAAACATGTAAACCATCCGGGCTGCCGATAAGTCAGGTACCATCACTGAAACCCTCAAGAAATCTGAAATGTATGTCTCTGCACTCCCAGTCTGTTTGAGCTTGGTCAGCTCAACAAAATGCTGCTCCGGATCCCTCCTGTCAAAGCGCTCTACCACCCTCCGGGTAAACTCGGCATATGTCATCACTGTGGAATGTCCGAGTGTCGCCATCCCATGAAACCACCAGTCCTGAGCCTCACCCTCCAGATGCAATGTAGCCACCTTAATGGCCTCTGACTCCGACACCTGGTTAAGCTGGAAATAGATGTCCAGCTTCTCCACCCAGGACTTTGCCGAACTGTTTGATGAGCCATCAAACGTGGGCAAATGGAATCTACTAGCCCCGCGGTGGTCATCGCGGTGGTGCCTGTGCCCCTTGTGATGATCACGGGGTCTAATGCCATACTGGATATGGAGATAGCTCTCGAAGGTGAGAGAATCCATGAATGCCTGTCCGAAAGCCTGATACTCTGCAAAAGCGGCCGCCCACTGAGCTGGACCTAGCTCACGCGGCGCTGTCGACCCCTCGTCCTCTGCCAGGAAGGTAGGCATGGTAGGTCGCGTGGGTGCTGGAGTATCCCTCTGTGCACCTCCCCGTACTCCTGTCCCTGTGTCCTCTGGCAAGAATGTGGGCATAGTGGATCGCGTGGGTGCCTGAGTCGTCACAATGGGGATAGCATCACGCACTGGTACGTGGTGAGACATACTCGATCCCTCACCGACCTGGAAAACTCTAGGGAGTTCTCTCTGTCCGACCTCTACGGCCGCGAGCCTCTGTGACATCTCCTGCATGTGACGGAGGAGCGTTTCTCTAAACCTCATCTCATCATCTGCCATTGGGTTCCGCTGCTCTGTGCCCTTCACAGGCTGCTCCGCCTCTGAATCTGTCTCAGGTGGCTCCTGATCGGAATCACTTCCCCCGAAAGGAAACCTCCACCCACTCTCAGCTTCTCTGCGTCTCCTCCGATGGATGTAGGGATTATCCCCGGGCGTCATAGACTGCTAGCACCACAGGCTGAGCCAGAACTATGCTCTGATACCACTGTAATATCCCCAATGGGAGATAACCAGTAATGCACAGAAATACAACAAACAGATATATAGAACAAAATGCCGGAACCAGAATATGGAACAAATACACATGAAATGCCAGAACACTAAGCCATTTTATTAATCTAAGAATACATGCATATGGGTACAAAGATAATCAGAATGAGTGCACCTATCCTTGCCCTAGGCAAGTGGAGACCCTCTCAGAATAAGAAATGGCTGCAATAGGGACTGCGTCCTAGCTGGCTGGAAAAACTGCCGTAGAAAGCTGCTGCTGCAATGCACTAGAGCTAGGGGCTGATCCCCTCACTGGAATGAGCTGAAAACTGGAAGGCTAGCTGATCTCAACCCTCCGGACAAAACCCAGAAATCGTGAAGCAAATGCTCCACCTCCGAAAATGCACCAAATAAACCCTCTCCAGAGAAAACGCTGTCTCTCCCAGTGACAGCGCAGAAGCCCAAGAAAACGCTGGGAAAAAGGGCTAAATCCACCTGCAAACCCTCCGGATGAAATAGCAAAACTCCTCAGGGCTGGAAAACGCTGAAATCACTGCCAAATCCCCACACAACAAACCTGCTCACAATAACTGCGTCCTCCCTAGCTGGGACTGCGTCCTCTCTCCTAGACTGCGCAGTCACAAAAAGGGGCAACTCCTCTGCAAAACGTCCACCAGAAAACTACTGCAAATCACCACTGAAACTGAAGGAAAAACCTTGCTCGAGCAGGCACTCGAAGTCCCCCGGAGCCAAGGGTGAGATCTTCGACCGGAGACACTCAGTTTGCACTAAACAGTGCTGCAGACCGACTAAACAACCGGCGTGCTGAAGTAGACAGAAGTCTAGCTCTCAATATCAATATCAAATCAACAATCCCAAATGAAGTGGAAACCCCTCCTTTTATAGTGCTAAACTCCCTCCAAAACCTTAACTGCGTCCCTCACCCTCCTTGGCCTGCGCAGTTACCCTTGGGTCAGCGTGAGGCCTCCCCTCATACACGTGTGGACCCCCAAGGCCACCCCTTTAAGTTACAACGTCAATCAACTAGGAAAGCACTTTATTTTATAAAGTGAGATGACCCCTCTTATTTCTCACTTTATTTATTATTTTTAGCTAAAGCGGAAAAATTAAACAAAAATGAAAGAGGCAATGTGCCTAGCACCGGTCTTAGCTACACCGGACTTCACAAAAACCTTTATTGTGGAATGTGATGCCTCAGGAAATGGAATTGGTGCAGTTTTAATGCAGGAAGGAAGACCCATTGCTTTTGAAAGTCGTCCGATCAAAGGAAAGTATTTACAGAAACCTATTTATGAGAAGGAAATGTTAGCAATACTACATGCACTAAAGAAATGGCGAACTTACCTAATGGGAAGACACTTCAAGGTAAAAACTGATCATGATAGTCTTAAACACTTTTGGAACAAAGACTATCTTCAGAAGAGCAGCAAAAATGGGTCACAAAGATGTTGGGTTATGACTTTGAAATAATCTACAAAAAAGGAAAGCTTAATGTTGTTGCGGATGCACTCTCAAGAAAGAATGAAGAGGTGGAAGCATTTCTTTGTGCCATTTCTATTATCCAACCAGATTGGATAACCGAAGCAAGAGATGAATGGAAGAAGGAAAAATATGTATGGACACTCATTCAAAAGTTGTGGCAAGATCCTAGTACATCTGATACATTTAGTTGGAAAAATGATTCCTTATGGTACAAAGATCGCTTATATCTTTGTAAGAATTCCCAACTAAAACAAAAGATTCTTCTGGAATTGCACACTTCTCCTTTAGGAGGACACTCAATATTTTTAAGAACTTACCACCGGGTGAGGAAAGAATTTTTTTGGGATGGCCTTAAATCTGATATTCAAAATTTTGTGGCGGAATGTTTGGTTTGCCAGCAGAATAAAGTGGAAACAATTAAGACCCGAGGACTTCTACAACCTTTATCCATTCCAAGTCAACGTTGGGAGGAGATTTCAATGGATTTTATCACAGGTTTACCTAAGTCCGAAGGAAAGAGTGTCATCATGGTGGTAGTTGATAGACTTACCAAGTATGCACACTTTTGTGCATTATCTCATCCATTTAAAGCAAGTACAGTTGCTACTACATTTATGGACAGAATTCAAAAGCTACATGGAAGCCAAGGGTTATTGTGAGCGACAGAGATCCCATTTTTACTGGAAATTTTTGGATGGAGTTATTTTCTTGTTTGAGTACTCAATTAGCTCATAGCTCATCTTATCATCCTCAATCTGATGGTCAAACTGAGATAGTAAATAAATGTTTGGAAGGATATCTTCGTTGTTTTGTATCCGATAAACAAACACAATGGGTCAAGTGGTTACCTCTCGCTGAATGGTGGTATAACACTTCCTTCCATACTGCAGCAAAAATGACCCCATTTATGGCACTTTATGGATACCATCCACCATCGATCACATCATCTTTAAGGGAAAATTCGAAGGTTCAAGCGGTGGAAGATCACATCGAGCATCAGCAAGAAGTTCTCCAACTCTTAAAGGATAACCTGAATTTGGCACAAAATCGAATGAAACAACAGGCAGATCAACATCGTAGTGAGAGAAGTTTTGATGTAGGAGATTGGGTTTTTTACGGCTACAACCATACAAACAAATGTCCCTCAAGCAAGCTAAGAAGGATAATAAATTATCACCAAAGTACTATGGTCCTTACAAGGTGTTGCAAAAGATTGGTTCTATGGCATACAAATTGGATCTTCCTACTTCTTCGCGAGTACATCCAGTTTTCCATGTTTCATGCTTAAAGAAGGTTATAGGTGAAAATCTTCCAGTTCAAACAATATTGCCAGAACTTGATGAGGAAGGAAAAATCATATTGGAACCTGAAGCGGTCATGGAAACAAGAACTCGACAACTACGGAATCGATCAATTTCGGAGTATCTCATCAAGTGGAAGAACTTACCCACTGAAGATTCTACATGGGAGGATGAGAATTTTATACAGAAGCACCCGGAGCTACTCAAGTGTTGAGGACAACACTTTTTTTGAAGGAGAGGGGAATGTTAGGTCCCTATATCACTAGTATAGCCCCTTATTATTGTTAGTGTAAACCCCTTATTGTTATTGTTGCACCCTTGTAACCCCCATTTTGTTATTATTGTGCCCTTAAATTATTATTGTTAGGTCGGCTAGGATTACATTGTGGCCCACTAGGATTACATTATGGCCCCATGGACTCCTATATATAGAAAGGAGGTTTTGTGAATTGTATCATATAGGAATTGTTCATTCATGTAATGTATTGGAGGTTGCCCCCTCGAAGTGGCTTATTTCTAAGGCGTTGATATCTCTTTTCTTCTCTTTTTGGAGTTGGTTACACAACATATTGGATTCTTCCATATATGGTTCTACTATATGCCCTCTTTGTATCTTCCTTTGGAATTCCCACCTATAGTAGTAGCAAATCAATATCTATGTAATACATTTTTATTTTAGTGACTTAGCTTGCAAACTACAATTTAGGGTTCTAATTTCTTGCGTGTTTATCATTTAATCATCATTGACATAATACTAGTAAGAAGAAACTAGTTTTATGATTAAATTTGTATCATATGAATCTTCCAGTTTATAAATTCTATCAAAATTTGATTCTTTATTACTATATTTCATTAGTGTATGTGTAAATTATCACTAATTTGATATTTTTAGAGATGTGATGATGAAGATTATAGTTTATTGAACCTTAAAAAGGTAAGAGATTACTCGTAATTATTTAGCATTCTATTTCTATGCTGAAAACCATTACATGAAGCATTCCAAGACCACCATAGTTTTGGTGTCATAAAAGGTCAAGAAGGTTGGTAGTGTGACAAATATTTTCATCTTCAAACTCTCAGTTTTTCCAAAGTGACAAACTCTTTCATCTCATTGCATTTTGTGAATTCACATATGCCTAATTTCTCTATGATGCTCATGAGAACGTGATCTTATTTAACAGTGTTCATTTTCTTCTTAACAGTAGTTAAGACAGGGAAATATTTTGTATTTTCAAGATTCAGGTTTATCACCTCCTTATAAATCCTTATAATATCTTAGATTCACTTTTCCCTCTATCTCTTTACCACCCCACAATTATTTTTGAACATATAATATTTTAATTATGATCTTTGTGTTGACGGGCAAAAATTCTCCACCAATAGTTAACAGATCTCCTCGATGCAAAGTCCAAATTAGACCTTACATGGGATAGGAGTCCCATTTGATATGTTGGCCCGACTACCACCTTGTTTGATTGTCAATTTGTTTTGGATAGAATGATTGGGAGAAAGGAATTCATGATAAATCTTTTGATAGACAACAAGTTATAAAAAATTTATGAAATTATTTAGGTAAGATAAACAAATAATATATCAATAGATTAGCAAGTTGACATGAATCGTAAATAAATAATGATAACAATCTTTAATTAAGGTGCATGGACATAAGAATATATTCGTTATCAACCACGAATCAGTTCTAAATTAATAACGAAGCGTGAAAACATGAATGAAAAAGCGATTATGAATATTATGTTCGTATCAAATTAACAAAATAGTTCATTAATTCTTAACACATTAATAACAATCACAACCATTGAATTATCACAAGAGTAATCTCACAATGCTCAACAACACAGGATGGAATTGCTTGAAGTGGCCCAAGGTATCTTCTTGAAATTAAATGTATATACCTGATGCGACACTACATAAATCATTCATGAAATCCAACAGTGGAAGTGCTAAGCTCTTATTTGATCTATCAAATGAATGCACAAGGTTTCCTCTACCTAGGTGCTTAAAGGAGTCGAAAGCTAAAAGTTCCTTCTAACTAGACATGAGAATATATTTATACAAAATGGGGTGACTTTTCACCTCCCATGACCTTTCAACTCTCCTCATGACTTTTCATATCTATACGACTTTTCATTTTCTATTATATTCTTAATTTAAACATTACTTTATTTACAAATTACATAAAAAAAGTCAAAAATAATAACACAATGTCTTTATGGAACTAATTTCATGATGGCCAAATATGGATCCTCAACTTGTAGCTCTTGTGTCAAGTAGGAATGCACACAATGGATCTCATTTTGAATGATAGTGCCCTCTCGAATCTCATTTCACATTCGAGAGTGTCTGGAAGCAAAGTCTTTATGTCTTTTTGTAATTGACCAAAAAGAACTGAACCAATTTTTTCGACTCCACAATATGTTTTGCAATTGCTTCTTTAGTATGTTCCAAATCATTTTTTGGAGTGTCTTGCTTCATTACATTTAAAGTTTCTTAGATCTCTTATTGAATTTATTGCTTAGGCCTTATTAATCCTAGTGCACTAATGGAGGGATTTTTTTGTGAATTAACAAGGGACTCCAATGCTCTATAAAGTGATTGTTATGCATTCAATATTCTGGTCATTTTCCTTCCCATATTTTCATGTGATTGAAATGATATTCTAACTTTTACCTTGCCCCATTTCGTACCCATTCTATCTTTTCTTGATAATCCAACTAGTGCATCTGGGTACTCTGTGCTCCATCCATATATGCGATTTTTTGTTGTCAGGTTGTGTATTACTAATGTTCACTTTCCTTTGAGTTCTTATTACATCTTTGGTAATGAAGATACTACCTTATGGAGGATAATCATTTCATAGTAACCTCGCATCATGAACTCTTCCAATAATTTTATTTCCTTTAAGGATGTTTCCTGAAACTCCTCCTTGTGGGAACTTGTAGCTGAAAAAGTCTAGATCTTCGCACGTAACATTTCATTCACTTACTATCAAGTGGCCACTCCCACTTCTTCAAATTCCATTCCCATTTCTTCATGTTTGAAATCCCCACCTGTGACAGATGCGGGAGGAGTGACATCTAGAGGGGGTAGTAGGGCTTCTACTTATTTTTGTGCTATCTCTTTCAATTTGGCTTCCTCTACTTAATTTTCTTATAACTCTCTGGAAATTCTTTCCTCTTGAAGTTTTCTGGCCATTTATTCTTTTTTCTCTTGTTCATTTCCTCCTATTGTTTCCTTTTCACTTCCTCTTCTTTTCTCTTTCATGTTGCCTCTTGTTTTTGTTTCTCTTCTTCATCTTTCGTTCTTTCTAAATCTTTCTCCTTTTTCTTGTTTTCTTCCCCTCCTTGCTTTTTATCCTCTCTATCAGCTCTTTATTTCTTTAAAATTTCCTTATTAAACATTCCTTTTCCTATTTCCTTTTCAATGTGGCTTTCTTCTCTCAGATATCCATACTTTGTTGTGTTTATTATTCTGAAAGCTCAAGGTTATTTGTAGGATTAGAGTTGTGAATCCCTTTGGTTGCCTTCACTGATTTGGTGGTGTTAAAGAACTTTTTTCACTTTGTATTTATCTTTTGCCTCAATGATTGGAGTGTATGACCAACCATACTCTATTTATTTGTAATGTTGGGTGGTGATACCTCTTCATTCATACCTGTGAAAATGGATTTTATCAAACTTGAAGTGTTCTAACTCTTTAACTTTGGTTGTTGCCTCTCTAAAACTTTTCATACAATTAGCTCCTATACATAAAGGGAGGGTAGGCCATGGAGATTTTTCACTTTTATCAATGTGTTGGTTAACCATGTTGTAAGATGATATGACACCTATTGCACTACTATATTTTTTGAAACAAATAGAGGCAACTGATGAGGAGGTTTATAAGCTCCAAATACTCTTATGAATGTTGAGTCTCCAGGAGTAAACCAATTGTAAATATCTTGCAGTGACATCCTTACTCTATCTAATATGCAAGGTGGTTCTGTGTCAAAGAGTTTCCGATGTACAAATGAGATAAAGTTCTCATCATTCTGAGCATACTTTCATATTTAACCAATATCCCAAAAGGACTTTTGGTATATATGTATAGGTGGAATATAGTGAGTGAAGTCCCACCTTCAACCTAATGCCTCAAACTCACATCTAACACATATCACATCCAACAAGTAAGATGCCATATAAAACACTCCCTACTCTCCTTCAGATGTATTTTTGACCATTTTAACATTAGCCTTGATGGAAGATGCCAAAATGTTTTCATAATTGAAAACAATGCCTTCCTTAGATCATGTGTATATCACGACACCCAGTTTTTTTCAAAAAATTCTACATATTGTCTCCCATATATCCTGCAACACATAGCTGCCAACATTTGATAAACTTTTCTTGGCAACTTGGTAAAGTAAACCTGGTCAACTAGCTATCTAAGCTTGTCAAGCTCCTGCCACCAAGTTTTCAGGATATCCTCTGTTGGCTTTAGGGGTCCAGACCGAGGTTCAGAGTGTATTTGCGCAACCAAAAAAACCCTCTAATTACTGGCCCTTTCGGCAGTGATCCACTTACGCAGATAAAAGTCTCACCCGAAGTAGCATGGTGGGGGAGGGTGCTGAAACCAGGTTTCCGCACCCAGAGGGAGGAATATGATTTGGATCTAACCCTTTCTGATCTAATTTAATCCACGTTCCCAGCCAGAGGTAATTATCGTGCACCAAAGTCAGCAACTGACATAGAGACACATCATTGATGGTGTTACAACCAAAGTGGGGAACATGTAACAGGCTTAGGAGTCTGGCTTTCTGCAGTCCAAAAGCCCATCGCATTGGCTCTACGTTGATTACTCCAGTTTATTTATACGAGATTTGTTCCAAATACTACGACGGTACAAGCTCAAGAAACTTTGTGCGGTCTGAAAAATCCCAATCCTCCAACTTCAAAGAGGGGACCTGTCCCAATAGGTCACCCTTGAATGGAACATTCACAGGCAACAGGGGTGTATCGATGCGTGCCTTGCCCTTATCAAGATCCGTGGGAACATATATCGATGGCTTCCACGAGGCCATATACAGGGGGCAGCTACGATATTGGTTCCACTTCCTCTACAAATCCCTCCTCCAGAGCAATTACCTTGGTTCATCTTCTATCGATTCCTTCTACCTATCCGCACGAGAAGCCGGTTTAGACTTCAGGGTCAGCTTACGTGGAGACTTCCTAATACCTCATGTTTGACCTTTCTTCTTCTTCTGCATGCCACTGGAACCAGGGGCTTGTGGTGCAGTAGGGGTAGGCTTAGTTGTAGTCATGGTTTCTAGAATCAAATGGCCTAAGCCATGTTGGTGCAGCGTCTCTTCAAGTGGTTCCCACTCTATAGACATAAGAATTGGCAAAGGGAGTGAGAGCAGAGGGAACAATTCAATTAGATAACTCAGAAAGCAAAGGGGACTTATGCAGACCTCCATGCCATA
Organism: Pinus albicaulis; assembly: GCA_034641835.2. Lineage (NCBI taxonomy): Eukaryota > Viridiplantae > Streptophyta > Pinopsida > Pinales > Pinaceae > Pinus > Pinus albicaulis. The sequence goes on from CM076570.1 coordinate 1,522,426,659, forward strand.
TTTATAGTAATGTCGCGGCCTAAACGACCTTATATTTGTTGATGCAGCTTCATTAATGATCAAACAACCCAAAATATAGCGTAATCTCCTCATTAAATGCAACTTATCCGCTCCTCCAAACGGTAATAAAGTTGTCCTGACCATATTTACTATGCCAAAGACTAGTTTCTAACATGTCTGTGACTGTAACAACCTCTTGGCGCGACTTCTTTACTGGCTTCGCAGATACCTGCGCTCCCTCAAGCTTTGTTGCACCAAAGCTTGGCAAGACGTTTTACAACCTCTAATAGACTTCTTTAAAGTCCTGCGCCCTCTCGCAACTGTCTGGAGCGCTAAGACATTCTTCTGGCCATATAGTCATTTAACACGCAAGAATGGGGTCATCCCTATAAAGTTTGACGTGACTAACATTGATGTATCTGGGAAGTAATTCACCAGTTAACTTAGCCAACCGCACCGCACCTCTGTAATTTCCTTGATAATATAGGGTCCAATCCAGTGCATCTTAAACTTTCTTGGAAACTGCGCAAAATTACTGTCACAGATCAACATCAAATCATCATTCTTGAAAGTCTTCTGTCTGATATGCCGATCATGCCAAGCCTTTTCATGCGCCTTCTACACTTGATGATGAAAACAAACAATGAATCTATCTTCCTCTAGCGCAACAAGCTACGACAGATGCTCTTCCATAATGTCCTTCTCAGCCATGTTTGTTATGGCTATGATGGGTAGACTAGCGACAATGTATTCCATAGGCATACTGGCCTCTTGTTCGTAGACCATCCTGAAAGGTGTTTGTTCCGCTAGCTTCTTACACGTCGACATGTATGCCCATAGAATAGCAGGTCCATGCACATCCCATTCATTGTGATTAGCGTCGCATATCTTTGTGAACGCATTCTCCAGAATATCGTTAAGAGCTTCTATGGTTCCATTCACCTGAGGATGATAGGGCGTACTCTTCTAATGATGTATTTTGAATTATTTTTTCAGCATCTGAATGGTCTCATTTGGGAAATGCGTACACTGGTCACTCATCAGAATTGTGGGGCATCCAAACCTCGTCAAAATATTCTCAAAAATAAAGTTCACAGTCGTATCTGCACTACAATCTTTCACAGGTTGAGCCTCCGCCCACCTAGTCAAGTAATCTGTGGCAGCGATGATGTATCGCGCTCCAGTATTCTTCCCTTGGGGGTTCATCATTCCTACAAAATCAATTTCCCATCTTTCGAAGGCCTGCAAAGTTACCTACGGTTGTAGTGGCATCTCGTCTCTGTGCGAGGGTCTTCCAGTCCTCTGACATACATCACAAGTGCGATAGTATTCCTTAGAATCATTGTGCAAAGTAGGCCACCATAAACCTTCCGTTAAGATCTACTACACGGTCGATTTACCAGTGTAATGACCGCCTGCAACACCTCCATGTGTTTTTGCTAATATGCTCGGTATCTTGAACTCAGGAACATATCACCTCAAAACTTCATCAGCTCCCATTTTGTATAATTGACCCACGATAAAAGTGAAATTTTTTGCGCGCAGTACTAATTATTTCTTCTACTTGATCATATATTCTCCAGGTGTACTCCCAATGGTTACAAAATGGATGATTTCAGAAAAATGATCATTAGCTATCTTAATAGCGAACAACTATGCATTTGGCAACCCGTCATACAAATTAGTTGGTTCTTCACCATTTTCAATGCGCGATAAGTGGTCTGGTCCTGCATTCAACCTTCCAGGCTTCACAATCATCTCAAAATCGCATTCCTGGAACAAAAGGAGCCACCTATAGATCTTCCCCCCCAACACAGGCTTGTTCACCAGGTATTTCAAAGAAGAATGATATGTGAACATCTTGAAATGACCTCCAAGCACATAATGACGAAATTTTTGCAGCGCATACACAATGGCTAGCCCTTCCCTTTCTATGGTTGAATAATTCCGCTCAGCATTTAACAACTTCCGACTTGAAAATGCAATCATTTGATCAATATCTCCAAGACCTCATTGTGTTAATACAACTCCTGACGCAATACTTGAAGCATCAACGTGTACATGGAATTCCTTCGACCAATCTAGGAATACCAAGATGGGCGCAATCACCATACTTTTCTTAAGTATATCAAGACTCTTCTGACAGTATTCCTCCTAATAGAAAGTGGCTTCCTTCTTCAACAACTTCACCATCGGCGCAGTGATTTGCGCATAAGATTGAATAAACTTCTAATAATATCCATTATGTCCCAATATCGATCGCAACCTCTTCACACTCTTAGGAGGATCCAAATTATTAATGACAGAATTTTAGCTGGATCGACCATTAGTCCCTGCTTACAAACAATATGTCCCATCAAAATACCAAAAAGGACGCATAATACACACTTCTTCAAATTCAGAGAAATTTGATAATTCCGACAAGTATTGAGCAGTTAGCGCAGACTGGAGACATGTTTCTTCAGTAGTCTAAAAAGAGTCAAATCATCGAAATACACTTCTAATAACCTATGGATATAATCTTTGAAAGCAACAACTACTACGCACGAAAATATGGCTCGCGCATTCTTCAAACCAAATGGAATCACAGTATATTGGAATGAACCCCATTAGTTGCAAAGGTAGTCTTGCTCCGGTCTTCTAGTGCGATCCTTATCTAGTGATATCCCAAAAATCATTCAGTGAATGAATAGCCTTCCTACCCTCTTACATTATCCAAAACTTTGACTAAGAATGGGGTCGGAAACAGATCATGTACACATGCATCATTCAACTTGCACAAGTAAACACAGATCCTAATTTCACCTTTTGTCTTCTTTTCTTGAACTACCATGGGACATACCCAATCTTATTCCTCCACTGGCTCAATAATTCCTGCAGCAACCATCTTTTCCAACTCTTCCTTGACCTTTTGCTTATACTTTGGATTCAATCTGTAAGTGTGCTGCTTGATGGGCCTAGCATCACACCAAGATCTCCAATAATCCCCTTTAGCTCAGAGCATTTAGTGGGTAACAACTCCTGATATTCGGTGAGGAGTTATGTAATCATTCCCATGGTATTTGCGTCCCAGTAGTCTCCCATATTGGAAAAATTAGGCTGCTCTTCTATTCCAATATTGACTTTTCTAGTCTTAGGAGGTTCAGTAACATATTGCAATTCAATCTTAGTCCAGTGACTGTGCGTTGTCCTTCAGACTTAGGAATGTTAATGTTTCTAGGATCCTCATCATTTTCTTCATAAATCACATTTCGGCACTCAACTGCATCCTTCATCTGTGCATTCCAGTCTGGTAGGGCCTGTACTAGTGGCTCCCTTGGTATGTCAAAAATAGTGTCTCTAATCTCTTGTAATGCCTCATCAATGCAGTGGAATCCACTTTCAAAGCTGAAATTCAAAATAAAGCTTTATTTCAGCGCAACCCAATCAGCAGTACCATGTCATAGCCTAGTCTCCAAGTACCAGTTCATGGGTACCATTTCCAATGTATGAATGAATATGTGAACCCACTCCGGCTACGACTCTTCTCCCCAAATTGCAGTCCAGTGGGTTAAGTGTTGGCGCGAATCATCTGTGCCAGAATATTGTTCTTTCATTTCGGTATTAGGGCTTCTAAAGTGCAGTTGTAGCATTCAATAACATTCCCTCCAATTAGAAATATTTCCTTTGTTGGTTTCCCACTGGCGCGCTTGGGTTGAGCACAAAGCTAGATCAAGCGCGCAAAACCATTGTTCTTCTGGGACATCCCTTTCAAATGTATCTAAAAACAGATTGACATCTTCTATACCATCATAGTAGGGTAATTCATGTACCTCAGAGGATATACAACTCAGAGAACTGGTTGCTCGATTACAGCGCAGTGTGGATACTTCATGTAAGCGGTTCTGCCAGTGTTCCAATTATTCATTTGAGTTTGATAAGCACGGACTATATTTTTCCCAACTAAGCTAGAAACCTCCTATGGGATTGATCCAATCTTCATCCTTTGCAGTTAACCTATAGACATGGTCAATATCGTCCTTTGCATACTCTTCACGCATCGGTTTTGTATACCTTGCTCCTTCGGCAGGGTCCAGGGGAACCACAACCCTTGCCCCATTGTTCTCAAACATCATGCTCCCGCTCTTGAGATTAATAATAGCATCCATGTCAAAAGCCCAGTCTAGACCTAGCAGCACAGGATACAGATTCGCATCATCAACAATGTCAATGACTTCAAAGTCAGCAAACACCTTGACACCTTCAATGTCAACTACTATCCTAGAGAGCCTGCCCAATGGGATAATATTCTACTAGTTAGCCATGCGTATTTCAATTGAAGACCATTCCAGCTTAGGTTCTCCCATTTTCTGCCATGTCTGTTTAGGTAATACATTTTCATCAGAGCCCATACCCAAGATAGCTTGATCCATCTCAAAGAATCCTATCTGAGTAGTTAAGCGCATCTCCTATCTAGTTCTTATTTTATTCTTGTGGATTTTGTTGACAGCCCTTTGTTCAACCTAAGGTTGATATTTATCGGCATAGTTATCAATTAATGTTTGAAGGTTGTCAACCACCTTCTTATTGTGCAAAATCTTGATACAAACCTACAAGAACACTTTCAGCTTAGTTGGATCAGTTTCATCTGTGATATTCACAGCAGGCCTAGCTGGTGCTTTCGATGTTGATGCACACGAGTCCATAAAATTCTACTTAGCTTCAGTAAAAGTATCCTTCTCCCGTTGTAAGTTAAATCCTTCCTTCTTCTTAGGGGCTTTCCGATCCCAAACATCTGTAACAGGTTGTTTTCCTTCGACTTGATTTGCGCCAGTGTTTATGCCACTTCTAATCACAATGTTAACACTAGGTTCATCGTTGTGCGGCTCTACCCTCATCATATGAACGTTCTATGTAGGGGTTTGAGTCTTCTTTTCCTGCATTTTCACAAAAAACAAAGGGCAATATTCAATTACATGGTCGAACTGTCGACAATACCTACAAGAAGGGGGTGTCGGGTTTTGGCAATCACGAGTAAAGTGGCCAACTTCTACATAATTATAATAGATAATTTGGACTCTTCCACAACCATCTCCTCCTCCTTTTCCATGACCTTGGCCCTGAAATCCCCCTCGCCCAGAGGGTGACGCAAGTGAATCCGAACCTCTCTACCTTCTGACTGTATTCTATAAGAAGAATCTTTTTCAATCATTAGGTCAAAATTGTGACAGTTCTTATCATCATGGCCTACAGACCCACGAAATGTGCAATATAACTGCTTGGGAGACTGAATATATTTCTCCAACCTGGGACAATAGTCTGTAGGGTCTTGTCCGATTACTTGACGTAGCACGTGCCATATTGTAGGGTTACTTAGCTCTCATGCCTGTGTATTAGGCTTGATCAGAGTTGATCCCCCAACCTCCAAATATTTGCCATTTACTGGGCATTTTTCCTTGTAGTGTCCTTCACCTTTGCAGCACACGCACCATACCCCTGCGCACTCATCCTTCCCATTCTCCTTCCGTAGGCTTTGCAGTTCTAAGTGCAGGGTAGCCAGTTGACTCTGAACCTGGTTCTGGACCCCTAAAACTAACAAATGCTTATGTTTTAGGGACCGAAATTTGTTTGAGGGAAAATTGATGTGGCATCCAACTAAGAATGAATTGCAGGATTGGTTGGATAGAAAGGTGCGCGAGTTCGTGATCCAAAAAAATCGGAACCCGCAATTATCGCCTGAAAAGTGGGAACAAAGATACATTTATATAGAACAACATGAAATATTCTTTGCTTCCTTCACAACAAAACTATAGGAGTGGTTGTATTGTTTTAGTGAGACGTAGACTTATTGGAAGGACAACGCGATTACCAAGTGGACTCCTGAGTTGGTTCAACAATTGGAAAAAGCAGACAATAAGATCACTTGCAAATAGACTATTGTATTGACAACATTTTGGGCATATTTTTCACTAATTTTTCTGTTGACACCTTTATGTCCTACTCTAAAGCTAAAAGAAGATTTTTCAAGGGTCTGCAAGGTAATTTTTTCGCTCTTTGAAGTTGTGGCTTAAAATCCTCTTATGTGAAAAAGGTACTTTGTGCAACTACACTGAGTGAATGTTTAGAAGAAGTCCACCTAGCTCTACACGTAGTGGAAAAGTTATAGAGAAGATCCAGATGGAGATTTTGTCTATAGTCCCCTCAAAGGTAGGTCTAACAACGACGACGACTCTGAGGCAAGCACTTCAGGCAATTCGGAACACGCAAAAGATAGTACCACAGTTGCGCTTCAGATCCCATCAACCCCACTTCCAAGCCCACCTCACACTCCACTCCATTCCACTCCACCTCCACCTCCACCACCAGTATTCGATATGGCCAGACCCAGGTTCAGAGTCTATTCACACAACCAACAAAACCCTCCAACTAATGGCCCTTTCAGAAGTGATACGCTTGTGCAGATCAAAGTCTCACCCGAAGTAGCATGGGAGGGGGGGGTGTTGGAACCAGGTTTCCGCACCCTAAGGGAAAAATATGATGTGGATCTAACACTTTCTGATCTTATTTAATCGATACTATGTTGTGCTATTTATTTTTAACCCGATTCATATCTTAATGCAACAAAACCCTCAACTTCAATGCAGTTATCACGCAAACACAAAGATATACTCTTGTTCTGATTTAACTTCCCAAAAACCCTTAATACATATATACTTTTCGCGCAAACACAAAGATCTATTATTATGTAATTAACCCAAATAATGCGTATCAAATAACAGAAACTGCAATAGATCTATAACCAAATCAACACATTAACACATAAGGCAGAGATCATGCAAGTAAACCAGTAATTTTGCAAAAACTTCTATTTATTAAGCAAATCTTCAATGACTACGATTATTTCTCTTACACATATAGCTGCAGAGTCCTCACACACAACCCAGTACTTAGGTCTCCGTGCACACAACCGCTGGAGCCTATCTCTACTCAGACTTATCACTTAAACTTGCCCAAAATCACATTCACAAAAGATAAAATCATAGATTATTGATTCTCGACTTGAATCATATATGGCCTTTTTATTTTACTTAGATGCACAAAAACCATGGACTCAAAGCGTGGTTTGAGCCCCATGTTTTAACCTTTTTTCCCCTTACAAAAAGCAGGATCTTTGACCCACCCTAAAGCCCCTTAACCTGCGCGTTGCGCTTTAAAAAATTGACAAAAATGACTCTAGACTCGATCTAGGGGACCCTAGCCCAAACTCCTCGCTTGCTATATGAAAGTTGCAATATATTTTTCATTAAGTACCAAATGATGTTTCAGCGCCTTATAATACTTAGCAACATCAGATGGTGTGTACGCTGCAAATGGTTCAACATGAACATTATTGATTTTCATATCAGTCTCATCGATGCGTTGAATAATCCACTCGATCATCTCGGCACATTGAGTGGTTGGATGTGCTTGTAACTTATGAAACCATGACTTCTTGATATTGATATAGACTTCCCTATCCTCCTCATCTTCAGACATATCTTTTCCTAGCAAATGCTTGATACATGCCTTTCCATGTCATTGGTGTTGATTTATCCACATACTATGCAGTATGATTGTAGGTAGGAATTGTTAGGTCCCTATATTACTAGTATAGTCCTTTATTGTTGTTAGTGTAACCCCCTTATTGTCATTATTGTACCCCTGTAACCCCCATATTGTTATTATTCTGCCCTTAAATTATTATTGTTAGGTCGGCTAGGATTACATTGTGGCCTCATGGACTCCTATATATAGAAAGAAGGTTTTGTAATTTTTATCATCTAAGAATTGTTCATTCATGTAATGTATTGGAGGTTGCCCCCTCGAAGTGGCTTATTTATAAGGCGTTGATATCTCTTTTCTTCTATTTTGGAGCTGGTTTCACAACATTTGGTATCAGAGAATTGAGATTCTAGGGTTTCGCTGCTCCAAACAGGTCATCGTGGAATTTTCGCTATAAATTTTTTCTACAAAGGTTCAGAATTTGAAATTTTTAGAGTGTGAAGCCAAAATCCTAAGGAACATCTTCGCAAAATTTCAGATCTTGGTTCGCAACATTTTAGGAGATATGATCTGTGCAAGTTAGGTCATTTTGCAGGCTCCTAAATTTAACCTAACCAAGTCATCGTGGTATTTTCGTAATAACATTTTTTCTACGAAGGTTCAAAAGCTGAAATTTTTAGAGTGCGAAGATGAAATCCTGAGGAACATTGTTGCAAAATTTCAGATATTGGTTCGCAATAGTTTCGGAGATATGATTTGTGGAAGTTAGGGTTTTTTCAGGCTTCTGAATTTCATCTCAAAAAGGTGATCGTGGGAAAATCTTCATAGCTCTCTCTCTGACCATCGGATTGGAACGCTGTAAAAAGTGGCTGCAAGTACACGGACTGAAGTTTTCGGTCTATCGATTTTAGAGCCAAAGGAGGAAACAATGACACGTGGCAAGTCGTACAAGTTCGCTCTACTGAACCAGTCCAAAATTGGGTCATTGTGGGAGATTAGAAATAACTTTTCCTTGAAGAATCCAAATCAGATCAGACCTGTGGCATTTGAAAGAAGCTTCAGAGGGCTACTATAGGGCTGAATTTCAGATATTGAGGATCTGCAATTATAGAGATAATTCAATTTCAATATCGAGCTCCTCAAAAGAAAGTAAAAGGTGTGTATTTTGTTTTCCGAATTGCATAAGTCTTGTTTCAAGAATCAAGTTGAATTGATTCCAAGGGCATATTGTAGAACAAATATCAGTATTGGATTCTAAAATGGCCCCTAAAAAGAATTCAACACCCATTAAGCCTTTAGAAGGCTCTACTATGACTCATGAAGACGAAGAATGGCAACATGGCATATCAAAATTGCAAGAGCAAGTGCAACAAATTTCACTCTCGCAAAGAACAACAAAAAATGAAATGGAAGTTTTGAAGAAAGGCGTGGAAACTAAGATGGATGGTTTGAAGAAAGGCGTGGAAGCTAAGATGAATGTTTTGGAAGCTAAGATGGATGGCATGGAAGTGGGCATGTAAACTAAGATGGATGACATGGAAGTTAAGATCGATGAAAAAATGAAAGACAACATGGAAAACATGAAGAAGGATCTAAAAGTAGACATTGAAGGTTTGCCAAAGTTGATACAAGAAATGTTTCCTAATGGTGAAAAGATAGTAGAGGAAACTCATGATGAGAACAAAATAAATGTTAATCGTGATTTCATAAAGTCTAATGTTGGAGGCAAGAACCACCATATCCCAAAAATGGATATGACGGAGTTTGATGGAAAGAATCTTGTAACATGGATACTACAGATGGAGCAATATTTTGATCTCAATAATGTGCAAAACACACAAAAGGTACGCATTGCAACTTTACATTTAGAACAAAATACATTTTTATGATATCAATGGCTTTGCTCTCGTAAAAAAATTGTCACTCGGTCAATTTTTACGAAGGAAATGATAGCACATTATGAGGATACAAAGAGAAACACTTTCTTTAGCCAATTGATAAATCTCAAACAAAAGTGTTAAGTGGGGTAGCACATTGAGGACTTCCAAAAATTGAATATAAAGGTAACTGATCTTTCAGAGGAACACATGATCAATCTCTTCATAGGTACTTTAAAGGATAACATCCAACATGAAGTTCGCGTTTTGGAACCTGATTCATTGGAGAAGGCATTCAGATTGGCAAGAAAAATTGAATGTAAAATTATGGCGACAAGGAAGCCTACCACTCACTTCTATAAAGATGGAATTGTTTCTACTCCCAGATTTCCACAACCTTCAAGGTTGACACCACAACAATTTGAAGAAAAAAGAGAAAAAGGGCTTTGCTACAATTGTGATAGCAAATACACTAAAGGTCATAAGTGTGTTGAGAAGAAATTATTTTACATAGATTGTGAAGAGGAAGAAGAAAATGAACAAGAAGAGGATATACACCAAGAACCAACCCTAGAAGAGGAAGAAATGAGTTAGACCATATCATGTAATGCATTGGTAGGAATTACCACTCCTCAAACTCTCAAGATAGAAGGACATATCAAGAAGAAAAAGGTAATAGTGTTGATTGATTGAGGTAGCACCCATAATTTTATTCATTGTAAGGTGGCCAAGGAATTGAATTGTTTCCTATACCCAGCACCAGAATGTCAAGTGATGGTTTCAAATGGAGGAACTATAAATTTCTCTCGAAAATGCCATAATATCAAGCTAACCATGGGGGAATATGTATTGAATATTCCAATGCTTTCCATTCCTATGGGAGGTGTTGATGTTGTACTAGGAGTACAATGGTTACAATCTTTGGGGACGGTAGCTTTTAATTTTCAAGAACTTTTCTTGAATTTTTTTCAGAAGGAAAGGAAGTCAAATTATAGGGTATTGCAGGGAAGCCGGGAAAGATAATAAGCTCTAATGTCATGAAAAAGCTTCTAAAGAAATAACAACGAGGCGTAATTGCACAACTATGCTCACTAGAAGTTCCAACATCAAAATCATCTATTTCTGCAGATCTCCAAAAAGTCTTGGACAATCATTCCAAGGTGTTTGAAACTCCCAAAGGACTCCCACCTATTCGTGATCATGATCATGCTATTCATTTGATTCCAGGAAGTGTTCCTCCAAACATCGGGCCTTATAGATATCCTTACTTCCAAAAGAGCGAAATTGAACGTATGATTGCAGAAATGTTAGAGGTGGGTATAATTCAACCTAGTCAAAGTTCTTTCTCTGCTCCTGTAGTATTGGTACACAAGAAGGATGGATCATGGCGCATGTGTTCGGATTATAGGGAGTTCAATAAGCTCACCATTAAAAATAAATTTACCATTCCTGTGATTGATGAATTATTGGTTGAATTACATGGAGCAATTTATTTTACCAAGTTGGATCTTCGTTCAGGATATCATCAAATTAGAATGAAGACTGAAGATATTCCAAAAACAACATTTCGAACTCATGAGGGTCATTATGAATTTTGGTCATGCCTTTTGGCCTTACCAATGCACCTTCTACATTTCAAGGGTTGATGAATTCCATTTTCAAACCCTTCCTTAGAAAATTTGTGCTAGTATTTTTTGATGATAAACTAATCTACAACAGGTCTTGGAAGGATCATGTTGAACATGTTGACAGGGTGCTCAAACTATTGCAGGAGAAACAATTATATGCAAAAACATCCAAATGTTTCTTTGGAGTACAATAGGTGGAATATCTGGGTCATATTGTATCTCACGAGGGTGTTAAAGTATACCCTAACAAAATTAAAGCCATTAAGGAATGGAAAGTCCCCACAACCATAAAGCAGTTGCGAGGATTTCTCGGGTTAACAGGGTATTATCGCAAGTTTGTTAAGAATTATGGGAGAATAGCGGCACCTATAACAACATTATTGAAGAAAGATGCATTTTCATGGACTCCTGAAGCAACTAAGGCCTTTGAACATCTTAAAGAGGCAATGTGCCTAGCACCGGTCTTAGCTACGCGAGACTTCACAAAAACCTTTATTATGGAATGTGATGTCTCAGGAAATGGAATTGGTGCATTTTTAATGCAGGAAGGAAGACCCATTGCTTTTGAAAATCGTCCAATCAAAGGAAAGTATTTACAAAAACCTATTTATGAGAAGGAAATGTTAGCAATACTGCATGCACTAAAGAAATGGCGAACTTACCTAATGGGAAGACACTTCAAGGTAAAGACTGATCATGATAGTCTTAAACACTTTTTGGAACAAAGACTATCTTCAGAAGAGCAGCAAAAATGGGTCACAAAGATGTTGGGTTATGACTTTGAAATAATCTACAAAAAGGGAAGCTAAATGTTGTTGCAGATGCACTCTCAAGAAAGAATGAAGAGGTGGAAGCATTGCTTTGTGCCATTTCTATTATCAAACCAGATTGGATAACTGAAGCAAGAGATGAATGGAAGAAGGACAAAGATGTATGGATACTCATTCAAAAGTTGCAGCAAGATCCTAGTACATCTGATACATTTAGTTGGAAAAAAGATTCCTTATGGTACAAAGATCGCTTATATCTTTGTAAGAATTCCCAACTAAAACAAAAGATTCTTCTGGAATTGCACACTTCTCCTTTAGGAGGACACTCAGGATTTTTAAAAAGTTACCACAGGGTGAAGAAAGAATTTTTTTGGGATGGCCTTAAATCTGATATTCAAAAGTTTGTGGCGGAATGTTTGGTTTGCCAGCAGAATAAAGTGGAGACAATTAAGACCCCGGGACTTCTACAACCTTTATCCATTCCAAGTCAGTGTTGGGAGGAGATTTCAATGGATTTTATCACAGGTTTACCTAAGTCCGAAGGAAAGAGTGTCATCATGGTGGTAGTTGATAGACTTACCAAGTATGCACACTTTTTTGGATTATCTCGTCCATTTAAAGCAAGTACGGTTGCTACTACATTTATGGACAGAATTCAAAAGCTACATGGAAGCCCAAGGGTTATTGTGAGCGACAGAGATCCCATTTTTACTGGAGATTTTTGGACGGAGTTATTTTCTTGTTTGGGTACTCAATTAGCTCATAGCTCATCTTATCATCCTCAATCTGATGGTCAAACTGAGATAGTAAATAAATGTTTGGAAGGATATCTTCGTTGTTTTTTATCTAATAAACAAACACAATGGGTCAAGTGGTTACCTCTTGCTGAATGGTGGTATAACACTTCCTTCCATACTGCAGCAAAAATGACCCCATTTATGGCACTTTATGGATATCATCCACCACCCATCACATCATATTTAAGAGAAAATTCTAAGGTTCAAGCAGTGGAAGATCACATCGAGCATCAGCAAGAAGTTCTCCAACTCTTAAAGGATAACCTGAATTTGGCACAAAATCGAATGAAACAACAGGCAGATCAACATCGCAGCGAGAGAAGTTTTGATGTAGGAGATTGGGTATTTTACGGCTACAACCATACAAACAAATGTCCCTCAAGCAAGCTAAGAAGGATAATAAATTATCGCCAAAGTACTATGGTCCTTACGAGGTGTTGCAAAAGATTGGTACTATGGCATACAAATTGGAGCTTCCTGCTTCTTCGCGAGTACATCCAGTTTTCCATGTTTCATGCTTAAAGAAGGTTATATGTGAAAATCTTCCAGTTCAAACAATATTTCCAGAACTTGATGAGGAAGGAAAAATCATATTGGAACCTGAAGCGGTCACGGAAACAAGAACTCGACAGCTATGGAATCGATCAATTTCAGAGTATCTGATCGAGTGGAAGAACTTACCCACTGAAGATTCTACATGGGAGGATGAGAATTTTATACAGAAGCACCCAGAGCTACTCAAGCGTTGAGGACAACACTTTTTTAAGGAGAGGGGCATGTTAGGTCCCTATATTACTAGTATAGTCCCTTATTGTTGTTAGTGTAACCCCTTATTGTTATTATTGTACCCCTGTAACCCCCATATTGTTATTATTGTGCCCTTAAATTATTATTGTTAGGTCGGCTAGGATTACATTGTGGCCCCACTAGGATTACATTGTGGCCCCATGGACTCCTATATATAGAAAGGAGGTTTTGTAATTTGTATCATCCAAGAATTGTTTATTCATGTAATGTATTGCAGGTTGCCCCCTCGAAGTGGCTTATTTATAGGGCGTTGATATATCTTTTCTTCTTTTCTGATAATGAGGCTTTCAATAACTCCTTCAACGTTGCTTTCAGCCATCTCCTTGTGCCTAAAAAGTTCATCTCTCCTTATGATGTTTCAGCGCCTCATAATACTTGGCGGATGGATCCATTTCTCCTAGTGGATAGATCCATTTCTCCTGTTGATGAGGAGATTTTGGAACACTCGAGGTCCATAGTACTTGACATTTCGAATATATTCATAATAACATAAAATGTTAGGAAAGTTAAAGAAAATCGCTATATTTAGTGTGTTATAGATTGTGTCAAAAAGGTGTGATAGGCCATTTCGTAGGTTGCTAAGACAGATTGCAATAAGGGAAAACAATGTGATAGAGAAGGCCTATCACAAATTGATGAGGTAACATGCATTATGGGCCACTAATATCACAATAATTCCAACAATATGTGATGAAGTGGGGTAAGAGGTTATCGACGATGGGAAGATGGGTCACGAGAAAAGATGCTTCAGTTGTGTTGTTATCGCAAGATGGGGGAAGAATGCCTATTGTCTAAGGATCTGCTACTACGAAAGGGCGAGAAGTTGTTTGCAATGGTAAGTATGAGGAATTTGTGAGTTCATGAGAAAATGACTAAGTATGGGATCATGGAAAGGTTTGGAAATAGGGGAAGAAAAGAGGCATAAAAGAGGGCCCTAAATACATATATATAGAGCTAGGGCTTAGTCGGAATGTGAAAGGTTGGAGGTAGATGAAGCAACAAAAGGAAATGGAGTGGCAAGGGAAGGTGAACAGACATAATTGCAAATAAAAGGGGAAGAATATGATGACTTCCTAGGTTCCAAACACAATTATTGGTGGTGTAATTTGCAAGGACAAATGGTAACAAGCTTGATCTCCTCGTGTTATGCTAAGGAAGAATCTAGGCAGAAAATGCAGTGTAAAATGATATGGGGGGTCCCTTTTTCGCTTGTGGGGATTTTGGCGAATTAAATTCACTTTCGCAAAAAAATTTATGAAATATTGAAAGGAAGTGTGACAAGTCACTTGTAAGTTGTAATTGCATTTTCACAAGTCAGAGTGCGATAATAGAGTTTAGCTTGAAAGGCAATGCACTTCTTGCAGATCTAATATGTAGCTTTGCAATGCGTAATATCGAATGCGATGCGACTAATTGTAAGAATATGTGAAAACCTTCTTTTGCCAAAATTTAATGAGTAGAAGAGAAATTGGAGGAATCATTGATTTTTATCCTTTAGAGATTAATGAAGGGGACTCGAAATTTTAGAAAATGTCAAAAATTTGCAGCTATTACACCGACTACAACACCTTTTTTTTGCAAAATTATCTCCACTTTTATCCCCCAATGGCATATCCAAGACTAGGCATCTTTATGCCATCCTCGCTTGATTTGAAAGTTCGGTTTTGGCTAGAGTTAGAAGAAATTTCGAGAAACCTCTTAGATTCTATGCTATTTAACTTTTTCTTATGCATAAGATACCTAGTCATAACCCTTATTTCAATGGGGGGAAGGATTGCTTTCATTACGAGGATAGGAGAGGGTTAATTTCCTTTAATCTTGAGATTCTATATTACAAAATAATTTTGGATCTAATCTATCTTCCTCAACTATTTTAATATCCTACAACCCCAAACCTCACACCCATATAAAATAACATGAGTGAAAAGGGTGTCTCATAGAGGAGTTTCTATTTATCACACATCAAAATACATGTCAACTTACAAATGTTTTTAAGCCTATAATAATATTTTCATCCTCCATTTATCGCTTTCTCAATGCTGTGGTGAATATCAATTCAAAGATATTTCTACAGAGGAACATCCTCCAAGTAGTTCTTATCATATATGAAAATATAAAATGTGATTCTTTTATATTTAACTATCATGACTTTAGTTTTGTCCATATTAATGGTCATACCCATCTTGGAGAAAAAACTTGGAGGATTCTTAATTTCTTTCCAAGATGATAATGGCTCCTCGCCAAAAGAAAAATATTGTCATCATAAAGGACAAGAGTTATGACTATACTAACAAGAATTTGGATGCACCTTCTAGTTTGAGGAGGCATATGTAGAGGATGCATGGTTGGATATTATCAGAATTTGTGAAGGAATGAAATGAAATATGATTTAAAAAAAACACAGAGATACAACGAAACAAAACTTCGATTAATAAATAGAAAATGATGAAAATTGTTTACATGTAGAAAGGAAACAAACTATGTTGGGCAATAGTAGTTTATCTCTAAGAAGAGATGTGGCAGCTACATTTATGCTAAACTCAGTTATAATAAGGCTATGAGGCCTTTTTATCATGAAAAATTAATTAGAAACCCAAAACATCCAAAACCTAACCCTAGGAGATGAAGTGCCAAAATATTGTGGGCCCCGCTAGGGTTAGTTGGAACGTCAACTTCTCGAGGTCGTAACTTTGGCATAGGATCTATGTTTGGCATGCACGATAGTCTGTTAGAAAGGTCTATCTGAGGAAATCACTTTTGACTAAAAATGTCATCCTTCATCTCATGTTTTCCCATTTCTCCAAAAAAGGACGTTTAGGGCCTCAAAATGGCTCCAAAAGTTCAGGACCCAAAAAATTACCATAAATAATTTTTTTTTGAAATAGGAAACTATTCTAGAAATTAGGGAACCAAAAGGAAACAATGTTGGGGGTCCAAGTGGAATAGGAGGGTGGCTACCAATATCCACTTGGACTAGTCCTCCCCCATTAGGAAGCAATGATCCCCATTACGTTGAGTTCCTCCATGAGATAGGGAAAATTTTGTTCAACGTGTTCCCTATTAAGCCACTTGCCTTGGTGCAGAAGTTGACCAACTTTGACAACCCGATATAGTTTACACTTTGTTGTCGAGTTCTCTTAATATGTGTCTCTATGATGTGATCAGTTCTGCCCTACTCAAGGCACTATAGATTAAGTTTTTTTGGTGCCAGTTGCTCAACAATGTCTAATCTGTCCAATAATGGTGGAAAGTATGGCCGAAGGCAGTCCAAATTGAATACTATGTGTAGGCCAAGGAATGGGGGAATACGTAGCTCAAAATCATTTTCACCCACAACCTTGGTGATGGTGTAAGGCCTGTATCAATGTAGTTAAAGCTTCTGATGGGCTCTAGCAAGACGTTTCTTCTGAAAACATAACCAAACCTTGTCAACCACTTGATACTTATGTGGAACCTGACGTTTATCATGACATTGTTTGTACTTGGAATTGCCTTTATCAAGGATATCATGAACCTGCTAGCAAATGTACTAAATACGTTCAATAAACTTGGTGGCTTTATCGCCTTTAGACTAAACATGTGCAAATTATGTTTGTGTAGTTGCAAGAGGCATTGCAACATCAATGGGACACAATGGTTGAAATAATAGGCCCACTTGAAAGGGGTGATGGCCAGTCAAGCTATGGAGAGGTTTTTTTATAGCTGTGTTTCACATAGGTGAGACTCTCATCCCATGTTCATGGATGTTTGTAGTTTTACAAGCGCAGTATGTGCATTATCGTCTTGTTGACGACCTTTGTCTGACCATCAGTCTGGGGTTGGAATGCAGTTGAATTGGTGAGCTTGGCGTCCAAAAACAACCAGACGCTTGACCTGAATGCACTTATGAACCTATTATCTTGATCTGATATAATTGTATGCGGGATCCAAAAATGTAGCCACACTCGTTTGAAGAAGAGTTTCGGAGTGGATTTTGTTGTGATATTCCTTTTGCACGAAGCCAAAATGGCCATCTTAGAAAATATATCAACGAACACAAATACATAGTCATTACAGTGCTTTGTAGAAGGAAGGCAAGACATATAGTCCATGGAGATGGATTCCCAAGGCCGACTAGGAGTAGGCAGAGGAGTGTAGAGGCCTCGCTTCTTAATGGTTGACTTGGCGATGGCACAAGAAATGCAGGATATTATATATTTTCCAACATTATGTCATAGTTTTGGCTAATAAAAATACTTCTGCAGTGCTGCCACTAAATTCTCCACATCAAAGTGTCTTGCAAACCTATTGTAGCACGCCTCCTAGATTAGCTTGGTGTACTTTCTTGAAGGAACGCAAAGGTGTCCCAAGTAGCATAATAGTGTGACCTGGAGGTGTAAATCTAGAACTTTCTTTCCATCCATAAACATTTTATATGTGGTGGAAAATTTTGGATCATTTTTGTATAGTTTTGGCCATCCATAAGTCTCATGCGAACAGGAGGTGAGAATGGTGGTTAGTGCCACAAACAGGGGCCGACTGAGGCAATCTACAATATTATTGGTGATTCCATTCTTGTATTTAATGGTCAAATGTAATTATTGCATATATGTGGACCATTATTTATGGTGATCATTCTACAACTTTCCCTGTGTTTGCAATTAACTGAAGAGGTTAGTGATCTGTGTGGATGATCATCTCCTTCCCAAAAATGTAAGGTTTCCACAATCAGCAAGCATGCATGATGGAATAAATTTCCTTATCATTGGTGGGGTACTTGCGAATAGTATCAGAGAGTGTCTCACTGTGATAGGACACCAGATGTTCTTGTTGGGTGACAGCTGCACCAATAACATAGTCAGAGGGATTTGTCTCAATTTCAAATGGTTGTTGCGGGTTTGGAAATGTGAGGATTGGCGCAAAGCAAAGGAGGTGTTTTATCTCAACTAATTCCTTCTATTGTGACTTGGATTGTCAAAGCTTTTCTTTCTCTCCACCCTTGGTAACTTGAATCAAGGCGAAGTGATATGAGAGAACCGCAAAACGAATCTTCGATAGAAATTGGCAAGGCCCAAAAAGGTGTGAAGCTTTATTAGAGTCGTTGGTGTTGACCAATCCCAAATTACTTGGATCATAGCTAGATCCACATGCACGACTTGTTCATCAATTATGTAGCCCATATATTGGACCTAGTCCATGCCAAAGGAGAATTTCTCCAAGTTGACACATAGTTTGTGCTGTTGCAGGGTTTGAAGGACTTGTCAAGTATGTTGCAAGTGCTCTACCCAACTCTAAATGAAAATGAGGATGTCATCCAAGTATTCAACCACAAATTATTTGGTGAGAAGACATAATATGTCATCCATCAGCTTCATAAAAGTTGCAGGAGCATTTTTTAGTCAAAAGGACATGACCAACAACTCAAAGAGACCCTCCTTGGATTTGAAGGTGATCTTCCATACATCTATGGGTTCTATTGGAACTTGGTGATAGCCAAACTTCAAATCAATTTTGCTTAAGTACTTAGCCCCTTTGATCTGGTAAAGGAGGTCATTAATTCATGGGATTGGGAATCTATTCCTGACAGTAATTTATTCAGTGCCCAATAATAAATGCAGAGTCTCTAGGTCATGCCTTTCTTTTGTACGAGTACAATTGGGCTTCCACAAGGTGAGGAACATGGTAGAATGTGCCCTTTTTGTAGCAATTCTTGGATCTTCCACTTGATTTCCTCACTTTCCAATAGAGCATGACAGTAGATTGGCCTATTAGGTAGAGGTGCTCCAAGAGTCAGTTTGATTAAATGCTTGACCTGATAGTGCAAAGGTACCCCAGTCGGTGAGGAGAAGATGTACGTATAGTCTTCCATAACATTATCAAATTTCTTTTATTGTGCAGAGGGACACTTAATGGGGGTCATGGAAATGGAGACGATATTCCCCTAAATTTGAGAATGAATCAAGAAGAAAACAAATTTCCCAATATAGGATATGAGCTTACTGCAATGCTTAATAGAGAGTAGAGAAATGGTGGTAGGTCATGTTGAAGAATGTATCTAGTGTCAGTATTCATAATTTAATTCGAGTCATGTATATATCAAAAGAAAGACAATAAAAATTATTTATAAAAGGAATTTTTTATTGACTTATTAAAGCATGGGTTTCATGCTTGGGTCAATGGTCAATAGGTCAAAGCACACATTGAGTTCTCTAGGATTTTTTTTAGTTAGATTCAAATCTATTATCTAAAAAACCCTTCTTAGGTTCATGCTGTTAAAGAAAGAAATTTATTTTTTCATGTCAAACCCTCCATCCATCAAGTCAACCTCATGTTCTTCTAAATTGGTTCCAAAATCATATTTTATAAGTTGGATCTTCATATTATTCATGTCAAGAAGTTTGGATATAATTGCAGGACAACGAAGTTAGGGTAATTCAAATCATCTACAGGATCAAGGCATCATGTTATTGCAGGACGGAATTTCTATTGTAGAATAAAGGTTGAATTGCAGAGAGGATTGTATTCATATTCGGTCAACTTGATGGATGGAGGGGTAAATTCTATGTCAAGGGTATTGGTTGTCTTACTTTGATATGAATATACTAAGGAAGAGTTTTATTGGGTTTTCCCCTCCATTGGGCTTTTTCCCTGGCCAAGTGCCTAGATCTAGTGTCTCTTTGTTTTTATGGTCTTGGTAGTTGTTTGACGAACAAAGAAATAATAACTGTAAGAAGGAGAAGAATTTTATTAAGAAATCACAAGAATCTGTAAAAAATAAAGAGAAATCAATATAATAGAAGACTTGATCTCATCGCCATAAATTTCTCAACATGGTATCAGAGCTATAGTTGTGAACATAGGGAAGCAAGAAGATCAATTTTGGAATCATTCCATCTCTAGGAATTCAATTACCCCTGGCCGATGTTGTGGAGACATCAAGAGAAAATTTTTGTGCAATATATAAAGCCCTAATTGGATAGATAAGTCCTTTGTTCTTATCAAATGTAATGAGAGTATTTGAAGAGCATTTTTTGTCTATTTCAAGAAATTAATTAGGAGAAGAAGCATCACTCTCCTAGCCATATTCATTGGCAAGAAGAAGCAACCCTTTTGGCCATCTTCATTAGCCCTAATTTATGTAATTGGACAACATAACTAATCTTCAAAATCAAGGGCATAAAAAGTACTTATTCTTGTGGAGTGAAAGGATAATCAAGTAGATCAAGTAAAGCCATAATCATTTTCATAGGAGCAAAGGTCAATCAGAGACCTTAAAGGGTCTGCCAGCTTCATCAAAGCTTCCATAATTTTCTGTGGACAACTTCGCATATTTGGTATGTACATTTCAGTCATTAAATTTAATTAAATTTTTGTGATTGTTCTGAAGAAGCCAATGCACCATAAGGCCTACCCATTGTCAACTTATTTAACCCTAGAAAGTATTGCAGTCTTCTATCAAAAGTGAAAAGTTTTGTAGTATTATTTCTATGCATAAGTACCCCAGACAAAGAATTGAAATAGTCTCTACACCTGTACATACAATTGATCCAAAGTCAAAATCATTGGAGGACTGTAAGACATATTTGTAAGCCTTTATCAAAATGTGTCAAAATTATGAAGGAAAATATCATTACAAATCAAAATCCATTCAAGGTGCAAGTTATTCAATAGAAAACCTAAGGAAGCTTTTGAGAATGTGCTGCATATTAAAGGTTGTGGTCACCTTATGGAAAGAATTCGAGACCTCCTTTAGGATTTCTTATCATTAAACCCGGGCATTCAAAGCTACATTCACCTTATTCAATATGTGGGAGTTACAATTTTATAGAATGGTATTCCTACATAGTCTAAGATTGTTCAAGATAGTAAGCCGATCAGTAAAGGGAAAAAGAAAGCTACTGAAATCAGTGAATCTCCCATATATAGTAATAGAAAAATTTAAAATATTGTAGCAAATCCTAGTTTCTACTAATAAAAGTTAGATTCAGTTATCATGATTAATAGTGAATAGAAATGAACCAAAAAGCACCCTGAAACAAAACAAGCTAGCCAATTAGATTATGAAATACTATGATGAAGCATGTATCTATCGAAAGAAGACATCGACACTTCATTCAAGTAAGTATTGCCTTTACTTTTCATGTTTTGGTTATCTAACAATTTGTCTTCATTGTGCAAAAGGAAACAAGATTAAAGGAAAAGTTACATTAGATATGTATGGCATATTCTTCTTGTCTTAGGATTGGTAGTATCTACCATATTGAAAATTACTATCTAATATTGTAAATTCCTAGGTAAATTATTGTCATAAGGTTTGTCCAAAGTTTATAATTGGAAGCTCTAGGGTTCCTTCTCTATTTCTTAGGAAACCCTAGTTAGACAAATTGACATCACAATTTTTGTTTTTCCCGGTTTTAATTGACATTAAGTGTTGCAGGCATAAAATAGCACCTTATAAGGTTTGTAAAAGGAAGAACTTCAAGTATGTTTATAACTATAATATTTGCAAAAAATTCCTTATTAAAATTATTTTTAAAATTTCTCGTATTACTAATTATCTTATTTTCAGGGTTTTGAATTGTAAAATATTCTTGTTAGCAAGATTAATTGAATCTACCTTTGCCATATCTCTTGTCATTTGACCATTTCTATGGAAACCCTAACCTTTAGGGTTAACTGTGAAACACTATCCTTTCCATGCTAAGGGTACGTTGATGTTAATATTGAAACCCTAGCCCACTTAAGGGTTATTGATAAAGTCTAGAACATTTGATGAAATTCTATTCTTTTAAAGTTTATGGTTTTGATAATATCTTGATAAAATCCATATCCCGTTATGGTTTTCTATTAATGTCTAGGTTATATAATGAAACCCTATGTTTTTAGAGTTTGGAAAATTAAGGTTTATAAACAAAAACCTTGTAAATAAATATAGTAAGATTTTGATGTTGAGTTTGCAAGTATATTCAATCAGTAAAAAAACCTTGCAAAAACTAAGGTTTTTGTTTACTTGTATATATACTTGAAGGTTTTTTACTAATTAGTGTTCTGATTATGCAGGATCTCTCCATAAAAGGTTGAACATTTGAAGCATGCTTGGACTAGGGGATATATAAGGTTTAAGGAGAGATGAGGCATTGTGTGTAATAAAAAATTGCTCGGAGGACATTTGGTTGACCTATGTGTTGATGTCTAGATCCCGAAGTAGGGAGGGTAGCATTGGTCATGGAGCTCTAACCTTGAATACACACCTAGATCCCTGGGTTGGTGATAGAGCTTAAAAACCCAATGCTACCTAGAGTGGCTAAAGCTTGAGTTCGCCTTAGTCACACCTGATTAGAGTACCCTGATCAGGTATCTAATCTGCAGCACTGTGTGTGCCAAAAAAATTCGTAGTTCACATCATCTTGAGATCTTCCATGTACCTTTATGTTTATGTAATTATGAATACCTACGTAGTTAAGAGGGAGTGTTGAAGAATGTAACTAGTGTTAGTATTCATAATTGAATTCGAGTCATGTATCTATCAAAAGAAAGAAAAGAAAAATTATTTATAAAAGGATTTTTTTATTGACTTATGAAAGCATGCGTTTCATGCTTGGGTCAATGGTCAATAGGTCAAAGCATCCATTGAGTGCTCTAGAATTTTTGTTTACTCAAATTCAAATTATTATGTAAGAAACCATTATTGGGTTCATGGTGTCAAAGAAAGAAATCTAGTTTGTTATGTCAAACTCTCCATCCATCAAGTAAGCCTCAAGTTCTTCTAAATTGGTTCCAACTTCATCTTTTATAATTCATCCCCTCCTATTATTGATGTCGTCCTCATTTTATAGGCAGAAACAACTATATAAGCCCAAGTGAACTTGAACGAACAAGAAGTTTTCAAGAAGTTCAGATATAATTGTAGGACAATGAAGATAGGGTAATTCAGATCATCTATAGGACCAAAGTATTGGTTGACTACAGGACCAAAGCAACATGCTATTGCGGGATGAAATTGCTATTACAGAACAAATGTTGAATTGCAGAGAGGATTGTATTCATATTTGGTCAACTTGATGGATAGAGGGTAAAGTCTGTTTCAAAGGTCTTATTTGTCTTACTTTGATATAAATCTACTAAGGAATAATTCGACTGGATTTTCGCTCCATAGGGGTTTTTCCCGGGCTGAGTTCCTAAAAAAGGTATCTCTTTGTGTTTATGGTTTTGATATCTGTTTGATGAAAAAATAGATAATAACTATAAGAATAAGAAGAATAATTTAATTAAGAAATCAAATAATCTAAGAAAAGTTAAAAGAAATCGATATAATATAAGACCTGATCTCATTGACCTAGATTTCTCAACAAGTTGGGCTACCATTGGTATCTTGTATAGCGTTCCGCCAAAAGTAATAATAACAGTACAAGGTCTGTACCCATACACAACAAGATGCTTCCATAAGTATGGTTTGCCTAATAAAACATCACAAACTTCAAGTGGAGCAACATCACATAGTACCTCGTCTATGAAGGGCTTTATGCTATAGGGAAGGCAACACTGCTAGCTGATGTGGATATCTCTTCATTGGTGGAGCCACTTGATGGTGTATGGTTGCAGGTGTTGTATTTTTGGCAGGCCGGACTGCTTAAGGAACCTCTACTAAGATGGGGTTCTTTTGACTCCCACTATCGGAAATGAACTGCAACAAAGGACCCTTCACCCCATTTGCGAGCTCCTCCGGATATTCAGGTTTAATATTCTGTATCTTGGTGGTGGAAATGGTGGCAATTTGTTCTGCATCAATAATTTGTTTCCCCTTGTCGGGTTTTGGCTCAAAGTTAGAACACACATCTAACTCTAAATCTTTTAACTTGGCCACCAGTGACTGCTTTGCACAACACTCATTTATGTTGTGAGTGGGGCTCATGTGGAACTCGCACCACTTTCCTGTGTCTTTCTTCATCTTACCATTTCTATTCTTCGCTTGCAGCTTCGATGGATTGTCCTGAGTTGTTCCACCTTGCCTTTGTCCTTTGTTATGCGATTTGGGGATGCGTTGTCCATGTGAATTGCAAAAATTATGGGAAAAATCATAGACCCCACAAGGTGTGTTATTTGTGGAAACTCTCAGAGAAGGGGTTGTCACCTAATCCCAACTCTCTGTGTCTAGGCTCTCTTCTCGCTAAGCCAAGGGGGGTAGAACCTAAGGAATATTCTAAAAGGAAATCTCGCTAAATATAACAAGTTCTTGGAGATTATGATGTTAATTTAAAACAATTAACCATTCACCATTCAATTAACTTGGAATATAACTTGAAAGGGAGTGAAGTTGAGTAGAAAGTACAAATATATATGAGCATATAAAAACCAACAATGTAAACAGATCCAATAGATTCAACAAGCTATCCTACAAGGAAAATTGTAAGTAAACTAGTGCCAATAATAATATTGTTGATCAGCGGTTGTCATTGATGTCAACCCAAGCAGCACCAGGGGCTAACCCAATATTGCATGAGAATTTTGACTTACAAAATTAATATACTCTAGGTCAATAATGCTTTTTATGGTTTCTAATTGTCGAGATGTTTTCGTTGATATATGGCACCCACGTAATTCTTCACGGTTTGACAGATATTCATGTTTGAAGTTTGTACCCGCAGTTACTGGGCTAAAACCCCATGGGGTTGGGGCATGGGTCATTGAAATGTCATAATTAATATTTTTTAAGCTCCTAAAATCCCTCCCACGTTCACTTGTTGAAGCCCCTCTCAACCTAAGCATTTATATAAATTGTGATCCTCATTTCCTCCTTATGCAATGGATTTCGCCATTTGAAACAGGTCATCGTGATATTTTCGCTCTAACTTTGTTTCTACTAAGGTTCAGAAACTGAAATTTTTATGAGGTGAAGCCGAAATCCTGAGGAAGTGGCTGTAAAAATTTCAGATCAAGGTGCGCAATATTTTTGGAGATATGATCTGTGGAAGTCATGGTTTTTGCAGGCTCCTGAAATTCATCTCAAAGAAGTGACCTTGGTAAATTCGTCATAACTCTCTCTCTGAGTATTAAATTGGAATTTCGTAAAAAGTGGCGGATAGCGCAGAGTCTTTGCTTTTCTCTCTATCAATTTCAGAGCCAAATGAAGAAACAATGATACATGGCATGTCGTACAAGTGTGCTCTGCTGAAACAGTCCATAATTAGGGCATTGTGAGAGATTGGGTATAACTCTCTCTTGAAGAATCCAATTGGAATTAGGACATGTGGCATTGAAAGATGACTCAAGAGGGAATAATACGAGGATCGAAAAATCAGATATTGAGGATTTGAAATAACAGAGATACACCAGATTCAATATCAAGCTCCTAGAAGGCAAGAAAAAGCTAGATCATGTGTTGTCAAGGGTTGCAAAGGACCAGACTTTCTACGGCAGCAAAGAAAAGCAAGGTGCAATAGAGTGTAGCATGACAAGAGAAGAAACTAAAGTGCATAACAGCAGCAAGAAGTTCATCATATGAATTCTTCAAGTGGGAAGCACTACATACAATCATTGTAAAGGTATCATTGTACTTAGTCATTGTAAATACATTATTGTACAAATTGTACTAGTGTCTATCTGCCAAGGGTTGAAGAGGCAGTGTTGGGAGGTATAGGATCATCATTAGGTGGTTGTGTCAAAGTTTGGGTTATGGTCTAGTATATATTCTTCTTCTACATCATTCTATATCATTGTAAAGTGGACTATTTTCCCTGGTACGGTAGTCCATTCTTCTTTTATTCTTCTATAGGGTGGTAGGGTGGTGCTAGGGTGAGTCGTAGCTCATTGGGCGTTGGGGAATCTGTTCAGTTGACTACTGAAGAATCTCGGGTGTTCGAGCATCCATCCAGTGGGAGTTGGAGAAGAATGCTTTTCTAGATTCTAGGAAGTTGGAGCTTTATTTTCAATTGGAGTTGAATATTAAAGAATTATTAGAAAAGCATTAGGTGGTTTTTGTCCCGGAGTGGGTTTCCACCTTAAAAACTGTGTGCATTTGTGTTCCTCTTGTTTGCTGCTATCATTGTACAAACAATGATAATAATTGAAGATTAACTAATGCTCTAATTGAAAGGAATATTGATTCACCGCCCCCCCCAAGTATTTCCAACAAATATAACTGCAAGAAAGATATGCTCAAAACAAAATCATGATACTTGCAATGAAATATAATTTTCAAGTTACAACAAAATGAAAAACTGGGAAGCTGCAAAAAACACTGTTTGCGAATAAAGACAAAACCACAATAGCGAAAATTATATACAACTTTGAGAAATGAGTAACTAAATGGGAATAGATAAGTGATCAAAGTTTTTACTTGAAATTGAAATTGTTCAAATATATATAATGACATCAAAGGAAACTTCAATATGAGCATGAAATAAACAAGTATAATAAATAAAGTGAAATGCTCGCAAGTAAATGTAGATGCTCACAATTAAACTTGTACGCATTTGAGAAAGATTTTAAATGATGACCAATTACATGCAAGGTGAACCAAAGTTGTAGGTGAGTGTCTGAAGTTAAGTGGTGTTGGTTAATTTTATAAATTTCTATTATATGGTGTCGCTTCCTCTCAATTCCTTTAACTTGGTAAGGACTCAAGGTGGTTGCAAGAAGGCTAAGTGGGAAGCTAAGGCTTCATTAAAAATACCCACCTAGTTCTTCACGACAACTCGCATGCCTTCGTTCCTACAAGGGACTTGGCCACACAAGAGAACTCCGAAGTCACACGTTTTACCTTTCCTCCAAACTCAAAACTTGGGAAATCGAGTGAAATTTGAGGAAGATTTCCTAAAAATTCTATTAGCGAAGCTTATGCTTGGAGGTGAATTTTAGAGAAGCAAAATTGAAAGTGAGATTTAAGTTTACACAAGTGTTTAATGATAAAGTTATTTAGGAACTGATAATACCAATTATAGCTCAATAAAATGTCACACTTGCATAAAATTAGTAAGATGTGGAATGAAAACAAATTATACTATGAAATGTACAATGAAATAAGTGATATACCAACAATAATATGAGTTACATCAGTTGTGAATAAATCATATCTAACATAGTAAATCAGCTATGGAAATGAGTTTACTTGAAATGTGCTAAATAACCCAATGAAAATGCAAGTTAGAGGTGAGATCTAGCATGACAATGATAAATTAGATGATGAAATGAGCAGGTAAATAAACTAAAGTAGAAAATGAAACAAGTTAGTTGCCAATCACCCAAATATCCTCCTTCCAAATGACAAGATTGGGATGCTAAGGGAGAAATTCCTCAAAATAAACTTTCTTTTATTATTATAAGAAATACCTGCGTATAGAGAAGTGATGGTTTTAGATCTCGAGGAGGGTTTACACGAAAGGCTTCATGGAACAAATACTCCTCCTCAAAACATAAGATGCAAATAATAATGCTTCAATACTACAATCAGAGAGTTCTACAAGTGAGGGATCTCACTCTTCCTCCAATGGATTTAGTGTTGACGGCTCAACTTCCAAATCTTCAAGAGGAAGATATGTGCCAAAGAGAGGGGTCAAAGGTTATTTTCTCCATGCCAAGTGATGAGGCCCATCATTAGGTATATTTTAAGGGGTTAAAATGTTGTATTCAGCTATCAAGCTACCTCTCTCTCACATTTATTTACATTTTTGTCATATTATGCTTAATCAGAAGGGTGTATGATGTTTGTCATGTATAGTTTCCTAATATGAATTAATTGCAAGAAATAAAGCTATTTTTGCGATATTTTCCACCTAAGGGCTCAAAGTAGACAACAAGGAGAGATTGTAGTAGGTTTGTCCACCTCCTCAACTCTCTCAATCACCCAAGATCACATCGAGATATCTCCCAACATCTCGAAGGCAAAGGTAGCCAAGCAAAGTGATAGCTATGAGGAACCAAGCTCCACTCTTCTTGAGATCAAGGAGGACCTATTCCTACCTTTTAGGGAGTTGTTGGTAGCTACTGATTTGTATAAATAAGCATATGTAAGAGATCATTAGGATTCAAACTTTTTATTCAGCTAGGTAACTCTTAAGCTCTGATCTAGTGTTATTTTTTACTGTCATGTGATGTACTAGACCTTTTTATGCAATGATAATGAAAAGATGCTTGTTTCATCACTGATTTAGTCTCAGAGGCCTGATGATTTTGGGTTAGGGCCCAATCCAATGGCTAAGTATCTCTTGTGTATTTATATTCTCTCTTTATGTTTCAGCATCTTTTTTAGTCTATTTACATTCTAGTAGCATCAAACATCCATCAAAATTATGTTTCTAGCCTCTCTTCCTCACATCTCTCATGGGAGCTTGAGGAGAAGGATCTCCAACTAGGGAGCAAAAGGAGTTTGTTTATGATTTTTTGGAAAGGTAGATAGTGTCATTATCATGCTCATAATATGCTTACTGTAAGTTATGAGTTGCATCTGTGTTAGATTAGATTTCAACATAGATTAAGTAGGGTTTTTCCATTCAACTCATCTTTTCCATTTGTTAACATGATAATTTATCAATAAGAAATGCACGAATGGTTGTATTGATTGCAGGGTTGTCTACAAATGTAGGGAAATTATCCTCTTCACCTCATTCATCCTCCTTCTCTCCAACCTCCTAATCCCCTAGCAGAACCCTGTTTTCTAAAACTACCTTCACCACCACCATGAGCAGCCTTCCAAGTGCAAAATAGGCCTCTCAAGGGTTTTGAGTTTATATAGAGGTGTTGGTCATCTCTCCCTCACCTCATTCCACCTTATCTCACCTTTCCACACCTTCCTTGCACGTTTTCTATCCTTAAAACCATCTTGACATGTTTCCTGTAGCACTTTAGGACACCCTGTATCAATGTTGTGGGTCATCTATTCACTCACGTTTAGCTCCTTTTTGCCTTCTTAGCCTAGAATAGGATGCACTTGACCCCTAGCTCTGAATTCATGGTTAGAAGAGACTATTACGCCACTCCAAAGGTCATTCCTTCCTTGCTGCAAAAATAAAGTAGGAATTAGGGTTTTATTTCATTTCAGAATTAGATTGAATTTTACATGCAAGTACAGGTTGAATGAAACGATAGATAGGAATTGATTTATGCTTTGATGAAGTGTGTGAATGATATAATACGTCCTTTACTGCACGTTAGGTCCCTGTAATTTGTCAGATTGGCAAGACTAAATTGAACAAGGGTAACATCAAACCAACTTTGGAGCCCTAGGACCTAGTCTTCCTGGACTCAGAGAAGGCTCTCTCTATATTTGTGTAAAAGATGTAACTTGTATGATTTTAGGGTATTTATTTTAGGCTAGTTAAAATGATAGGGTTTGTTTGTTTTTTTCTGTTTGCTTGGGTTGGTTGTCAAGAAGAACAGATAGAGTAAGAGAAACTTAAACGATTGGGTTATGGAGTCTGCAAAAGGTCTTGAAAAATACAACAATAGGTCAAGGGTGTTTTCTAGGGCAATTTAACAAAGCCAAATGGATCTAAATAGGTTTAGTGAGTGTGAAATGAACACTAAGTTGTGAAAGTAGTAGGTTTAAAGGGCGATTAAGAATCCTTTAACATAAACTATAACAAGAAGAGTCTATAAGAGTACTATGCATCAAAAAAGGATCAAAGGACAGGGCACACCATAAACTTCTTTGACCTAACTCTATCAAGTAAACTTTAAAACAACTATCCAGCAAACCCTAGAGAGCAGGGAACTCCTAACTTCTCTAGCTATCTACCTTCGGAGAAAGAAAGCATTCAAGACAGCATATAAGTAATAATTAAAGAGCAAGGAACTCCTAAATTCCTTAATCAAACTGTAAAGACCTTCAAAGTAACCATTTCAAGATAGACTAAAGGACAGGGCATACCATAAACTTCTTTAGCCTAAACCCTAATAAGAAAACTTAAAAGAAAAGCCTAGAAAACAATGATTCAAGTTACACCAAAGGATAGGGCATACCATAAACTTATTTGGCTTGACTCTACTAAATAATTTTGAAGACAAACAAGCTAAGTGGAATTAAAGAGCAACGAATAATTCTTCAATCAAACCTAGCAAAGGAAAAAATTGGAGCAATATAAGCAGACAGACCTAAGGTGCCTCTAACAGCATATCTTAGCCTAAAATTTCTGTTCTAA
The DNA here is from genome assembly GCA_034641835.2 of Pinus albicaulis. NCBI lineage: Eukaryota > Viridiplantae > Streptophyta > Pinopsida > Pinales > Pinaceae > Pinus > Pinus albicaulis. The sequence continues at coordinate 1,522,457,173 of CM076570.1, forward strand.
TGCAATAAAAAAGATGGAACAATATGAAAACATAAGAAAACAATAACTAGATTAGAGAAACATCACCATTAACCAGGTTCATGAATCTTATGAAGGTGTTTTCTCCATTGATGCTTAGTCCAAAAACAATCACACAACTCCAAAGCCAATTTCTTCACAACTCCAAGTCTATGTATTCATCTCAATAAACAACCAACAATAAACATGAAGCCTCCATGTTGTATTTAACTTGCAAATGAGGAGAAAAATGCTAGCTAGGGTTCCAAAATGTCATTAATTACACATTTCAGTCATTTTTTTTTTGAGACCATGCAAGGCCCAAGGCACAAATATCCCAAACTCATAAATGCAAAAATAACTTCTAAGGTAACCTCTAAGCTAATTTGGGAATCATTTGACCTTTAAGGCCTCTCAATAACTTTCAAAATATCTCCAAGTGTCTTTTTTTGAATTTTTGGCAAGGGCGCAGAGCCAAGGTTCAAGTGCGCAATGCCAGGCCAAGGGCGCAGAGCCAAAACTGGAAAAATAGCTTGAGTTGCAGCTAAGTTTTGGAGGCCTTCCCAGTGTCCAAATGAGTTCCATGATAGCTCATTGGAAAGCCTGTCCTGTCTAGTTTCCAAATCTACCTTTGGTTTCCATATTAGTGCCCATTTTCTTAGACAAAAACCATTTTTTCCAGGACTGATAAGGGCGCAGCGCCAATGCTGAAAAGAGGGCAGAAAGGTGTTTTTTAGCTTCTTTTTGGCCCTTTTGAGGACCAGTTCAACTCCAAATGACTTGAAACTTTCTGAGCATGATGTCCTTGGCCTGATGAACATGAATATGTAAACCTTTCTTCAATTGGGTGCCCCAAAAAACAGCGCAACGACAGTGGCGCTGCGCGCTTGGCTCTTTTTCTGCATGTCAAACCGTCTTACTAAATGCTTATGTTTTGTTTGAAAGAAAACATGCTGTAGGAGTCCAAATGTGTCCTTTGAAGAAGTAAATGCCCTGGGTTGAGTTATTCAAATTGGTCTTTGTGCTAATATTCTTTTGAATTTCCCTTTAATCTCTGTTTTAGGCCTCTAAACCTGATTTTCCTTTTAACCTCTGTTTTAGGCATTTAACTTGGATTTGCCTTAAAAAACCCTTCTAATATGTTTTATCTCTTTATCTTCATCTCTGTCTTTTGATTTGTCTTTAATCTTTCTGAGTTTGTGCCTTTAAACCTGATTTGCCTTATCCCTGAGTGGGTTTGATCTTGGAACATTGATTAAGATAATGACATTTACCTTCACATGGATGCAAACTCATTGTTTAGTCAATTCAATGTTCTGAATTGATAGCATAAATTATCAACCAGGGCTTGTAAACTGATGAGGTATACTTGCACTATATGTGCCTAAATATCCTTATTATTATTTCATTGTTTTCAGTATTTTGTTGATGTTTTGAGTTTTGTTATGTTTGAGTTGTAGTATGCTATTCTATGTTCTATGTCAAAAATAAAATAAAAGGAACCTTAGACCCAAAACAGAGTGTAGTTGTAAATTCTGTTCCTAATTAGGAAAATGATGAAAAACAGAGCATTCTAATCCATGGATGTCCTAGTTTGAAAATGAACATGTAACTCAAGACATTATATTCCAACCTGATCCTTTTAGTTAGAGGTTTGTTGGAAAAGTTTGTGAAAGAGATTGAACTCCAATGTGATGAGGATCTTCCTAAAAACAAACAGCAACTTAGAATATTGTAGTGCAATTTTATTCATGTGATAGAGATATTTTGGAATAGCTTGAGAAGAAAATTGCTATAATATGCTAAGGATCTCCTATGAATACTTATGACATTACAACTAGATCTCGTTCATCAGCTAGAGATTTATTGGAAGAGTTTATTGAAGGAGATTAGATATAATGTTATTACATTATATCTAATCCACAAGGATCTTCTAAACAACAAGTAACCCACAGTATTACAATTAAGTCTTTTCTGTGATTTAGAGATTTATTGGAACAGTTTTGAGAAAAAGACTGTTTGTAATAATATGAGGATCTTCTATCTAATTTGCAGAACAGGAAATGCTAATAACTCAACATAGTAGAACCAAATCTCATTCGCATAATAGTGATATGTTGGAAAAGCTTTTAAGAAAAAAAATGGCTGTAGGATAATGAGGATCTTTAATCTAAATGACAAAAACTAAAGTGCTGGTAACTCAGGATGTCACAATTAAATCCATTCATTGATTAGAAATATGTTGGAAAAGATTTGAAAAAAGACTAACTATAACATCATGAGGATCTGTTAGTTAAACAAACAATGTAAGACATAATGCTAAAAGATATGAACTCAGAAAATTGTCTAAGTGAGAAATATAACAAAATAGTACTGAAAGCTATTTATCTAGAAAGCATGTAGAAGCCTCCTTAGATAGTAGGGGCCCTCTGCTATCAATTTGGCATAAAAGTCTTTAACTCCTCAAGTTTGTCTTCAATACAACATCAAAGTTATGCTTCTTCTTATTATCAAAAATACTTCGAAACAGAGTATCACAATATTGGCAAAATAAGAGTTAACTGTTTTTCTCGGTCTCACCGAGCTAAATTTATAGGCAATTACATAACTGATATTTAATGAAAGTAGACACAGGTGTATTTCTAAAGTTAAAATCAAACTAAAACTCTTTTTAGGACTTCTTGGACTTTTGGTTTGACCACGTGCATAAGCATCTCTAGTTATTGACTCAGCCTTCGTGGATGACAAGGAATGATGTAGGAAAGATTTAGAATCTAACCATATACGCCTTTTCTTCAGATGACACCTGTAATATGTTCAAACACCAAAATGGCTACGGAATGTGTGACTGGCTACAGAATGACTGCATTCTGTAGCTCAAACTGCTTAGAAATCATTAAGACAACAAAATAAAAAAAGTACAGCAAGTTAGTCATTGCATGTATTCCTTAAGTGATTTTAATCATTCTTATTGATCTTTAGGTCTATAAAATGACAAAAGGAATGATGAGATGAAGTGGAATTTGGCAAAAGATAAGACACTTTTAGGGCTCAACATAACCCCACTGAAAAACTTTTGCATGTCCTCATGCAACTTTATTCCATTTGTACTGATACTTCTGCAAGAACATCTAACCTTCTTTTTCTGCTTCTTCTAGTGGTTAATGCCATCCTGGGTTTCCTCATGAGTGTGTTAAACTTCAGGTTAATGAGTGCCCTGTTTAACTTCTTGTTTCTTTTCTTCAACTTCTTGTTTGCTTTATATAATACTTCCATTTTTTGAGAGAGGGTGTTGTTAATACGACCTTTCAATTTAACCTGCTCCCTTAGGATTTCGTTTTCATTCTTGATATGGTTATTTAGTATCTCCAATTCATTATTGTCTCTTTTTAATATTTCAATTGGAGGTTCTTGTGGACTGGGGGATCTTTCTTTGTTCTCTGAGACTTTTCTCTCTAATGATTCCACATAGTCATAAATTTGTTGTTGAGCTGGATCCACATCTGGGGTTCTTCTATCAGAGTTTTCTTCATATTGGTATACAGGAGATCTGTCAACTGGGGTTTGGATTAGAGCTTCTTCTTCTTCAATGTTTATGATTTCAGCTCCTTTAATGCATGTCTTCTTCATCATGCCTTTAAGCCTAGAGCTTCTTCTCAATTTGGGTGGCTTTTCATCTTTTACATCATCTCCTTCAACACATTCATTTGTTAATTCCTCCTTCCTTTTATTCTTCAGTTGTTTCCTGATTTTTACCAAATTCTCAGAGATTATTTCATCACTGTATTCTTGTGTTGATACATTAGGCTTGACTTCAGCAGTTTTAACATCTTTTCCTCTCCTACTTCTTCTCACAGGTTTTTCTGTAGACAATGTTTCTATTGGTTCTTCAAAATGGTTCCTTAGGAGGAATTCATCCCAATTATCTCCTATCTTCTTCAAATTAAACTAAATTAATATTTTAATTAAGCCACGATGATGTAAGGTAGTTTCTAAGAACTGAAGCCTTTTATGGACATTTGAGGACATCATTTTCAAACTATTAAGTAAGAAAAATGGTAGATTTATTTCTTCATCTAGAAAATTCATCATGAGTCTAATATGATAGACATACAAAGTGTCAAATCTGCCTTCACAGGTTATGAACTTTTGTAAAATTAATAGCATATTCCTCCATTTATTTTTCAAAGCTGAACTAGGAATACCTTTCTTAAACACTACAGTGTCCATACCTGGGTTTTTTAGTATTTGTCTCCAAGCTTCATTATGAAATTCTTTGTTTTTAAACCAACGTTCTCCCTGTCTTGGCAAATCTGTTGCTTCTTCTATGAAAGACTCTGTGATGGATAATTTGACATCCCCAATTTCTACCTCTAATCCATCGAACGATCTGGCAAAAGACTTTGTGATTTCTTTGTGAAATCCATTAAACTTCTCTATAAAGTTTAGCCATCTAGCCTGTTGCAATAACCCTTTAATTTGAGGGTATCCTTCTAAATATTTAGTTCCAATTGGCTCTGACCTTACAATAAGCCCCATTTCTTCTTGATAAAGATTACTTCTCTTCTTTGGCTTCAATTCACTGCTCTGTTTCTATTCTTCTGTCCAAAGAAAAGGCAACTGTGAAAGGTTGTCTTACCCTAGAAAATGACTTCTCTGCAGATGAGGATTGTCTACGGAAAGAAATAGCAGTGACTGGATGTGAACGGAATAGGGTAGTGGTAAATCATGAGAATAATCAGGTTTAAGAGTTTCGACATGGAATAAATGACCGCGAAGAAATCTTATGAAGATTTTCAAAAATCATCAATGAATGCTGTGGTCCGATGACGTGACCTAATAGGTCACTTCTAGGTTCTGACCGTTAACTTTCAATTAATGATGATTTGTTATGGAGCGGAATGAAAGGGATTTGGTCAAAGAGTGTTTATGACAGGGATTTGATCAATTCGAATCATAAAATAACTTAGGAAAACATATGAACTAACCACATTATACCTTTAATGATTTTCTATCAAAAATAATTTCACACAATTTTACCTTAGCCCTTTTTGAATTTTTGCTGCTTTGATGTGCTTTGTCTTTCATCTGAAAAATATTGATCTTTTAGGCTCCATAATCTTCTTTGACTCATCCTCTGTTTATTGGAGTAGGTTTTGCAGAATCAATTGGCTGCAGAATAGGTTTGGCTGAAGAACAGATAGCTACAGAATGTACCTGTAAAAACTCTGAAATATGAAATGGAATGAAGTGAAAATGTGGATGGAGTGAAGTATGGAATGGAATGAGATGGATCATGAATATGTAGTGGAATGAAATATGGATAAAGTGAGATATGGATGGAATGAATGAAATGGATCATGAATGTGTAAAGTGAATCTGCAACTTATGATTTTATGATACTTGATTGCAGAAAAGAACAATTTTGAAAATCTAAAGTGTCAGAAAATTTTTGATTTTCACCTTAGATTTTCTGTATGAACATGCCAATCAATGATTGGTTTTCATGTTTATACCTATTATTATTATTATTATTATTTTTTTTTAATGAATGAAGAAAAATACAATTAAGTTAGTGAAGAAGAAGAATTTTTCTTCACTAACTTCGTATCAATGTTATCTTGAAATTTCTTAACAAATTCCTCTCTTGAAAGTGGCTTGTGATACAATTTCAGTCTGTGTCCATTTACAAGAAAAGCTACCTTTCCTTCATCTATTGTCCTGATTTTTATTGCTCCATTTTCAAAGATTTTCACAATCTCATATGGCCCAAGCCAATGAGTTTGAAATTTACCTGAAAAACCCTTGAACTTTGAATCAAATAAGAGGGCCCAGTCACCTTCTTTAAATTTCTTTTCCTTGATATACTTATCATGCCATCTAGTCCTTTGTTGTTGGACTATACTTGTTCTTTGGACTGCATCTTGTCTGATCTCATCCAATTCATTAATCTGCTCCACTCTGTGTTTCTGTGCTTCTGTTAGATCAAGTCCTAACTGGACTGCCATTTTGAAAGTTTGGATCTGAAACTCTATGGGAAACAAGACTTGTTTTCCATAAACAAGTTCATAAGGAGTGTGACCTGTTGTGTTTCTCCATGTAGTTAGGCCCACAAGGCTTCAGGAAGCCTTTTTGCCCAATGTCTCCTGTGTAAATGAACAGTCTTTGTTAGGATCCCTTCAATGACTTTATTGGTAGATTCCACTTGGCCATTTGCTTGTGGATGGTAGGGAGTAGGTTTTTTATGTCTTATTTTGTACTTTTCTACCATTTGCTCCACTAGCTTTGATGTGAATTGAGTTCCTTGATCTGTAACAGTTTCTCTTGGGACACCAAATTAAGTAAAAATATCCTCAAAAAGAAAATTGACTATAGATGCTTCAGTAGTAGAAAGTAATGGTTTGGCCTCTACCCATTTGGTAATATAATCAGTGCGAACTAATATATATTTCTTTTGTCTTGATGGAGGATTAATAAGTCCTACAAAATCCAAAGCCCATTTCTCAAAGGGTTCAATGTGTACCTGAGGTTACAGTGGCATCTCACCTGAAGGAGAAGGTTTTGCTACCCTTTGGCAACTATCACACCTTTTAACATATTCTTTAGCATCCTTAAAGAGAGATGGCCAATAATATCCTAAATGAAGGATCTTATAAGCTTACCTCTTATCAACAAAGTGTCCACCACATGGTTCATCATGACATGCCTTGAGAATCTCAGGCATCTCATCTTCTCGAACACATCTTCTGATAATAAAATCTGGACCTATTTTGTATAACTCATTAGCAATCCATGAATATTTTGCACTGCCATAAATCATCTTTCTTTTATCTCTTGTATTCATAATTGAAATAAATTTTCCTAAAACTAGATAGTTAGCAATATCAGCAAACCAAGGAGTTTGAGTGGTAATTGCAAAGAGATATTCATTAGGGAATTTATCTTCAACTGGAGTATTGTCTTTAATGCTTTGGAGTCTAGATAGGAAATCAGCTACTGTATTTTGTTTTTCAGGCCTATCTAGAATAGTGATGTTAAATTCTTGTAAAAGCATTAACCATCTTGTGACTCTGCCATTAGTAATTGATTTGTTCATTAAGTACCTAATTGCAGAATGCTCTGTCTGAACAAAAGTTTCATAGCCTGTTATATAGTGTCTAAATTTATTTATGGCATGGACAATAGCTAAGAACTCTTTTTCAGTTACAGTATAATTTAACTCTAAAAGAGTCAAACTTTTACTTGTATAGTAGATGGCATAAGGAATCAGGTCTTTTTGTCCCAAAACAGCTCCTAAAGTTGTATCTGAGGCATCTGTTGAAATATGAAAAGGTAATTTCTAGTTAGGTCCCCTTAAAATAGGTGCTTCAGAGATTTTTGTTTTCAGGGTTTCAAAGGTTAACTGGCAGTCTGGATTCCAATTGAATTCACAGTCCTTGGTAAGTAATTTGAAAAGTGGAGATGCTATCTTGGTGAAGTTTTCTATGAATTTCCTATAATATCCTGTAAATCCTAGAAAACTCCTAACATCTTTTTGACAACTTGGAGTTAGTAGTCTGGAGATGACTTCAACCTTTGACTTATCAACTCTGATTCCATCTCCTGAAATGTGATGTCCTAGGACAATTCCTTCAGTAAACATCATAAAACACTTTTCATGACTTAATGAAATATTTGCTTCTTTACATCTCTTTAGAACTTTTTCCAAGTTTGCTAAGGCTTCTTCAAATGTGTTTCTATAGACTGTGAAGTCATCCATGTATACCTCTACACAGTCATGTATTAGATCTAAAAAGATTCCTAATACTGCCCTTTGGAATGTTGCAGGTGCATTGCATAATCCAAATGGCAATACTCGGTAGGCATAGGTACCCCAGGGACAGGTAAATGTAGTTTTGTCTTGATCCTCAAGTGCTACTTGAATTTGATTATAACCACTGAACCCATCCGAAAATTAAAAGTACTTCTTGCCTGCTAATGTGTCTAACACCTGATCTATGAAAGGTAAGGGAAAATGGTCTTTAAGAGTAGTTTTGTTTAGTTCTCGGTAGTCAATACATACCATCCATTTTCCATTCTTCTTGGGTACAATCACCAAAGGAGAGACCCACTGACTATCTGAAATGGGATAAATAAAGTTGAAATTTAACAATTTCTGCAATTCTTCTTTAACAATCTCCCTAAGGTTTGGATTCATCCTTCTCTGAGGATGTCTGATTGGTTTACAGTTTTCCTCTACATAGATATGATGAGTGCAAGTCTTAGGATTGATCCCTTTCATGTCAGTGTATTCCCAAGCATATGCAGCAGAGTGTCTCTATAATGTTTTGACTAGCTTTTCTTGTTGAAATTTCTCTAGGTTTTTATTTATGTTTAAGGTTTTTCTTGGGAATATTTCAATTGTAGAGCTGCCAAATTATTCCATGGAGTAAAGAGACATCTGTCTTGATGATAAGAACTCAATGTTAGATTATTCTTGAAATTGTTCATATTTAAATTCTGAAGAAGATTCATAATTTTCCAAAGTATTCAGAATCTGACTATCGTCACTAATTTCTGAAATAGTGAAGAGAGGTTGTATAGCTTCTTCATCATCAATCCACTGAGTATCATCTAATTCTGTGATTGTTCTTGCTGGAGGATACAAGGTAAATTTCTTGGTTGAACTTCCATCAGAAATGTACATATCACCAAATCTACAACTAATGAAAGCATCAGCTGTAGCTAACCAAGGTATTCCTAATATAATAGGATGTCCTCCTAGATCATTTTTAGGAGTTAGGATCATGAAATCCACAGGATACTCCCAAGAATCTAAGGACACTGGAATGTCGTCTATTATCCCATCTGGTTTGATCACAGATCTATCTGCTAATTGTAGCAATGGGGTGTAAAATGAAGATTAGGAAGTTTTAGTTTTTCCATGATTTGCCTACTCATGACATTGATTGCTGCTCCTAAATCAATAAGTGTGTTCTGGATTTCAATTCCATTGATGTGTATTTTAACAATTGGATTTCCTGGTTCTAAATACTTTGCAATGGCAATCTTACCCATCATTATATCTGCTATTTTTCCTACCAGTTGTATTTTCTTTATCTCTTTTATTCTTTTTCCTGTTTTTTTCATACTCAACTCCTTTATTGTTTTTGCTAAGATTTGGATTTCCTTGATAGCTTGTAATAATGAAATCTTATTACAAACATTTCTTAACTCATCTAGGAAATCATAATTAGGCATCATAATTTGTTTCTCTACACCCCTATCAATTTGTAATCTTTCTGGAAAAGGAGGTGTAGAAGTAGATGTTGATGGCTACTCTAATATAAGAGTTGAAATTATTGGTTCTTTCTGTTTTGATTTTTCAATATTTTGGTCTTGAAAAGATGTGCTTCCCTCAAGATTTTTATTTACCCATAGAGAATCTTCCTCGGAATTGTTTTTCTCTTGTATAATTACAGAAGGTTTCTTCTTTTCAAGTATTCTTCTAGACCTAAAATGAACATCATTAAGGTCTAAAAGAGTAATCAAATAGGTTGGGAACTGTTGACCTTCTATCATATATGTATTCTGAGGGTTTTTATTGTTGGGGTTTTGTATTGGCTGGGCAGGCAATTGATTTTCTTTTTGAGGAAATGGTAATGGAAGTGGTGGATTTTGATTTTGGTTTTGATGTTGTGGATTCTATTCAGGATTTTGTTGTGGGGGAAAGTTTCAATATGTTGGATATGAGGGATAAGAAGGTGGATATTGATAATACTGGGAGAACCTTCCATAAGGATTTTGTGTTCCTTGTGCCCAAAGTTGAGATTGATTTTGAAATTGGGGCCAAGGTTGCTGCCAAGAGTTCCAATTTGGTGGGGGTTGATTATACATTTGATTATTAAACCCATGTGTTTGAGGTCCCTGCCAAGGTCTTCTAAATACAAAGTTAAGAGATTCTGTGGAATTTGTGAGTGTTTCTTCTTGAAAGACAACCTTAAGACCAAGAAGTGAAGGACAACTCTTGGTCTCATGTTTTTTCTGAACAAATTGCACAAGTCTCTATTACATTTTCATCTAAGTGACACTATTTCAAGGCATACTTCTACCTACATTTGGGACAAAAGATTGCTAAGGCATCAGCTTCGGCTTTTTGCTTGTTTTGTAACTTAAGGGTGTCTATTTGTTCACTAAGACTCCCTAGAATGTCAGATTTGAATTCATCAAGCATATTACCTATTTCTGCCCTACTTACTGTTCTAGCTGCAGATTTACTTGCCCTTGCAAGAGCAGGGTCTCTTGGTCCTTTTAGAATTTTAGATTTTCCTCTTGAAAGATTGATACATAACTCAACTATATCATGTAATGGAAACTAAGATATGACCCCTTTTCCCATCATATTGAGGATATATATCCATTCATCCCTAATTGTTTTCAACAAAGGAGATTTCAAATTTTCTTGATCTAGGGTTTCCATTTTTGCCCTCTTGATGTTATAATTAAATCTTTCCAACAAATCTTCCAAATTTTCATCCTCTTTTTGCATCATCTTGAACACTTCTTCCTTATGATTGACTGGTATACAGTAATCCAAGTATCTATCTAGAAATTCTCTCCTCATTTCATCCCATGTCCTAATAGACCTAGTGATTAAACTCATAAACCATTTTAGCGCTGCTCCTTTCAATGTTGAAGGGAACAGTTTAAGTTTCTGAGCATCTTGTAGATAATCATAGGTTCTACATAGAACTTCAAATTCAAATAAGAAAGTTTCAGGATCCTCACTTTTTAGTCCATGAAAGTTTGGAAGAACAGAAAGTGAGATATTCTTCATAGTTGCATTAGTCTCTTCATCTACTATAGGGAATCCAAAAGGATTTTCAGTTCCCCTTCTACCTCTTCCTCCTTCTGCATTTCCTCTTCCTTCTTCTACATTTCCTCTACCTCTTCCTCTATCTCCTCTTCTTCCTCTACCTCCTCCAAATAGTGTATGTTCTCCATTAAAGACTTCTCCTTCCCCTTCTTCTGCCATGGTAGACTCTTCTGAACTGATATAGGGTTTAGTTGGAAGAGCTAGTTGTTCTACTGGTTCTTCTATTAAGGGTATATTGAAGAAATAGTCCTCTTCTTCCTCTTCACTAGGGATTTGTAATTCTTCTGCTAGAATATATTCCCCTGTGGAAGTGAAAAAGGTTATCCCTTCTGTAGGAGTCCTTGGATCTTCTTCCTCTAGAATTGCTTCAGTGGATGAAGTGAGGGATCTTCCTGATGGGATATCTGATCTTGAGACTTTTGGAAGCCTATGACCAATATAGTATGGAATGTGAGTTTGATTTGGAGGTGTGCTACTTCTTGGTCTTGGTGGAGTGAGTGGAGTTGTGGGAATTAAACTTCTGCCTCTTAAAAATCTAACCCTAGAAGCTCTTTCTCTACGCATATCATTGTTTTTGGGAAATAGGAAATAAGGCTACCTAGTTATACCTCTCTGACAACGACGCCAAAATGTTTAGTCAATTCAGTGTTCTGAATTGATAGCATAAACTATCGACCAGGGCTTGTAAACTGATGAGGTATACTTGCACTATATGTGCCTAAATATCCTTATTCTTATTTCATTGTTTTCAGTATTTTGTTGATGTTTTTGAGTTTTGTTATGTTTGAGTTGTAGTATGCTATTCTATGTTCTATGTCAAAAAGAAAAGAAAAGGAACCTTAGACCCAAAACAGAGTGTAGTTGTAAATTTTGTTCCTAATTAGGAAAATGATGAAAAACAAAGCATTCTAATCCATGGATGTCCTAGTTTACAAATGAACATGTAACTCAAGACATTATATTTCAACCTAATCCTTTTAGTTAGAAGTTTGTTGGAATAATTTGTGAAAGAGATTGAACTCCAATGTGATGAGGATCTTCCTGAAAACAGACAGCAACTTAGAATATTATAGTGCAATTTTATTCATGTGATAGAGATATTTTGGAATAGCTTGAGAAGAAAATTGATATAATATGCTAAGGATATCCTATGAATACTTATGACATTACAACTAGATCTCGTTCATCAGCTAGAGATTTATTGGAAGAGTTTATTGAAGGAGATTAGATATAATGTAATAAGTATCTTCTAAACATCAAGTAACCCACAGTATTACAATTAAGTCTTTTCTGTGATTTAGAGATTTATTGGAACAATTTTGAGAAAAAGATTGTTTGTAATAATATGAAGATCTTCTATCTAATTTGCAGAACAGGAAATGCTAATAACTCAACATCGTACAACCAAATCTCATTCGCATAATAGTGATTTGTTGGAAAAGCTTTTAAGAAAAAGAATGGTTGTAGGATAATGAGGATCTTTAATCTAAATGACAAAAACTAAAGTGCTGGTAACTTAGGATGTCACAATTAAATCCATTCATTGATTAGAAATATGTTGGAAAAGCTTTGAGAAAAGACTAACTATAACATCATGAGAATCTGTTAGTTAAACAAACAATGTAAGACATAATGCTAAGAGATATGAACTCAGAAAATTGTCTAAGTGAGAAATATAACAAAACAGTATTGAAAGCTACTTATCTAGAAAGCATGTAGAAGCCTCCTTAGATAGCAGGGGCCCTCTACTATCAATTTGGCAGAAAAGTCTTTAACTCCTCAAGTTTGTTTTCAATACAACATCAAAGTTATGCTTCTTCTTATTATCAAAAATACTTCGAAACAGAGTATCACAGTATTGGAAAAATAAGAGTTAACTGTCTTTCTCGGCCTCACCGAGCTAAATTTATAGGCAATTACATAACTGATATTGAATGAAAGTAGGCACAGGTGTATTTCTAAAGTCAAAATCAAACTAAAACTCTTTTTAGGACTTGTGATTTTATGAAAGCAAATCAAGAGTCCTTATCCTTATAGAAATCAGCTTCTTGGACTTTTGGTTTGACCACGTGCATAAGCATCTCTAGTTATTGACTCAACCTTCGTGGATGACAAGGAATGATGTAGGAAAGATTTAGAATCTAACCATATACGCCTTTTCTTCAGATGACACCTGTAATATGTTCAAACACCAAAATGGCTACGGAATGTGTGACTGGCTACAGAATGACTGCATTCTGTAGCTAAAACTTCTTAGAAATCATTAAGACAACAAAATCACAAAAGTACAAGAAGTTAGTCATTGCATGTATTCCTTAAGTGATTTTAATCATTCTTATTGATCTTTAGGTCTATAAAATGACAAAAGGAATGATGAGATGAAGTGGAATTTGGCAAAAGAGAAGACATTTTTAGGGCTCAACACTCATCACTTTCATTTTCATCACCTTCACTTTGCATGTCTCTTTGGCATTTGTGCCTCACTACCGCTGCCACTTTCTCCCTCTTCTGACATTGTGAAAACTCTGTTTTGGAAACCCTAGGACTGAAGTGGAAATGAGATGAAAGGAGGGTAATGAGATGGCAGCCTTGCAAGTGAAGGAAAAGAGTGAATGAAGGAAATGGGTGTAGGGGCAATCTTAGATGAATGACAAACCTTTAGTACTGTAATAACCCTGTCTATCACTAAATTTCTTTGAGGAGGGTGAAGTAGTGGAAAAACAGTGATTTCAAGCTTGAATACCTAAGATTTGATTTAGGGTTTCATTCCATTCATTTAATGATGATCAAAAATAGCTTCAAAGTGGGTTATGGCATGCATTTACCTCTTATCAGTGCCTTAGAAGACTTGAGCCAATATTTGGAAGAAATTTGACTTGATTTGGGTGATTGGATCACTTAGAAAGCCTCTCTGTCCAAGGGCGCAACGCCAGTGCTGAGCGCAGAGCGCCAGTCCTGAGCCCGCATCGCCTTGTAAAATTTGCACAGAGTGTGTTAGGTAAGAGCGCAACTCTCACTTCCACGCGCGCAGTGCCAGTGTAAAATGTATAGGGGAAATTTGCCAAGGGCACAGCGCTAGGAAAATTTGCCCAAGTTTGGCTTGAAAACTCACAAAATTTCCTCTCCTTGAATGCTCTTGATCTCTTGAAGGCAAAAATGACTCCCTTGAAGTGATTTATGGGCTTTTATAGCCAAGTGAAGTTTTGATTTAATCTTTTGAAAACCCACTTTCTAAAGTTTAAAAGCCTTTTTCCTTTTCTTACTGATGTCATTTAATACTTTTGCTTTGCAGGTGACTGAAAACATTGAGGTGGCTTCTATTTTGTTCATATAGGAATGTCAGGATGATTTTGAAAACTTTAGGATTTGGTCATATAGCAGCATATTAAAAAACCTCTTTTGTTCCCACCTTGTAGCTCCACTCATGTTTTTCACCTTCTCTTATCATTTTCTTCAAAACCCTAGGTGTATGCAGCTCTTTTATAGAAATCATCAGTGTTGTATTCTAAGTTCTCTGTGGCCCTTTCAAGTTCATTCATCTCTGTCTAGTCCACCTCACCTTTTTCCAAATCTCATCAATAATCTCTGATAGACTTTCTTCATGTTTGGCCTTGTGTACCTTCTCCATATTGATCACTGTTTTAGCACTCAATTGGACCATCAAGTTCATAAACCCTAATCATCTACAAGAACAAGTGTTTCCTCTTTTCCTTGTTGTAAGTGGTTTTCATTCAGGGGTAGATAGTCTACCTCATCAACACCTTCTGCTTACACAAATTTCAACACTGCTACAGAAGTGCCAAACTTTGTCCACTTTTCTCGTTTGCAGATTTTGAACTAATGAGGTAATGTCTTGATATTCTATTACATTTGAGCCAGACTCTAGCAAAGGAAAAGCAACGCCTGAAACATCCAATGATGACCTTAAAACATGTGAAACCCTAATGACCTAGTGGGAGGGTCTTTTGACTAGGATTTGACTTGGAGGTTTTCAAGTGAAAAATAGAGTATTGTAAAAAGTGTTGTATTGAAGATCCAAAATCCAATGTGCTTGATTTATCTAAAGAGCCTGCAGAGATAGTTTTGAGACCATCAATGCTTGAGGAACTTGCGGAACATGGGAATGAGTTGGCTATAGGAAACCCTAGAGGGAAAGTGGAGTTTATGGACAAGGGGAAAAATAGGGCAATGAGGTTATGTGCAAGAAAGGAGGGTGAAAATGAGAGGTATAAGCCCATAAGGAGATTGTAGGAGCAACAGGGTAACCATGGAATGGTGAGCTGATAGAATAGTGAAAAAGTTTCTATAAGGATAATGAAGGTAGTGAAATTTCTGAAACTCACAATATTTAAGGAATGTTATTTTCAGAAATCTAGAACCAATCTATAGTCATCTACAAATAGTGAAAAATACTGATGACTAACAGTGGCTCCACTTTGGAAGGGCAGCTCCTTTCAGGAGGTGTCAAGAACCTCAGATTTCAGATCTCTGGTTTTAAAGATCAGTACCTTACTTGTACTTGGCAGATCCCTCTTCCTTCATTTGCTGATTTACTCCTGTTCTTTGAAGCTGTGATCTTAAAATCTGAAAAGGCATGATTGCTTCAATATCAGTGCTACCTACCCATCATACTTTTCCTAACATTTTTTCTTCATTTGGGTGCACTTGGATTGGCAAACCCTTGACATCATTTTCTTTTGAAAGCATAAAAACTATATATGTCTACCCTTATCACTTCTAATAGGTCATATTATACTAATAAACTCTTTTTATTCTCTACCTAATCTACTTATCTGTCAAGGTTAAGCATTTTGACAGATTTTCATTCTCTAAGCTATCAACACAAAATTCAAAACATGACCAAATCAAGGTTAAGCTGTTTGATTTGTCATGAGCTGTGGCATCTTGGACAAGTGACACACAGATTTTATTTTTTCACAAGTAAAACTAGAAACTTAAGGGCTATAATTCAAAACTTTGTCACCTATCCCTCTCCTTTCTCTTTGGTTCAGATTTGAGCTTTGGGAACCAACATCTTTTCCTAACCTAGTCTACTAATGAGCCAAGTTTAAATGGTTTGGCAAGTCTTCCTTTTCTAACTTATCAACAGAAATTTAAAACATGTTCAATCATGGTTAGGCTGTATGTCTAAACAAGACTTTTCTTTCTCAAAGTAGTGGCATTTGGACTTGCACACTTTCATACATATTCTTTTTTGGTATGGGGCTTTACCTCTTCTTTTCATCTGCCCTATTTTCTTGTTTTCTTTGTTTTTGTGTTTCATTTTTTTCTAATCTTTTATCAAGAAATGTTATGTACAATGAATAAAAATTCGAACTAGGAATTTTTCACAAAAATAGTGCTTGAGCATCCTGCCATTGACAGGACCTCTGAATAACTCTATGCCATCTAGTTCTTGTAGGAAGAATGCATTGTTACCTCTAACTGAATGGATGATGTAAAGACCCTTCCATAAATTTTCAAATTTCCCATGCTTGCCTTTGTCCTCTCTTCTTGAATCTGACTTCAACACTTTGTCTCCAATCTGGAAATCATTGGTTTTAGTCCTTCTGTCAAAGACCTTCTTGATGTTCTCTTGCACTGATTGTGTTTTGTTGCAAACTTCTTCCCTTGATTTCTGCAAATGAATGGTTTGGTTCACCCTCCTTTGCATATCATTCTCCTCTGATTGTACCTCTTGGGGGAGCTTCATCACTGGAACTCCCAAGGATGTTGGAAAAACTGCACCCATGCCACACACTAGTTGATAGGGAGACATGTTAATTGATTTTTTGCTTGTTAATCTATCTGCTCATAGTGCATGCACTAAGTTGTTCTCTTCCAACAACTTCTTGATGATGTTCACTAAACTTTTGTTAGAGGACTCAGCCAACCCATTACCTTGAGGGTAATAAGTTGTAGAATGCCCTAGTGTGATGTGATACTTGTAGAAAAAGTCCACCATTCTCTTAGACTTAAATGCAGCAGCATTATCGGTGTTGATTTTTCTTGGACAACCAAATTTAGACAAGATGTTGGTTTCAAGGAATTTGATGATTACTGAGTCAGTGGCATTCCTTGAAAGGATGAGCTCTATCCATTTGGTGAAATAGTCAGTTGCAGTGAGGATCCATTTGTGTTGGGAAGATGAGGCAGGATGGATTTCTTCAGTGAAATCTAAACCCCAATATTGGAAAGGAGTTTCAACATTGATAGGATGCAAAGGCAAAGGCAGTAGTTTTCTCTTTCCATCAAAGATTTGGCATTTATGGAAAGTCATTACTAGCTTGTAGACATTAGGGAAAAGAGTGGGCCAATAGAAATCAGCTCTAAGGATTTTGTTGGCAATGGTTTTCCAATATAGATGACCTCCACACTCTCCTTCATGCAACTCATGCATGATTCTATCTGCATCATCTGCAAGTAAACATTTAAGCAAGATACTAACAGAATTTTTCCAATATAAAACTTTGTCTAGAATGCAAAAATTTACAGCCTTTAGTTTCGAGAATCTAGCTTTTGTTTTGGACAAAGAAGGAGGAGCATTTAGATTAAAAAGCACATATAATATATCAGCATACCAGAGTGAGTTCAGAAATTCTTCTTCAATGGGTGGAGTCGCCAACCCCTCTTGCTCATCCAAGGAATGTATCATGTTTATGTCTAGTGCTTGAAATTTTGCTTCAGCCATGAGTTTGGCAAGTCCTTGTCCTTTGATCAGTTTAGTGGGCCTGATTTCTAGATTATATTCTAAGATGACAACAATCCACTTACCCCTTTTACCATCAAGATCTTGATTCAGTATGTCATTGACAATTGTATGTAGAACAAAAGCAATGACATGTGAATGCAAGATGTAAACTCTGAAATCTTTTAATGCTTTGATTAAGGCAAAGGCTTGTTCCTCCATAATGTTATATTTTAGAGGGGCATCTCCTAGTGCCTTGTTGAAGAAAGCTATGGATTGTTCTTGTCTCATTATGTTCTTTTGTAGCAATAGTGTGTTTTGATGCAAATGAGAAGATGATGAAGTCCTTGGTAAAGTCAGGGTTGATTAGAACTGGTGTTTGGGTAAGTGCTTTTTTTACCAGTTCAAAGGATTGTTTTGCTTCTATGTTTCATTTCACTCCTATTTCTCTTTTCAGCATGTTTGTAATGTTTCTTAGGAGTTCAGCAAGGTTTGGTATGAACCTTCTTAGGAACTTTATCTTTCCAATGAAAGATTGCAGCTCTTTGATGTTCCTAGGGTGGCTGATCTGCAATATACCCTCAATCCTTTTTGGGTATATCTTAATCCCTTATTCAGATATGATGTGGCCTAAGAGTTTTCCTTCTTGAAAACCAAACCAAGTTTTCTTATGATTTAAAGATAGACCATACTTTCTACACTTTTCAAAGACCTTTCTTAAGTGAATTAGGCGTTCTTCATCAGTTTTAGAATAGACAGTGATATCATCCAGGTATATCACAATGAAGTAACCTATGTCTTTGGAAAAAACAATGTCCATGGCTCTTTGAAAAGTAGCCTCCGCATTCATTAATCCAACAGGCATTTTGACATACATGAAGGTGCCCGAAGGTGTAGTGAATGCAGTTTTTGTTGATCATATCGATGTAATAGCACCTTATTATATCCTGAAAATCCATCAAGCAATGATATTCTTTTAGAGCCTACCGCCCTTTTCAGTATATGATCCATCTTAAGTAAAGGGTAGTTGTCTTTCAGGGAGGCTTCGTTTAAATTTCTAAAGTCTATGCATAGCCTAATCTACCATGTTTTTTTTCTTACTGACACAAGGTTTGAAACCCATTCTGAGTACCTGAGTGGGAGTATGATTCCAGTATCATACATCTTCTTTATTTCCTTCTCAACCAGAGGCACTAGGACAAGGTTTATCCTTCTCAATTTCTTCTTGAATGGTTTTTTTGGTTTTCCTTGAGAGGAATCTTATGCTGAATGATGTTTGTATCATAAGACTCCAAGTCCTCATAGCCCCATGCAAACACATCATTAAATTCTTTAAGCAGCTCAATGTATTTCTGTTTTATGTGAGGCAGCAGAGTTTTGGACAGCTTTATCATTTTGGGTTCCTCTTCACTGCCTATGTTGCATTCTTCTACATCAGTCTCGGTGGATTCCATTTTTGGCTTCCTAGCAACATCATTGAAATAAAATAGCTCTTCTAAGGGGACAAGACCTTTCAGAAATAGATTATCTTTTCATTGCAATACCTCAAGGTATTTTTGATCCGGATCCCTACAAAATTCTGCCTCATGAAGGAGTTTTAGCAGCTTTATATCAGCAGGAGAAAATGGCTTTGTTCTGTGTGTTTGTTCTTCATTAGAGCAATCTTCTTCATGATCTAAGCTTGGTTTTGGTATTTCAAATTCATTCTTGTATTGTAGGAAGTCTTCAATATGTTTTTCCCCTTCAAACACTTGCCAATAATCTATGTTATCAGGTATTGTAGGTCTACTTTTGACTCTTATTGTGTATTGTTCATTGGCATAAGGTAATTGGCAAGTGCTGGAGAAAAGGCTAGTTCATTGGCAATGTTGTTTTGAGCTCTTGGGATAGAGGTAAGTTCATATTTATCAAATGTCTTCAGGAGGTCTAAGGCAACATTCCTATATTCTCTTAGCCTAGGATTTTTGGCTGAATATTCTGCTTTGATTTGCATAATGATTAGCTCAGAATCTCCTTGAAAAGAAATATTCTTAGCTCCTATGTTTTTCAACAAGTGTAGACCTAGGAGAAGAGCTTTGTATTCTGCAATATTGTTTGTACATTAAAAATTTAGTTTGTAAGAGTGACCTTTATTGGTGTTGTGTATCCAAACACCTGCTCCTGAACCAGCTTTTCCACAAGAGCCATCAAAGCTCATGTTCCAAAGTGTTTCAAGTTCATATTCGCAATTATGTTGTTGTTCATGGCTGCTAGGATTTTGACTGTTAAGTTCTTCATTTTGTGTTTGGTTTGATTGTTCTTACAAGTCTTGTTCTTCGTCCCTTTCATTTACTTGTTCATTGATATCATCTTCATTGTACAAGATAAATGAGTCAAGGTTTGAATGGATAGAATAGAGAGGGGTGTTGTTTGGCCTATCTTGGCTGCTTACCATGTATTTCATGTGAGATTCCCTGTACAGTTTTCTTTTTTTGATTAAAAACTGGAATGGTAGCATATGTCATGTCCATTTGGAGGTTTCCTTGGAGTTTGGCTCCCCATGATCTAGATAAAATCATACCATACTTCTGGGGAATGTCAGCCACTGCAATGTCCATGACTAGGCTCTTGGCTGGTATTTGTGTCAGATTGACACACAGATCTTTGATTAAACCCAAACATTTAACTCTACTTGAATAAAAAGAGAATAATTCTTTGTATGGTTTGGTTATTTCGAGGCCTAATCTCTCCATCTCTACCTTTGGCATGAGGTTGTGTGAAGCACCAAAGTCTAGCATAGCATTGTGTAAGATTTTGTCATGAATGTTCAAACTGACATATAATGGAGGGACAACTCCCTCTTGAAACTTTCCCTCTACCTCAGGTCCAAACAACAGTTCTGGCTTGTCATCAGTTAGATTTAGAGTATCAGTGTCATTTCCTATGTTTAAAGCTTTCCAAACTTGGGATCTATATACATCTTGAGTCACTAGTTCAGTAAGGGGTATGGCTATTTTGATCTTGGCAATTTCACTCTCAATACTGAATGGTGCTTGTGATCTGGGCAAAGTTAGATCAGTTTTATCATACATGGTCTTTTCAGCCATTTTAGTTTGTTGAGTTTTATTTGGCATCTCACTTAAAGCAGTTTTTTCAGGTCCACTAGTTGATGTACTAGGGTAGCGTTGGTCACCATCATGTTGGCTGATTTTGTTTTTCCTTTGATCGGGGTTCTTAGCCATTATGTTGGTATTTTCTGCTGTATTTTTAGGAGTGTTTTCAGGGGTCTTCCTAGCAGAAATTTCTGGTTTGTTCCTTTTAGGGGTATCTTGAGTTTTCCTACTTCGAAGGTCATATTGTCTGTGAACCTCCATGATAGCATTTTCAAATCCTCGTTTGTATTCTTCAGAATCCTCATATGTTCTTTGAGTTTGGTTTGAGGAAAATAGACCTTGTTCTTCTTCTGTGAGAAAAAGAACATCCTCACTATCAGATCCTATTAAATTTACATGGTTTTCTTCTGGCTCTTCAGTGTCTCTTTCCTCTTCATCTACATAGTTTTCTTGGAAATGAGGTCTAATTTGTTAGTCATTGTCTCTTTGTCTGATTTGAGGAGGGTCTCTTCTAAAGTTTTGGTTTATATTTCTGTTTTGAGGATTTGCTTGGTTTTCCCTAGGAGATGCTCTTTCATTCAAGTTGATTCTCTCCATCATCCTTTTCATTGTCCTAACTAAATTGTCAATTTTAGCATCAGATGTGGAGGCCACAGTTTCTTCTTTGTATGTAACCCTCTTTTCCACTCTCATCCTAGCCCTTTTAACCATTAGATTGACTTCTACACTTACTGATCCCCTTTGCATGTCTTCTAAGGTAATGGGATCTCTTTCTCTCAATTTGTAAGCCATGTCAGGATCAAATCCATCAGGAAATTTAACTAAGGCTAGGCCTTGTGGGGGTTTCATGTGAGGAGGGAGTGCATTGTATACACTATTGAACCTAGTGCAGTAGTCTTGGACACTTTCCCCAACATTCCTTTTAAGGTTATCATACTCTGATAGGATTTGAAGAGGATTTTTCTTAGTCTCCCACTTGTTTATGAATGTTTGATAAAGGAAAGGGAGGTCATGAATGCTATTACGAGTTAAGTTCTTGAACCATTTCTTTGCTTCTCCTCCTAAAATTTGGGCAAACATTCTCATTTTTATGGTCGCCTCTTCTATTTTTTGGTAGTCGAAAGCATCATTCATCTTGTCTACATGTTGTTGGGCAGTGGTAGAATCAACTCCAGTAAAGTAAGGGGTTTTAGATTGGTAGTCCTGTGGCATAGGCAGTGAAGGTTGTGGTAATACCAGAGGGGCATACCATGCTGCCATGATAGGAGGGAATGGAATACAAGGAGGATTTACAAGAGGAGGGCTTATGAGTGGAGGTGGAGGATGAAATGGAGTGGTTTGCACAGTGGGTGTATGAGTGGGGGTGGCAGATGTACTTGGACTAGCTATATGATTTGGAGCAGATTTGGAACAGAAGGAGTCAAAGTTTTGGAGAAGCTGAAGATCAGGAGGAGGGGAAGGAGAGGCTTCTCCACTAGGACTTTGTTGTAAGCTTGTAGGCTCAAGGTCTGTCTGGTTTATCCAACTTTGAGACTTAGTTCTAAATAAGTTCCTTCTATGGTGTAAGTCAAATTGGATATCTTGCAAGGATGTGAGGTTTTCAGGAACAAAACTTGCTTTGTGAATGGGTCTAACAATAGTCGAATCTTCAATTTTAGAGGTTTTCCATAGGATTCTTTCTGGGTCATCAACTATAGTAGGAGGGTTTGGGTCGGGTGAGATCTGGTGCAGATTATTTGTGAAGCCAAATTTTAGACCCATAACACAGAGAGGCTGAAAGTTTATAAGAGTTTTGAAAATAGACCTGTCTGTAAGAATACTAATTTCACACAGTACGTGACTGGGCTTTATAGTTTTAGGACTGATTGATACATTCCCAGAAGAGTCTGTGAGAAACAATGGAGTCAACAGGGCTACTGAAGACCAGTGGAGTCACTAGGTGTATGATACTTACTATTTTGAGGAGGTGCTTGTTGTCCACCATCAACAAAATACCAATCTAAAGATGTTTTTGGGTTTTCTGAGTTCTTTATGTAACACTAAGCTTTTCAGTAAGTGTCCTCCAGTATGGTCACATTGTTTTAGTATGGTCAATCAATCAGATACTTTTCTTGGCTAACACTTGATTTATCTAAGTTTGACAGGGGATTTGTGAGTTCTTAAGGAGTATTTGGGCTGTTACTTGCTAAGAGTCCCCAGTGGAGTCACCATTATGTTAGGTCCTTGTAATTTGTCAGATTAACAAGACCAAATTGAACAAGAGTAACATCAAACCAACTTTGGAGCCCTAGCACCTAGCCTTCCTATACTCAGAGAGGGCTCTCTCTATATTTGTGTAAAAGATGTAACTTGTATGATTTTATGGTATTGATTTTAGGCTAGTTAAAATGATAGAGTTTGTTTGTTTTGTTTTGTTTGGTTGGGATGGTTGTCAAGAAGAACAAATAGAGTAAGAGAAACTTAAACCATTGGGATATGGAGTCTGCAAAAGGTCTTGAAAAGTACAACAATAGGTCAAGGATGTTTCATAGGGCAAGTTAACAAAGCCAAATGGATCTAAATAGGTTTAGTGAGTGTGAAATGAACATTAAGTTGTGAATGTAGTAGGTTTAAAGGACAGTTGAGAATCCTTTAACATAAACTATAACAAGAAGAGTATATAAGAGTACTATGCATCAAGAAAGAATCAAAGGACAAGGCACACCATAAACTTCTTTAACCTCGCTCTATCAAGTACACTTTAAAGCAACTATCCAGAAAACCCTAGAGAGCAGGGAACTCCTAACTTCTCTAGCTATCTACTTTCAGAGAAAGAAAACATTCAAGATAGCACATAAGTAATGATTAAAGAGCAAGGAATTCCTAAATTCCTTAATCAAACTGTAAATACCTTCAAAGTAACCATTTCAAGATAGACTAAAGGACAGGGCATAACATAAATTTCGTTAGCCTAAACCCTAATAAGCAAACTTCAAAGAAAAGCCTAGAAAACAATGATTCAAGCTACACCAAAGGATAGGGCATACCATAAACTTCTTTGGCTTAACTTTATTTAATCATTTTGAAGACACACAAGCTAAGTGGAATTAAAGAGCAATGAAGAATTCTTCAATCAAACCTAGCAGAAGAAAATATTTGAGCAACAGAAGCAGACAGACCTAAGGTGCCTCTAACAGCATATCTTAGCCTAAAATTTATGTTCTAATGTAAGAGAAAAGATGGAACAAAATGATAACATAAGAAAACAATAACTATATTAGAGCAACATCACCATTAACCAGGTTCATGAACCCTATGAAGGTGCTTGCTCCATTGATGCTTAGTCCAAAAACAATCACACAACTCCAAAGCCAATTTCTTCACAACTCCAAGCCTTTGTATTCATCTCAATAAACAACTAACAATAAATATAAAGCCTCCATGCAGTATTTAACTTGAAAATGAGGAGCAAAACCCTAGCTAGGGTTCCAAAATGTCATTAATTACACATTTAAGTCATTTTGTCCTTTGAGATCATGCAAGGCCCAAGGCACAAATATCCCAAACTCATAAATGCAAAAATAAATTCTAAACTAACCTCTGAGCTAATTTGGGAATCATTTGACCTTTAAGGCCTCTCAATAACTTTCAAAATATCTTCAAGTGTCTTTTGTTAACTTTCTGGCAAGGGCGCAACGGCAAGGTTCAAGGGCGTAGCGCCAGGCCAAGGGCGCAACACCAAAACTGGGAAAATAGCTTGAGTTGCAGCTGAGTTTTGGAGGCCTTCCCTGTGTCCAAATGAGCTCCATGATAACTCATTGGAAATCTTGTCCTGTCTAATTTCTTAATCTGCCTTTGGTTTCCAGATTGGTGCCCATTTTCTTAGTCAAAAAGGTTGGAAATACTGAGAGGGGTAATTATTCCTTTCAATTAGAGCATTAGTTAATCTTCAATTATTATCAGTGTTTGTACAATGATAACAGTAAACAACAGGAACAAAAATGCACACAATTTTTAAGGTGGAAACCCACTCCGGGACAAAAACCACCTAATGCTTTTCTAATAATTCTTTAATATTCATCTCCAACTGAAAATAAAGCTCCAACTTCCTAGAATCTAGAAAAGCATTCTTCTCTGGCTCCCACTGGATGGACGCTCCAATTCCCGAGATTCTTCAGTAGTCAACTAAACAAATGCCCCAACACCCAATGAGCTACAACTCACCCTCGTACCACCCTACCACCCTATAGACGAATAAAACAAGAATGGACTCCTGTACCAGGGAAAATGGTCCACTTTACAATGATATAGAATGATGTAGAAGAAGAAGACAGATTCGACCATAACCCCAACTATGACACAACCACCTAATGATGATCCTAGACCTCCTGACACTGCCTCTTCAACTCTTGGCAGATAGACACTTGTACAATTTTTACAATGATGCATTTACAATGACTTAGTACAATGATACCTTTATAATGACTGTATGCAGTGCTGCCCGCTTGAAGACTTCATGTGGTGAACTTCCTGATTTTATTTTGCACCTTAGTTGCTGCTCTTGTCATGCTACCCTCTGCTGCACCTTGCTTTACATTGCTGCCCTAGAAATTTTAGTCCTTTGCAGCCCTTGACAACACATGATCTAGCTTTTTCTTGCCTTCTAGGAGCTCGATATTGAATCTAGTGTATCTCTGTTATTTCAGATCCCCAATATGTGATTCTTAGCCCTATAGTAGTCCTCTGAGTCTTATTTCTAATGCCACAGGTCTGACCTGATTTGGATTCTTCAAGAGAAAGTTATGCCCAATATCTCACAATGCCTTAATTATGGACTGTTTCAGTAGAGCGAACTTGTACTACGTGCCATGTGTCACTGTTTCTTCATTAGGCTCCGAAATTGATAAAAAAAACACTAAACCTTGTTCACTATCTGCCACTTTTTTCAGAATACCGATCCGATACTCAAAGAGAGAGTTATGACAATTTTCCCAAGGGCACTTCTTTGAGATGAATTTTAGGAGCCTGCGAAAACACTGACTTCCACAGATCATATCTCCGAAACTATTGTGCACCTTGATTTGACATTTTTACAAGAGCTTGCTCAGGATTTTGTCTTCGCCTCATAAACATTTCAGCTTTTGAACCTTATTATAAAAAACGTTAGAGAGAAAATTCCACGATGACTTATTTCATATAGTGAAATCCCTACATAAGGAGGATATGAGGATCACAATTTATATAAATGCTTAGGTTGAGAGGTGCTTCAACAAGTGAACATGGGAGGGATTTTAGGAGATTAAAAATTATTAATTATTGATTTTTCAATGACCCATGCCACAACCCCATGGGGTTTTAGCCCACTAACTAGGGTTACAAACTTCAAACATGAATATCTCTCAAACCATGAAGAATTACATGGCATGCCATATATCAACTGAAACATCTCGACAAGTAGAAACCATCAAAAGCATTCTTGACCCAGAATATAGTAATTTGGTAGGTCAAAATTTCCATGCAATATTGGGGTAGCCTCTGGTGCTGCTTGGGTTGACAGCAATGACAACCGCTGATCAACAATCTCCCCCTTTGGCATTGATGGCAACACAAGTACTCCCGCTGCGATCATGACACCTCTTCCTACAAAATTTTCTACCCCTTTGACATCAATGGCAAAGGGTAACTCCCCCTGACACACAACCATCCTGCGGACCTATACACACTTCCACTCCCCCTGACACACAACCATCCTGCGGACCTGTAATCTAATGAGAATTTGGGAGAATCCCAAGATTCTAGCAAAGATATTCAAATGCTTCACAAAGTAAAGGTTTAGTAAAGATATCATCGATTTGTTCTTTTGTACCAACATACTCAAGTTTGATATTCTTTTCAGTGACTTGTTCTCTAACAAAATGATATTTGATCGGAATGTGTTTTGTTTTTGAATGCATGACAAGATTCTTGCAGATGTTGATGGCATTGGTGTTGTCACAGAATATGGGAATAGGCTCACTGAATTGTACTTGAAGATCTTGCAAAGTTTGTTTCATCCAAAGGAATTGAGAACAACATGTTGTCGCTGCAATGTATTCTGCTTCCGCTGTAGATAATGAGATTGAGGTTTGCTTTTTGTTCAACCATAATTCGAGACAACCACTTAGATAGAATGCTGCTCCACTAGTACTCTTATGATCATCAAGGCTTCCTGCCCAATCTGCATCTGTAAAGACTTGAATAATGAGATTTTTACCCTTGGGATACCACAATCCATATTCTATGCCCTTTAGATATCAAAGAATTCTTTTGACAGCAATAATATGTTATTCTTTTGGTGCTGCTTGGAATCTTGCTCCTTGTCCAACTGCTTGCATAACATCTGGCCGAGAGGATGTTACATATAGAAGACTACTAATCATAGATCTGTACAATCTCTAATCCACATCCTTAGATGAGTCCTCTATGCTCAATTTGCAACCTGTTACCATAGGAGTAAGGACGGGTTTGCAATATTCCATTTTGAATATCTTGACATTTCCTTGATGTGCTTGGCTTGACATATAAATATTCCTTTCTCTTGCTGAGATATTTGAAGCCCTAAGAAGTATGTCAACTCACCAAGTAAAGACATCTCGAACTCACTTTGCATATTTGTAGAAAATTTCTTACTTAGTTGATCATTACTGCTACCAAATATTATATCATCCACATATACCTCAACAATTCTTAAATTATCTTTATCTATTTGTACATAAAGATTGCTATCAACAGTACCTTTATTGAACACATGTTGACGTAGATATCCATCAAGACGAGCATACCATGCTCTGGGAGCTTACTTGAGACCATATAGAGCCTTCTTTAACCTGCAAACATAGTCTTATTTTTCTGATAATAGAAAACCTTCAGGTTGTTCAATGTAAACTTCTTCTTCTAATTCTCCATTCAAAAATGTTGACTTAAAATCCATTTGGTAGATTTTGATTTTTCTTGAACAAGCATAGGCGAGAAACATTCGGATGGCTTCCATTCTGGCAACTAGTGCAAATGTTTCTTCGAAATCAATTCCTTCCACTTGTGCATAGCCTTTGCAGACCAATCTTGCTTTGTTTCTGGTAACCTGTCCATCTTCATTCAATTTGTTCTTGAACACCCATTTAGTCCCAATGGCATTTTATCTTTTTTATCGTTGAACTAATTCCCAGGTGTTATTCTTCTCGCTTTGATCCAATTCTTCATTCGTAGCTACTACCCAATGTTCATTCTGGCTGGCTTCGTCAAAACTACTAGGCTCAAAGGTTGCTAGAAAAACAATGTGAGCTTGTTGTGATGAACGAAGTTGTCGACCTTCATTTATGTCACCAATGATTTGATTTGATGGATGGTTCTTTTGAATCTATTCTTTTGTTCTCTTTGGAGGAGCTTCTTGTTGTTGTTCTGGCATATCTTGATGATCATTATTTACTTTTTCCTGGTTGATAGTTGCTTCTTGTTCTAGAATTTTATCTGTGTCTTTTTTAGCCTCTGTCTCAAGTTTTAAAGATTCTAGATCCTCATCATTATTTGTTAGAACACCATCTTCGTCAAATGTAACATTTATGCTCTCCACTATCTGTTTTCGGCTTAGATTATAACATTTATAGGTCTTTCTTTTGCGTGAGTAACCAACAAAGATTCCTTCATCAACACGTGATTCAAACTTACCCAAATTTTGATCTTCTCTTTTGATATAACATTTGCTTCCAAAGATTTTGAAATATTTTACATTAGTTGGTTTTCCTTTTCCATAATTCATATGGGGTCTTGTTGCAATTATTTCTTAGAAGACTTCGGTTGATAATGAACACTGTTGTATCAATTGCTTGAATCCAGAATTTTTCATCCAATTTTGAGTCCTTCAACATTGTTCTACCCATTTCTTGTACGGTTCTATTTTCTTTCAGCAACTCCATTTTGCTGAGGTGTTCGTGCTGTTGAAAATTGTCTTTTTATTCCATTTTCGTCACAGTATTGCTGAAATAATTTGGAAGTGAATTCTCCGCCATTATCTGATCTTAAACACTTTATTTTCAAATTAGTTTTACTTTCGACCAACTCCTTGTAGATCTTAAAGCACTCAAATGCCTCAGATTTGTTTTTTAGGAAACTGACGGCTATCATCCTGGTATAGTCATCTATCATTAACATGAAATATAATTCTCCATCTAAGCCTTTTGTTCTCACTGGACCACATAGATCAGTATGTATCAATTCCAATGGATGTGATGCAAAGTGTTCTTTTGTTTTAAATTGGACTTTTGTCTGCTTGCCGTGCCGACAGGCCTCACATAGTGTGTTGGAAGGTTTTGAGATTTTCAGCATTTCTCATACTACTTCCTTTTTGCTTATCCTGACAAGATTGTCAAAGTTTGTGTGACCCATTCGTTTGTGCCATAACCAGCTTTCATCTTCTTTAGCTAGTAGACATGCTTTAGTTGCTTCATCCAGAACATATATGTCGTTTGGATCTCGACTTGCTGTAGCCACAATTTTACCATACAAGCCTTTCCTGATTTCACATTTTGTGGAGTTGAATAGCATTGTGTGTCCTTGATCACACATTTGTCCAACACTGAGCAGATTGTGATTCATGTTTTCAACCAATAGAAAATTCTTGGCTATAACATCTTTGCTTTCGAGAGTGACGGTACCTGATCCTATAACATTTGAAGATCCACCATTTCCAAAGGATACTATTCTATCCGTCTTCTCTTTCAGAGGTACAAATTTTCTTCTATCTCCAGTCATATGCGTTGAGCAACCGCTGTCAACATAACACACATATTTGTTGTTTTGAGCCTTGAGAGCGAGAGCACAATTATTAGTCTTCTTCTTCTTCCATGTTAGTTCATTATGTGGCTTCGAGGATTCTTTTGGAGGATTTTTAAGTTTGCAGTCTCTGGCTATGTGTCCAAAGTTCTGTCATTTGTAGCATTCCATATTATTTCTTAAATGTTCAAATCTATTGATGTTTCGTTGAGCCCTGGGAGGTTCATATTTGAAGGATATTTTGGAATTGTATTGGTTCCTAGGGTACGTGCGACATTCTATAACTTTATGACC
Source organism: Pinus albicaulis (assembly GCA_034641835.2). Taxonomy (NCBI): domain Eukaryota; kingdom Viridiplantae; phylum Streptophyta; class Pinopsida; order Pinales; family Pinaceae; genus Pinus; species Pinus albicaulis. The sequence goes on from CM076570.1 coordinate 1,522,486,886, forward strand.
AAATTTTCCACATGAATAATAATAGCCATGAAAAATATGTTGGTACCTGGATGGAAAACTTCGTCGAGGAATCGTCTTCCAAGGATGTTCTTGCGAATCTTGTCCAATGAAGTCTACATGCATGTCAGATCTCATAGGTTCATTGTATTTTGTTGTAGAAGGTCTTTCTTCTTCTTGTTTGTAACTGAGGCTAGTTTTGTCGTTGTAAGATCGTTGATTGTTGATGAGTTCTTCCAATGCCCTTGAGTTGTTGGCATAGTTTTGGACAGTTTTTTCCTTCTTCACTTCCTTACGCAGTGAGACTACTTCGGCTTCTAATGCTTCCCTTTCTTGGTTTCTTTCTTCAAACTTCTTTTAAAGTGACTCTTCAATACATTTTTGTTCTTCAACTTCAATTTTGAGACCTTGAAATTGTTCTTAAAGAGTATTGGAACGGATTTTCTCAGCCTTGAGCTCTTTTATAAGCCTGATTGCCTCCTTAGAAAATTATTCTATGGTCAACCCTTCTTCTTTGTTGTTTGATACCTCTTGATTATTTTGCTTGGCCATAAACAATACCCTCTCATTGGCTTCTTCTTCACTATTATTGTCTTCATCAGATGATGATCTATATTCTTTAGAGAGAAAGTTCCTTTTGGATCCTTTCCTTTTTTCTTACTTGTTGAATTTCTTAAAGCCTTTCTTTCCTTTTGAGTTGCCATCACTTCTGTTCGAACATTTTGCTGCGAAATGCCCAACCTCACCACCGCCGAAACATATCGATGGAAGTTTACCTTTGAATTTTCCCTTACCAATTTTTAGTTTTCTCGTAAAGAAAGCATATTCTTCATCTGAAATACCTTCTTCATCATCTCCCTTTTATTCACACTTGCAGGTGCATGTCTTTTCAATTGAAGGTTGTTTTTCCTTGTTGGTTTTCTTAGATGCAACAAACGCAGTTTTTAGATGCGAAGTACCCTCTTCTTCATCAAGTCTCATTTCATATGCTATGAGAACTCCATGTAATTCCTCTTTGCTGAGTTTGTCCAAATTTGCACTGTATTCTAAGACCGATACCTTTGGGTTGAAAATCTCTGGTAACATTCTAAGAATCTTTTGTGTAATAGTCTTCTCGTCAACTGGCTCTCCCAATCCTTCCAGAGTATTGGTTATTTCATCAATGTATTGGAAGTATGCAGCAATGTTGCAATCTTCTTTCATTATGAGTTGCTCAGATTTTTCTCTATAGATTTGAAGCTTTGCTTCTTTGACATTTAAGTCACCTGCATATATATTCTCAAGCTTGTCCCATACAATTTTTGGCGGTTTTACAACCAATCACCTTATGATAAGTAGATTCAATAAGTCCACTGGTAATAATATTCTTTGCTTTTGCATCATTTATCAAATTCTTCTTACCTTGTTCATTCGCGGTTGGTGTAAATCCATTTTGAACAGTGTCCCATACTTCATAACCTTGCGCCAAGAGATAGACCTCCATTCTTCCTTTCCAAAGTGCATAATTATTTTCATTGAACAAAGGTACACCATTTTTGGTATGCTCCATGACCTCCTTCCAGCTGTTAAACTACTATTGAAGGAACCAAGCTCTGATACCAATTGTTGGAAATACTGAGAGGGGGGGTGAATCAGTTTTCCTTTCAATTAGAGCATTAGTTAATCTTCAATTATTATCAGTGTTTATACAATGATAGCAGTAAATGAAAGGAACACAAATGCACACAATTTTAAAGGTGGAAACACACTCCGAGACAAAAACCACCTAATTCTTTTCTAATAATTCTTTAATATTCAACTCCAATTTAAAATAAAGCTCCAACTTCCTAGAATCCAGAAAAGCATTCTTCTCTAGCTCCCACCGGATGGACGCTCCAACTCTTGAGATTCTTTAGTAGTCAACTGAACGAATGCCCCAACACCCAATGAGCTACAACTCACCCTAGCACCACCCTACCACCCTATAGAAGAATAAAACAAGAATGGACTCCCGTGCCAGGGAAAATGGTTCACTTTACAATTATATAGAATGATGTACAAGAATAAGACATACTAGACCATAACCCCAACTATGACACAACCACCTAATGATGATCCTAGACCTCCCGACACTGCCTCTTCAACTCTTGTCAGATAGACACTTGTACAATTTTTACAATGATGCATTTACAATGATACCTTTACAATGACTGTATGCAGTGTTGCCCACTTGAAGACTTCATTTGGCGAACTTCTTGATGTTGTTCTGCACCTTGGTCGCTGCTCTTGTCATGCTACCCTCTATTGCACCTTTCTTTTCTTTGCTGCCCCAGAAAGTATGGTCCTTTGCAGCCCTTGACAACACATGATCTAGCTTTTTCTTGCCTTCTAGGAGCTCGATATTGAATCTAATATATCTTTGTTATTTCAGATCCCCAATATGTGATTTTCGGCCCTGTAGTAGTCCCATGAGTCTTTTTCCCAATGGCATAGGTCTGACCCGATTTGGATTCTTCAAGAGAGTTATGCCCAATCTCTCACAATGCCTTAATTATGGACTGTTTCAGTAGAGCGAACTTGTACGACGTGCCAGGTGTCACTGTTTCTTCATTAGGATCTGAAATTTATACAGCAAACACTACAACCCGTTCACTATCTGCCACTTTTTACATATTTCCAATCTGATACATAGAGAAAGAGTTATGATTATTTTCCCAAAGTCACTTCTTTGAGATGAATTTCAGGAGCCTGCAAAAATACTGACTTCCATAGATCATATCTCCGAAAATATTGTGCACCTTGATCTGAATTTTTTACAGGAGCTTCCTCAGGATTTCAGCTTCGCCTCACAAACATTTCAACTTCTAAACCTTCGTAGAAAAAAAGTTAGATAAAAAATGCCATGATGACCCATTTCAAATAGCGAAATCCCTACGTAAGGAGGATACGAGGATCACAATTTATATAAATGCTTAGGTTGAGAGGAGCTTCAACAAGTGAACATGGGAGGGATTTTAGGAGCTTAAAAAATATTAATTATTGACTTTTCAATGACCCATGCCACAACTCCATGGGGTTTTAGCCCACTAACTAGGGTTACAAGCTTCAAACATGAATATCTCTCAAACCGTGAAGAATTACGTGGCATGCCATATATCAACGGAAACATCTCGACAAATAGAAACCATCAAAAGCATTCTTGACCCAGAATATAGTAATTTGGTAGGTCAAAATTCCCATGCAATATTGGGGTAGCCCCTGGTGCTACTTGGGTTGACAATAATGACAACCGTTGATCAACAAAAACCACTTTTGCCAAGACTACTAAGGGCGCAACGCTAGTGCTTAAAACAGGGCAAAAAGGTGTTTTTTAGCTTGTTTTTGGCCCTTTTGAGGGACCAGTTTTGCTCCAAATTACTTGAAACTTTTTGATGGTGATGTCCTTGGCCTGATGAATATGAACATGTAAACCTTTCCTCAATTGGGTGCCCCAAAAAAGAGCGCAGCGCCAGTGGCGCTACGTGCTTGGCTCTTTTTCTGCATGTCAAACTATCTTACTAAATGCTAATGTTTTTTTTGAAAGAAAACATGCTATAGGAGTCCAAATTTTTCCTTTGAAGAAGTAAATGCCCTAGGTTGAGTTATTCAAATTGGTCTTTGTGCTAATCTTCTTTTGAATTTCCCTTTAATCTCTGTTTTCAGCCTCTAAACCTAATTTGCCTTTTAACCTTTGTTTTAGGCATTTAACTTGGATTTGCCTGAAAAAACCCTTCTAATCTATTTTATCTCTTTATCTTCATCTCTGTCTTTTGATTTGTCTTTAATCTTTCTAAGTTTGTGCCTTTAAACCTGATTTTCCTTATCCCTAAGTGAGTTTTATCTTGGAACATTGATTAAGATAGTGACATTTACCTTCACATGGATGCAAACTCATCACTTTCATTTTCATCACCTTCATTCTACATGTCTCTTTGGAATTTGTGCCTCACTACCACTGCCACTGTCTCCCTCTTCTGACATTGTGAAAACTCTGTTTTGGAAACCCTAGGACTGATGTAGAAATGAGATGAAAGGAGGGTAATGAGATGGCAACCTTGCAAGTGAAGGTAAAGAGTGAATGAAGGAAATGGGTGTAGGGGCAATATTAGATGAATGACAACCCTTGAACACTGTAATAACCCTGTCTATCATTGAATTTCTTCGAGGAGGGTGAAGTAATGGCAAAACAGTGATTCCAAGCTTGAATACCTACGGTTTGATTTATGGTTTCACTCCATTCATTTAATGATGATCAAAAATAGCTTCAAAGTGGGTTATGGCATGCACTTACCTCTTATCAGTGCCTTAGAAGACTTGAGCGAATATTTGGAAGCAATTTGACTTGATTTGGGTGATTGGATCACTTAGAAAGCCTCTCTATCCAAGGGCGCAGTGCCAGTGCTGAGCGCGCAGCACCTTGTAAAATTTGCATAGTGTGTTGGGTAAGAGCGCAGCGCTCTGCCAAGGGCGCAACACTCACTTCCAGGTGCGCAAAGCTAGTGTAAAATGTATGGGAGAAATTTTCCAAGGTCGCAACGCCCGATCCCAGGCATGCATCACCAAGCTGAGCTCGCAGCGCCAGGAAAAGTTGCCCAAGTTTGGCTTGAAAACTCACAAATCTTCCTCTCCTTGAATGCTCTTGACCTCTTGAAGGCAAAAATGACTCCTTTGAAGTGTTTGGTGGGCTTTTATAGCCAAGTGAAGTTTTGATTTAATCTTTTGAAAAGCCACTTTCTAAAGTTTAAAAGCCTTTTTCCTTTTCTTACTGATGTCATTTAACACTTTTGCTTTACAGGTGACTGAAAACATTGAGGTGGCTTTTGTTTTGTTCATTTACGCATGTCAGGCTGATTTTGACAACTTTAGGATTTGGTCATATAGCAGCAGTTAAAAAAACCTCTTTTGTTCCCACCTTGGAGCTCCACTCATGCATTTCACCTTCTCTTATCATTTTCTTCAAAACCCTATGTGTATGCATCTCTTTTATAGCAATCATCAGTGTTGTCTTCTAAGTTCTCTATAGCCCTTTCAAGTTCATTCATCTCTGTCTAGTCCACCTCACCTTTTTCCAAATTTCATCAATAATCTCTGATAGGCTTTCTTCATGTTTGGCCTTGTGTACCTTCTCCATGTCATTTCTGCAATTGATCACTGTTTTGGAACTCAATTGGACCATCAAGTTCATAAACCCTAATCATCTAAAAGAACAAGTGTTTCCTCTTTTCCTTGTTGTAAGTGGTTTTCATTCAGGGGTAGATAGTCTACCTCATCAACACCTTCTACTGACACAACTTTCAACACTCCTGTAGAAGTGCCAAAATTTGTCCACTTTTCTCATTTGCAGATTTTGAACTGATGTGGTAATGTCTTGACATTCTATTATATCTGAGCTAGATTCTAGCAAAGGAAAAGAAGTGCCTGGAACATCCAATGATGACCTTAAAACATGTGAAACCCTAATGACCTAGTGGGAGGGTCCTTTGACTTGATTTTGACTGGGATTTGACTTGGAGGTTTTCAAGTGAAAAACAGAGTATTGTCAAAAGTGTTGTATTGAAGATCCAAAATCCAATGTGCTTGATTTATCTAAAGAGCTTGCAAAAATAGTTTTGAGACCATCAATGCTTGAGGAACTTGGGGAACATGGGAATGAGTTGGCTATAGGAAACCCTAGAGAGAAAGTGGAGTTTATGGACAAGGGGAAAAATAGGGCAATGAGGTTATATGCAAGAAAGGAGGGTGAAAATGAGAGGTATATGCCCATAAGGAGTTTGTAGAAGCAATAGGGTAACCATGGAAAAGTTTGTATAAGGATAATGAAGGCAATGAGATTTCTAAAACTCACAATATTCAAGGAAGGTTGTTTTCAGAAATCTAGAACCAATCTATAGTCATCTACAAATAGTGAAAACTGCTGATGACTAACACTGCAAATGAGTAGATAGTTAGTTGAATGATTGCCCATAGCGTAATCTCCTTTTTCTGCAATTAGGTTAATTTTTTTTGCTTTTATGTCACTGTCAATTGCAAGTAGAAGTTTGATAAACATTCTCTTCATCTTATATTAGAAGCAATTCTGTGCATTACATTAGCTAGCTGCACTTTAATCAAGTAGAAGGAATGGCCTATAAGTACTACTGACCAGAAGACCTAGTTGAGGGTGGCATGAGTAGAATCCATCTGTTGTGCATATAGCACTGTCACCTCTAAGTTTGTACGATCCCCAGGTTGATAAGTAAATTTGAGTAGCCCATGGGAGTTCCAACACTCTTGGTGCAATACGATGGCTCACCACTTTTTGGCGTCGTTGCCAGGGAGGTGTCTAAGTAGATGCTTGTTTCCTGCTTTAGCATTGTTTTGTGATTTTGTTTGCATACAGTTTGAAAAAGAAAAAGAAAAAAATTGACTTTCATGCCTCATAGGAGTAGGGACAAGCAAGGAAAGATTTTACCAAAAACCCCCACATCCACACACAATCAACCTTCACTCTTCTTTAGTGACTTTGAGTTAGAATACCCTCTAGATGAGCAACCTCATAATTTTGAGGACCCTATTGAGGAAGAAGAGGAACTTGCTTCACAAGAGGAACCTACTTCACCTATTCAAGCTATGGCTGAGAACAGAACCCAAGGAGTCTTTCCCATCAGAGAAACCAATGGAGAGACTAGGATGAAAAACATCAACCCTTCAACCCTTCCACACTTCCATGGGTTAACTTCTGAGGACCCTGACACTTTCATGTTTGAGTTAGTTGTTGTCTGTAGGACTGATGACTATGCCTCATATGAGAAAAAGTTGAAAATCTTCCCGTCTACCCTCAAGGATGCATCCTTGCACTGGTTCATGAGTATACCTAGGGATATCATCATTACCTCTACCCAAATGCAAGAGTCCTTCAACAACAAGTACAAAGAATATTTTAGGTCCAAATAAACCAAGGAAGAAATATTTAGGAAGACCCTAGGGCCTGATGAATATTTAGAAGACTATGAGGAAAGGTTTCAACTGAACTAGAAGAGAGCCAACTACACCCTTGATCTTGGATCACTCAACTTAGTTCTTCTGCGAGGGATCGAGGAGGAAGTGTTAGAAACCCTCAACATGATATCTCGAGGAGATATCTCTCATTTGGCCTATATTGACATCAAGACTGTGTTCAGAAACTATTCCAGGGCTGCCAAAAAAAAGGGTAGAAGTAATCAAGGCTTGGCCAGTACCTCTTCCTCCACCTCATCCATCAAAAGTGAAATAGAGAACATGTTATAGGATTTCAAGAGTGACATGTTGCATACCTTTGACTTTAAAATGGATAGCATGCAAATAAAAAGGAAAAAGTAGGAGGAAGAGAGAGTCCTAGCCATATTTTTCCCTAAATGCATTAGAAGACATCCTAGGAATGAATGCACAATGAATATCATAGAAGTTTGATCAGTATGTGAAGAAAACCATGCAACAAAAAAATGCCCTTCCTTACTTGGCCTAAAAGTTGTATACCAAGGGGTGGAAGGTGGTCCAGAGTAACTCTAATTTATAAGTCAAAGGAGGCCTCAAGGACCTTGACCATACCAATAGGGTATGCAAGGTGTTCCTTATTCTTACTACAATTCAAACCAAAATGCACCCTTGTAGCCTTGGTATTCTTCTACTCATCCATCATGGCCCACGACTCCTTGGCCTTATGCCCCTCCATATCATCCTCAACCTGTCAATCAACCATTTCAGCTATATGCTCCCCAACCTCCTTAGTGGAGAAACCCATCACAAGGGTGGAGGCCTCAATTCAACCAACCTCCTGCTGTACTTCCTCCACCCCAACCTCAACCTCAACTCACTCATCCTGCTCCACCTAAGTAACCTCAGATGCCTGCTCAACCTAATCCGAACCCGAATAACAAACAGGAACAACAGGTCTACAGTGGAGAGACATATTACCCTGCCTATGATGTGGAGATCCCTAAGATTAACCTTAGGTCTGGGAGAGTGCTCCAGATAACCATCAACCATCTCCACCTTAAGAGAATGAAGAGGTAAAGGAAGAGATTGCCCCTTACTTAAATCCACCTCCTTTTCCTGAGAGATTGATCCATCCTAGCTACCACACCCCAGAAGAGATTGAACTTATGGGATAATAGAAGAATATGTGTAAATATACCCCTTCTCCGGGCTATTAAGGATGTTCCCATATATAATAAGCTTATCAAAGAAAAATTCTTCAAAAAGCCTAGGAGAAATAAAAGAGAAACCCCCACAATTAATGTTGTAGGTCAATTATTTGATTTGATGCCGGGGAGAGTGATTTTCCCAAAGTACCTAGACCGTGGGAGTCTAGTAGTGGATGTACACATTGATGGTATCATTGTCCCTCATACATTGACTTATCTTGGGGATGCCATCAATGTGATGACCAAAGAAACCATGTTGAATATCAACCTCCAAGGAGCTTTGAGAAAGACCGCTATAGTTCTACAACTTGCAAATAGATCCACAATAGATCCTATGGGAGTTGTTGAGGATGTAATGGTCTCCATTGACTCCTGGGAGTATCCCACTAACTTCCTAGTACTTCAACCCAAAACCAAGTTTAATGGTTATACTCTTATCGTAGGGAGACCTTGGTTGGCCATTGTTGATGCTTATATCAATTGTAGGGTTGGAAACATGACCATCAAGAATGAGCCCTTGTCAAGACAACTGGTATTATATCCTCTTGCCCAACCTTCTATTGAACATGATGTACCTTTGTGGCTGGAGGATGAAGAATAAGTTGAAGTGTACCATGAAACACCATACCCTATTTGTACCTTAGATGTTGTTATTAGAGGGGGCCAACCTGATGAAAATGACCTCATTGACCATATACTTCAAAACCAACCCCCCACTGCCATTCCACATGATGAACTAGTGAGAGAATCTGAAAGCAACCCTTGGACTGAGCTATGCTCAATTGACTCAGTCCCTACACCTGCCAAGATAGTAGAATTGGGCCCATATAGAACCCTAGATACCAACCCCTCTCTTGGACAGAGAGGAATAACAATTGTGCCAGTTGCTAAGAGAGAAACTATATTATTTTGTTTGGGATTAGTAAGAAATGAAAGGTGTGCATCCCTTAGTCTACACACACCACATTTACATCAAAGAGGGATGCAATCCTGTGCGCTAGCCCCAGAGGACAATGAACCCAGCCTTGAAAGAAATAGTAAAGGATGGATTACAAGAATTTTTGGATGAAGGGTTCATATACCCCATATCAAACAGTGAATGGGTGTCTCCTCTAGTTTTAATCCCAAAGAAGAATGGGAAGTGGAGGATCTGTGTTGATTACAAAAAATTGAACAAAGCCACAAAGAAAGACCATTTCCCTTTGCCTTTCATTGACCAAGTCTTGGATGGTCTTGCAAGGAGGAAGTTATTCTCTTTCCTGTCTGGAATCAGTGGTTACAATCAGATCCAAATCAACCCTGAAGACCAAGACAAGACTACATTTTCATGTCCTTGGGGCACCTTTTCTTATAGAGTTCTTCCATTTGGTCTATGCAATGCCCCTGGCACTTTTCAGAGAGCAATCCTGAGCTTTTTTGTTGAGATTTTTCATGATTCTGTGGAAATATACACGGATGATTTCACTCCATATGGGTATGCTTTCCAAGAGGCCCTCTCTAATTTGGGTAAATTCCTAAGGAGATGCATTGAAATGCATCTCTCTTTGAGTCCTACGAAGTGTGAATTCTTGAGAAAGGCAGGGATTGTCCTTGGCCACTCCATATCTTAGGCAAGGAACAAGTAGACCCAAACAAGATTGCTATCATGAAAAGAGTGCCTACTCCTCAAAAACATAGAGATGTTAGGAGTTTCTTGGGTTTGGTTGGTTACTATAGGAGATTCATCAAGGATTTTAGCAAGGTGGCTTCACCATTGTTTGGACTGCTAGCCAAGCACTCTGAATTCTATTGGTCAAGTCTTTTTTAAGAAGCCTTTGAAATCATACAGGAAAAGCTTACCACTACCCCTATACTTCGAGGTCCCAATTTGGCTCTGCCTTTCCATATCCATACTGATGCATCAAATAAAGTTGTGGGGGCATCTTTCGGACAAATGGATAATAAATTTCCCTATGCCATTTATTTCATCATCAAAACTCTGTCTAAGGTTGAATTGAACTACACTGTCACTGAGAAATAGCTTTTAGTCGTTGTCCATTCCTTGAATAAATTCAGACATTATATTACCGGATACCAAACTTTTGTGCATACTGACCATGCCGCAATTAAATACTTAATGAACAAACCTGATGTGAAAGCTAGAATTAATAGGTGGATATTATTGTTGCAATAGTTTGACATAACTATCCTTGATAATCCTGTAAAAGAAAATGTATTTGCAGATTTTTTGTCTAGACTCACTTTGCCTGCAGATAATGAAGAGATAATTGATAACCAGCTTCCAGATGAGCATTTATTTTTCTATCTCAGTACTCTCTCCCTGTTTTTTTGGCGTAGCCAACTACCTAGTTTCTAGGAGATTTCCTCTAAATTTGTCATCCAGGGAGAAGAGAAGAATAGTGAGAAAGAGCGCCCCTTTCATTTGGATTGGTGGCAATATTCTCAAACTGGGACTAGGTCAGATTCCAAGGAGATATGTTTGGGAGGAGGAAGTCTTTGTCATCCTCTTAGCATGTCATGATGGGCCCTGTGGAGGTCATTCTCCTACTAAGAGAACAACTTTCAAGGCCTTGCAAGCTGGCTATTATTGGTCTACTCTCCATCAGGATGGTAGAAGGTATACCAACAGATGTGATCAGTGTTAGAGGATGGGAAAACCTACACCCATGGATGAAATGCCTCTAAAACCTCAGGTGGCCTTGGAGCCATTTGACAAGTGGGGCATGGACTTCATTGGTCCAATTGAACCACCATCCGGGTAAAATAAATGCATCATAGTATGAATTGGTGATTTGACAAAGTGGACTGAGAAAAAGGAAGTCAAGGCAACAATAAAAGAAAAGGTGGTTGAATTCTTAAGAGAAAATGTGTTCTACAAATTTGGGTATCTAAGGGAGATAGTCACTTATCAAGGAGCTCAGTTAACATCACACTTGATTGAGAACCTCCTAAGGCAACATAACATCAAGCACGGAACATCTATTCCCTATCACCCTCAAGCAAATGGGAAAGTAGAGGTTACCAATAGATCACTAGAAAGTATCCTCACCAAGGTAGTGAGCAACAACAGGAAAGATTGTGCAGACATATTAGTGGAGGCAACTTGGGCCTACAACACCACTTGGAAGAAAACTATTGGGTTTAATCCATATGATCTGGTTTATGGGAAGAAAGCTTTGATTTCTATTGAACTTGAATATAACACTCTCAGAATGACAACTCAATTGAGTTTAGATATCACAAGGGCACAAAAAGAAAGGTTGTTTCAACTCAATGGTTTAGATGAATTCAGAATACAGACCCTCCACACTGAAGTCATACAATTGCAGACGAAGGCTTGCAATGATAGGCGCATCAAGGAGAAAGTCTTCCAGGAAAGATATTGGACTTTATTGTATGACTCCACGTTCAAGGACTTTAAAGGGAAGTTGATGACAAGATGGCTAGGTCCATACCTGATAGAGAAATGCCATGACAATGGGGTTGCTCAGATCAGAACCATTGATGAGGAGGGGCTTCCTCCGCTTGTCAATGTTTATAAGTTAAAGGTCTACAAAAATCCCATGTCCAAAGAAGAGTTCATCAACACAATCAGCAAGGAGGTGAATGTCATTGGGAGCCTCAAAGCTTCCAGTTCACAACCCTCCTAGGGAAAAAAATGAAATAAAGAGGCCTAAGTGAAAACCTCCATGAGGCATCCAAGGCCAACTCCAGGATTGAAAACCTCTTAGAGGAAATCCTGGAGAAAAAAAGAAAAATAAAAGATCCCCAAATGAAAACGTCTTTGAGGTGCCCAAAGCAAGCTGGTGGGTTGAAGACCTCTTCTGAGGAAACCCACTGCTCTTGAAAGACCAAAAAAAAGGAGAAAAGAACAAGGATGACACCATGACTACTGACCTTTTTTTCCCGTCTTGCAGGGTTATGAACAGTGGCAGGTTATGGTCATAAAGCAAGGGAATTCTCCCATTTCTCTTCACGCCTCTATCCATCCACTCTCTCTTCATCACCAAAACTCACCTCTGCATCCATTCATACCATCTTTGAGCTCAAAAATTAAAATATTCGACCCTCTCTCAGGTGTTATAGGAAGTTCCTGTGCTGCTACAAGAAGTCCTGTAACTGCTACAGGAACTTACAGTGAGCTACAGGAGGGTGGATCGAGGACAAAGAACAACCACCAAGGACCTTGAGGTTTCAAAAATTCAATGGGGAGAGTCTTCCCATCATTTCCTACCACCTTCTCATCCCCCCTCCATCTCGAGCAGAAGGATTTTTCCTTCAAACCCTACATTTTGTCACCTCTGCAAAACATTTTTTCTCTAAAAAACACTGAGTTCCTTCACTCCATTTTCGAAGGCTACACCACATCCTCATCATCCTATCATCATCCTACCATCACCCTAAGACCTCTCCACACTCTCCCTCGCCACCCATGCAAAGTTAGAGTCCAAAACAGGTAAAGAAAGAGGTTGCTACAGGAAGAAGCAACTTCAAGTAGCGAGCCCTGTGTAAGCACCAAAATATCCCTGAAGATGGTTTTGATCATTCACGGAGACCAAGAAGACTTGTGAGATGATTTTGAAGGCAACAATGGCACTCCAAGAAGGATCCTCCAACAACAGACATGCACTTGAAGAAGTCTCAGCAAGGTACCTGCACACAAAAAAAACAAATCAAGATTAAACACCTCCAAAGGAATGATGACACACAACAAAAGCTCAAGCAACAATACAAACTTAGTTGATGCCACTCCAGCTCTAGCTCCAACATGCATCATCCTGCAACAACTCAACAAGGAGGTAAGGCTTAGGTATTGCACTCTCTCACCCTCTCTTCATGCGTAAGTGACTAAATGAATGAATGTCGAAGAGGGAAAGCTTTAATAAGCTGAAGGTGGCCAGTGAACTTGGTCATCCTCGACTAGTTTAAGAAAAGTGAATTGTGGAGTCCTCATGCAACATGTAATTGTCAAATCAGTTAAGGTACGATCACCAGGAGTGGGTTTTGATTACGAGGGATAAGAGAATGATATCTTTGAGTGGGATCAAAGGTCCAAATGAGGAAAACTTGTGCAAGGGACAGGTCAGCACAACGCTCCAAGCCAACTCAAAATAGCATAAAAGGTACTTGAGCATGCTTCCTCTCGCATATTTGGCCATTCCAAGATCGATTTGAGAGAGGACAAAGCTTGCAAGCCATCGAGGAGCTTTGAACATTGACCCTATGCTGCTACAGGAAAGTTCTACATGAAGTCATGTCACTGCTACAGGAAGTCCTATAACTGCTACAAGAAGTCTGTGACTGCTACAGGAAGAGTCGAGGGGTGCTACAAAAGGACAGGGAAGGTATATGTGCGCAACCAAAGACCCAATTGGTTCAGGATACTCCCAATTTTTAGCTCAGAGCATCAGTTTGAGAAGTAAGCTACCATCACCTCACCTATCCATCATAATTCCACACAATTTCTCTTAAAAATATGCAGTCAATAGTCATAAAATTGTGAAATTAGAGGGTGTGTGTGAGGGAAATAGAGGGTCAGTATATAGAGCTGGAGTGATAAGAAGTTTTTTTGTGGCCCTACACTAACACTAAATTCAACACTAAGGCCATAAAAAACACCTTCCCTACACCTATTCAAGGGAAATAAGAAAATATAGGGAGTGGGTTCAACAAGAAGACATTTGCACCCTCTTCAAGGGAAATAAGATTCATTTTCACCCTCTTGTAGAAGACATTTTTAGGAGACATCAAGTGGCTAGGATTCTTTGAAATATTAAAAGGATATTATGACGAACTTGCTTTTATGTTTGCTATGGCTTTGAATTCTGACTTAGATTTCAGTGCCACGACAGTAATAAGAGGGTTAGCCATTACCATCACTGCTGAAGTGATCAACAGAGTAACCACATTGCCCCTAAGCATCAAATGGAATAGGGAAGACAACGTCACTAGTGCCACTACAAAGAAGAATTTCTTTAGGTCCAGGGAGAGACCTGTGGAAGATAAAAATAGGGTTAGGAGAGAAAGTTTTCCTTATCCATGGGATGAGGTCGCCTTTAACATCTTAAGAAACATCTTTTGTGAAGACATACTAAGTGTACTATATGGCTATCATTTTAGGCTATTGCATGATATCAGATACCAAGCAGATTTCCCTCTTGACCAGAGGTTGAATGTACCTTATTTTGATAAGGACTTATGCAGGAACACAATAATAAATAGAAATAAACATAACCGCAAAGATGCAGCTGAAATAAAATTTCAACTCATTAATATCAAATAACTGAAATATGGTTACACACATAATGGAAATAAACTAGCTCAGGCGATGGTAGCTTATCTCTAAGAAGAGATGTGGCGGCTACATGCCTCATAATTGTGTTACAATGAGGCTCAAGGGCCCTTTTATTATTGAACAACATGGGAAACCCGTAAACAACCAAAACGCCAACCTCGGGAGATGGAACACCAAGAGATTGTGGGTCCCGTTGGGATTAGTTGGGCAACCAACTTCCCTGGGTCGTAACTTGGTCATATTATCTCCGTTGGCGCATACAATATATCTTCAGAAAGATATATCTGAGTATTATTTCGGACCTCAAAAAAATGTCGTTTAGGTGGTCAAAATTGCTCCAGAAGTTCAGGACCCGAAAAACTGCTAAAAATAGTAAACGTTGTTATAAATAAGGAAACTGATGAAACTGACTGGAGCTCTAGGTAGAATAGGTGGGTGGCCACCATTATCCACCTGGATCATTCCTCCTCCCTTAGGAAGCAATGGGTCCCATTTCGTGCAAAGCCTCCATGAGGTGAGGAAGTTTATGTTCAATCTCGTCCTTGGTGAACTACTTTCCTTAGTGAAGGAGTTGGCCTACTTTAACAACTCGATATAGCTGGATCCTCTACTAGCAAGTGTTCTTGATTTTTGTGTCCATGATACAATTAGTTGTGGCTTATTCCATGCAGTCTAGGCTTAACTCTGTTGGTATGAGTTGTTTTGCAATGTTGGGTGTGTCCAGTAGTGGCGGAAAGTAGGTTTGAGGGTGGTCCACATTGAACACTGGGTGCATACCAAGGAATGGTAGAATACTAAGCTCAAAGGCATTTTCCCTTACATCCTTGGTGATGGTGTATGACCCATATCGGAGCGGGCAAAGCTTGTGGTGGGGTCTAGCGAGGCACTCCTACAAATGTAGCCAAAATTTGTCGCCATCCTGGAACTTGTGTGGCACCCGACGTTGATCATGTCGCTACTTGTACATAGCATTGGCTTTATCCAATATGTCATGTACCTGTTCGTAGATGTGTTGAATGCACTCAATGAAGATAATCTCCTTGTCAGCTTCGAACTGGACATGAGACGAATATTCCTGAGTAGCTGCAAATGGTATGGCCACATCAATGGGACATAGTGACTGGAATCCCAAGCCCACCTGAAATAGGTTGTGGCCAGTTGAGCTGTGGATAGCCTAGTTATAGCTGCGTTGGACATAGGGGAGGATTTCATCCCATGTGCGTGGATGCTTTGAGTTGTACATGCATAGAATGTGTATAATCATCCTGTTGATGACATCTATTTGGCCATCGGTTTCGAGCTGGAAAGTTGTGGACTTAGTCAGCTTAGCGTCCAGCATCAAACAGAGACTTAAACACAAAGTAATGAGGAACCTGTTGTCCCGATTTGAGATAATGGATTGTGGGATCCCAAATTGTACCCACACTCATTCAAAGAAGAGTTTAGTAGTGGCTTCTGCTATGATATTCTTCTTACAAGCTGCCATAATGGCCATCTTAGAGAATTTTTCGACGACCACAAAAATGCAGTCATGGCCATGCTTGGTAGAAGGAAGGCACGACATGTAATCCATGGAGATGGATTCCCAAGGTCGACTAGGGGTAGACAATGGAGTATATAGGCCTTGATTCTTAATGGTCGGTTTGGTAATGGCGTAGGAAGTGTAGGATCTGATGTACTTCTCGACATCCTGTTGAAGGTTCGACCAATAGAAATACTTTTGAAGTACTGCCATTGTTTTCTTGACCCCGAAATGTCCATCGACCCGACTATAGTGCACTTCCTAAATCATCTTGACACGCTCGCTTGAAGGAACAAAGAGGTGTCCTAGGTGGCATAACAGTGCATCCTGGAGGTAAAATTCTGGAACTCACTTACCTTCCAGGAGTGTCTGGTATGTGTTTCCAAATTCTGGATCGCTTTGGTAGAGATGCAGCCAACCCGAAGTCTCGTTTCCACAAGAGTCGAGCACAGTGGTTAGCGCCACGATCGACGGTCAGTTGAGGCAGTGTACAACATTATTGGTGCTTCCCTTCTTGTACTTGATGTTCAAATGGAACAATTGCAGGTATGTGGACCAATTCTGATGGCAATCATTCTGCAACTTCACTTGTGTCTGTATGAACTGCAGGGATCTGTGCTCTGTGTGGATGACCGTTTCCTTCCCCAAAAAGTAATGCTTCGATTGTCAGTAGGCCTGCACAATCGAATACATCTCTTTTTCATAAGTGGGATACTTTCGGACTGTGTCTGAAAGTATCTCACTGTGATATGCCATGAGATGCACCTATTGAGTAAGCACTGCCCCAATAGCATTGTCAGAAGCATCTATCTCGATCACAAATGGTTGCTGCAAGTCTAGTAGTGTGAGAAATAGTGAAAAGCAGAGGTGATGCTTCAACTTTGTGAATTCTTTCTGATTCAGACCAAAATAATTTTTCTTTCACTCTTCCCTTCGTGACTTGAATCAAAGGCCAAGGGATATGAGAGAACCCCAAAACGAACATGCGCTAGAAATTGGCAAGACCGAGAAAGATGTGGAGCTCTGTTAGAGTGGTTGCGACTGGTCAATCTCGAATGACCTAGACCTTGGCTGGATCCACATGCACCCCCCGCTCATCAATGATGTATCCAAGATATTGAACCTGGGTCATGCCAAAAGTGCATTTATCAAAGTTGGCACACAAATTGTTTTTTCACAGTTTTTGGAGGACCTGTCAAATGTGGTGGAGGTGCTCTTCCCATATCTGGATCAAGATCAGGATGTCATCCAAAGACACCACCAAGAATGAGTTGGTGAATGGTCACAAGATGTCGTCCATCAACCTCATGAAGGTTATGGGAGCATTCGTCAACCCGAAAGGCATGACCAACCATTTAAAAAGGCCCTACTTGGATTTGAAGGCATTCTTCCACACATAAGAGTGTTCAATTGGTACCTGGTGATATCTGAACTTCAAAACAATTTTGTTGAAATATTTGGCCCCCTTGAGTTGGTCCAAAAGGTCATCAGTCCATGGCATCAAGCACATATTCTGGACAATGATCTTGTTCAATGCCCGATACTCAATACAGAGTCTCCAAGTCCCATCATTCTTTTGCACCAACACGATCATGCTCCCACAGGGTGATGAACTCGACCGTATGTGAGCTTTCTGTAGTAGTTCCTGAATCTACCTCTTGATTTCGTCGTTCTCCAGAACAAAGCGTCGATATATTGGTCCATTGGGTAGTGACGTACCTTGGGTCAGATCGATGGAGTGCTTGACCTGACAGTGCAGAGACACCCCTGCGTGTGAGGTGAATATGTTCCCGTACTCCTCCATGACCTTCTCCATATGTTGTTGTCATACGGAGGAGCCTTGTCTGGAGGTCATGGCCACAGTCTTCTTCTTGCCGTGAGGGCAGATCATAAGGAAAAAAAATTTCCCGAGTTGGGAAATGAACTTACTGCATTTATTTGCAGCGATCAAAGATATGTCGGTGGGAAGTGCTACCTTCGGTATCTTGCACAACTTATTACCCAAGGTAACAATAACAGTGCAAGGCATAGAATCATACACAACATGTCACTTCCACAAGTATGGTTGGCCTAATAATACATCACAAACTTCAAGAGGAGAAACATCACATAATACCTCATCTGTGAAGGGCTTGATGCTATAGGGAAGGAGACATTGTTGGCTAACGCAAAGATCTAGTTCTTGGTGATGCCACCCAATGGTGTACAGTTTTGGATTTGTTGTGGTCGACAAGCCCAACCGCTTCATGACCTCTGCTAAAATGAGGCTATTTTTGCTCTAACTGTCAACAATAAACTGCAGCGGGGAACCCTTCACCCACTTCTGGGAATGGAAGAGGCGCTCCCCCTCCTCTAGATCTTTGGTTTCCTCCTTATGGATCTTGGTGGTGGAAACAGAGAAACTAGGCTTCGCATCGATAATTTGCTCCCCTTTTTTCATTCCCCTTGTCGGGTTCTAACCTAGATTCAGGACATGCATCCGATTCGGAAGCCTTAAGCTCAATCATCGGTGACGACTTTGCCTGACACTCACTTGCATTGTGAGTGCAGCTCTTATGGAACTCACACCACTTTCCCGTTTCCTTTGGCTTCATGGTATTGTTCTCTATTTGTGGCTTCAACGGGTTGTCCTGGGCTGCCCCGCCTTGGCTTTGTTACCTTTCCCTTGCTTCTGATTCGCAGATCCAAAGTCTTGCTTCTTTTGTTTGAAGTTCTGCTCAATCTTGGCCGCACACTAGTATGTTGCACGAAGTGAGGAGATGTCAATGAACTCCATTTCCTCCTAGATGTATCTGTGCAGACAACTACAGCACTTAAGCACTAAATGTTTCTCTGAATCTTTGATACCCAACTTTATGCATTGGTATGGAACATATTCATCAACTCATGCAGATCTTGATCCCTTTGATGCCGCAACATAGTAAATTATATGTACTTGTCCTCGTAGCTCCCCACAGGGTAATATTGTTCCTTGATGGCATCTCGAAAAGAATTCCAAGTGGGTGAGGACGAGAATAGGGAGGATTCCCTCTCGTCCTTTTGCTCACAGTAGGTTTCCCACCAGTCCTTAACATGGGGGTGACTATGAGGAGTGCAAAAGTAATCTTTTCCAAATTGGAAAAGTCATGAACCGAAAAATATCCTTCTAATGGATTCAACAATTTATCTATGGTGTATGCATCTATTTGGCCCTCAAATATGGGAATGTTGAAGTTAAATTGTACCTTAAAAGTAGTGGCACCTCCAAAGTGGTTGCCGGATGAAGATGCGTCGTCGGTAGGAAGTCGTCAAAGGATCTGGGAAAAGTTATCCATCATTGTGTTACTCTGTTTCTTGAGGGCCTCCTCGAGAAATATATTGATATGATATCTTACTCCCTTGTATTTCTTTTCTTCTGCCACGAGACGCCATCGGGGTTCGCGAGGTTGGTCTTGCAAAGGTTCAATATGATCGAGCCCTAACTCCTTATACCCTGATCTCGTCAGGGACATACAAAGAAAGCTCGAGAAAGAGAAGACCACTATGATACCACTGATCCAGACATATGTAGGAAGGAAATAAAATACAGAAATAAAGATGACCGTCGAGATGTAGCATACATAAAACTTCATTTCAATAAGATCAAATAACTAAAATATGCTTACAGACAGAATGGAAATAAACTAGCTCGGGCAATGGTAGCTTATCTCGGAGAAGAGATGTGGCAGATACATGCCTATGAAATATTTTATGATGAGGCTCAAAGGCATTTTTATTATTGAACAACATGGGAAAACCCTAAAAAACCAAACCATAACCCAGGAGATGGAACACGAAGAGTTTGTGGGCCTCGTTGGAGTTAGTTGGGCAACCAGCTTCCCGGGGTCATAACTTAGTTATATTATTTCTGTTTGGCACACACAATATATCGTCGAAAATATCTCTCTAAGTACTATAGGATGTTGTGGAAAAGGGCCTACTGCAGACCTCAAAAAAATGTTGTTCAAGGGGCCAAAATTGCTCCGGAAGTTCAAGATCCAAAAAACTGCTAAAAGTAGAAAAAGCTGCTATAAACAAGGAAAATGTTGATACCGGATGTAAGTCTAGGTGGAGTAGGTAGGTGGCCACCAATATCCACCTGGATCACACTTCCTCCTCCAGTCCATCGGGTGACATGAGCCAAAAACTTAGAGAAGGGAAACATCAACACTTAGCCCATCATGGCCTTATTAAGATAATAGTGGAAGAATCCATAATGCACTTAGGAATTCCTATCCTATGGTCCAAGTTCAGAGATATGGACAGGGACGCACTCATAGAAACTCAAAGTATTACTCCTGGAGAAACCCCTGTATCTAGCATTGGGGGTAGAGACACCAAATGAGAGGAAGAATAAGAGGCAGAGAGGACAACATAAATGGATATAGATGAAGAAAAAGAAGAAGAGGAAGAAGTAGAAATGGAAACAGATGATAATGAAGAAGAGGAAGAGAAGTTAGAAGAAGAGACCCTAAGTCCTAGAAAGACCATTGTACCAATGGAAACTGAGATATTCCCATAGCAGACTAGTCTGTCACCAGGGAACACTAAAGCTGATGTGGGTGCCACTTTAGCTACCTTGGGAATTCCTGTGAAATCCAAGAAGAAAAGGCCCTGAAAAACCCCTCTCTAATTTGGAAAAGCTCTAGAATAAGACAAGAAAGACCCCAGACTCCCATAAAAGTTCCAATTACCATTGAGGGGTCCCCAAGTAAAAAAGAAGAGGTAGTGCCAAATGAGGGAAAGATTGATGAGGTCACCTCTCCAAATCCAAAAATTAAGGCTCCCATCACATATGTAAGGAGGTACAACAACAGAGAATCACCCTTCAAGCAACCACAAGCACCCATTGACATCAAAAGAGAAGGAAAGAGCATGCTACAGGAAAAACAGAGCTTGCCACAGGAAAAACATAGCATGCTATAGGAAACTCAGAATATGCTACAGGAAGAGAAGGATGGGCAGCAGGAAGAGAAGATGGTGCAAATTGAAAAAAATTGAAGGGCAGAGTGCACAAATGGAAGGACAAGAGGTGCAAGAGGGGATACAAGTTGAACACCAACTCTAAAACACAGTATCCTCCTCACAAACAGTTGAAAGGAAAATCATAGTATTTCAGGAACCTACCCCACAACCTAATTTGGGATCCTATTATAATTTCATTGAGGGAGGAAGAATAATCCCTAAGAAATTCACTATCCCCCTTCTACATGAGATCGAGAGAGAAAGAGGGCGCACCCACAAGTGGATGCAGGTAGCCAAATAAAAGGATGTTTGAGATGTGGGTTTGATAGAAGAAAGGCTCCTAGAAATGGGAAAAGAGTTGGTTTATGCAAGGATCATAGAAGTTATGGTGAAAGAGTAAGTGCAAGCATCACAAGAAGAGAACATGAGGCTGCAGGGGCAGCTACAGGAAAAGGAAAACCAAATTGTCACCTTGGCCAGCCTTTGCAAGGAGTCCATACAGTATAGATAGCCTTCAAAGTCCTATGCATACTACCTAAAGAAGCAATGGGTACAATTCCAAATAAAAACCTTAGCTCAACATGGATCCCTACCCTTTCAAAGCTATCGATAGTTCATTGATTTCTGCAAACAATCTAGAATAGGAGAGAGGGCTAGGATTGTAGAATTATACATGCACAACCTCATTTTAGCTTATATGAATAATTGGGACCCAAATTCCAGGTTGGGAGATATTCAATTAATGGCTCTAGCATCTTGGCTAATGCATGAAGAAGAGAGAGCAACAAAGACTAAAAGAGTCATGGTAAAAGAAGAAAGAGAACCTCTACAGATCATATCAGAACTAATAAGCCCTAGGGGGCTGATTAGTAATCATCGATTGATCTCAAATGATGATGTACTGAAAACCTAGATACATTTAGACACAAGGTCAAGCCATTGCACAATTTGATGATATATCTAGGTTTCCAGGAGAAGAGAGTTTGCACGTGTGCCAAAGAAGATGGCACACCTTACCACTTAGCCTACAGTTGAGTGAATATCATTCTCCTAAGAGAATAAGAAATGCAATGGAAATAATGCCCTTATACACGAAGCTATGCAGCGAATGAAGATACAATGGATAGGCTTGAATCTCAGCCCACCTTTGCTGTTGGGGCTGCATGAAGGAAGAGATCAGATAGAGGAACAAAAGGAGTGGGCTGAGGCAGAAAGGAATGCATGATTCTACCCACCAGAAGGCACTCCCTCTTTGCTGCCTTGGGATGTCAGAGATGCCACCGGGGCTATGAAAGGGATCAACAAGGAGGACTGAGTTACTAAGAGGATGAGAAACTATTTTAGTAGGGGGGTAATGATGAGGACTGTCATTAGGTATATATTTAAGGGGTGTATGATGTTTGTCATGTCTGGTTGCCTAATTTGAATTAATTGCAGGAAATAAAGCTATTTTTGAGATATTTTCCACCTAAGGGCTTGGAGTAGACAAAAGAGAGATATTGTAGGAGGTTTGTCCACCTCCTTAACTCTCTCCATCAGCTAATATCACATCAAGATCTCTCCCAACAGCTTGAAGGAAAAGGCAACCAAGAAAACTGACAGTTATGAGGAGCCAGCTCCACTCTTCTCGAGATCAAGGAGGACTTATTCTTAATTTTTAGGGAGTCGTTGGTAGCTACCCATTTGTATAAATAGGCATATGCAAGAGCTCCTTAGGATTCAAACTTTGTGTTCAACTAGGTAGCTCTTGAGCTTTGATTTATTTTTATTTTTGAATGTCTATTATGTACTAGACCTTTTTATGCAATCATAATGAGAAGATGTGTAATATTCCCTATTAGCTTTTAGCTAGTTGGAATATTAAATTTTGTTTTTGCTTCTTAGTAAGAAGAATAAGAGGGTAGGGAGACCCATAAATCTCCTTAGTAGGAATAAAATCACTCCAAATGTGAATGGAGGTAATTTAAGTAGCTGGATTAAAGACACTTATGCGTGAAAAGGGGATGGAGCATGTGGACTGGGTTAGCTTTGACCAAATCAACAGCGTTGGTATGGAAGGAGTGGCATTCATTGGGGGACAACGCAGTTTTGGAGCGAGATTCCATGCATCGAAGTAGTGGCTTTAATGAGTGGGGCCAAGGTGAGGAAGTTCACCAAGCATATAAGGAAGGGGATGGCAGCCATAGAAGGCATGATTAAGTATTTTTTTTTTATGGTCTGTATGACTTGTTTCTCCCTTCAACTGTTTAGCGGAGACTGCAGTGCTCTTTAGCACAAGGGCATTCCCGAGCGAGAATCCCACCCTAATCCTCGGGGGAATTCTAGTGCCCACTCAGGAGAGGTGATTGAGTTGCATTTCCACATTCCGGCATCAGGCCAAAGCTTCAGTCTTACTATACAACGCAGTTTCTTCCAGATTTGTGTTGTGTTGCAGGGCAGAAGTTGTGGAGGGTTTGTAGGGTCATTTTCTGAGCTTGTGTTTTAGTGGAGAGGTAGCCTTTCCATTGGGAGGCTAGAAAGGAGGGCCCTTTAGCATTTTATCATCATTTTGCACCAGGCCAAGCTACCACCATCACCTACAGTGCAGTTTCAGTCCATGATTGCGTAATTTCAGAGATCAGTTGCAGGGGTAGTTTCAGTGCATGATTTGGGGAGTTAGATCTTCAGTGGAGGGATTAGCCTTTCACCCAAAGAGTCTATTGGAGGAGAACCATATATTTCTACATCAGCTTTAGCCATATCTTCCCAACCATTTTGTCGCAGTGAATCTTCAGCCCTAGGGTTGCAGTTCACTTTTGTATTTTGATGTATTTTCCAGAAACCCTCTTGGGTTGTCTTGGAAAGGTCATATAGTGCCTAGATCTTTATGTCTAGCATCTCTTGAGGAATATATTAGTTGGTATATATCATTGTATGATTTCAGTAGCAGTTATTCTCATTAGGACTGCGCTATAGCAGCTCTCTAGCATTTTGTATAGTAGAAGCATCTCACTTTCGAGAGTATTTGTTTATGGGAGGCTTGTGTGCTCATATCATATTATTTGTGCCTCACTATTTTGTAGTGATTTGCTATTGATATTCTTAATATAATGGCTCCATATTGATCTCCTATGTTAATGTAATGTTAATCACTGCTATTTCCATTTTTGTGTTCAATATTGCTGCTTTTCCTGTTTAGGAATATTACAGTGGTATGAGAGCATAA
Source organism: Pinus albicaulis (assembly GCA_034641835.2). Taxonomy (NCBI): domain Eukaryota; kingdom Viridiplantae; phylum Streptophyta; class Pinopsida; order Pinales; family Pinaceae; genus Pinus; species Pinus albicaulis. Next base: position 1,522,511,068 of record CM076570.1, read on the forward strand.
TCTTGGCTCAACCTGTGCATCTAAGCCAATATGTCATCAGAAGAAGGATATCCTCTTAGAGACTGAAAGAATAGGTATCTCAAAAGAAGAAACTAGAGATATGATTATACAGATGATAGAGAAGACAAAGGCAAAACTCCCTTATCAGGAGGAGAAGAGGAGAAGGAGTATCCCAAGCTTCTTCTTCAAACCATGCAAGACATTGCAAGAGAAATCAAGGAGATGAGGATGGATTGACACAAAAAATCCCCTAAAGGGTTTCTACATGGAGAAGGCTCCAATATTGCTCATCACGGGAGTGATCAACCAGTGAAGCAACATATTTCCCAACGCTCTACAATGCCTACATTTTTAGCAGTGGGAAATGGAGGGTTTCAAGAACAAGAAACTCTTGAAGACTACTTTCTTGAGTATGAGTCTCAATCTCAGAGATTCAAGGACCATTTGAGATTTCAAGAGTTTTGTCAGATCAAGGACAATAGGAGACCCCGGCATCACAATAGAGGTGAAGGATTCATAAAGAATCATGATCTTCACCGGACTATGGGCAGATTTTTCTTAGCCACTTTTGATGGGTCATCTAAATGCACCGCCAAATCTTGGGTAGAAAATCTAGACATATACTTCCAGTTGAACCAAGCACCGGAGATGGAAGCCATCAAAATAGCACCGCTGCACCTTGAGGGTGAAGCACATGATTGGTGGTTTCATGGTCTTTCTACATTGGGTCATGCCAATGTGACTACATATTCAGAGTTCACAAGGAGGTTGGTGGAGAGGTTTGATCGAAGAGACCCGGAGGCACCTTTCATTGGGCTAGCTAAGCTCAAACAATTAGGTAATACATAAACTTATATTTATGAATTTCTAAAACTTTCTGTTATGGTTCCTGATTTATCTACAAATAGGAGGGTCTATATGTTTATTGATGGGCTAGAAGAACCTCTACATGGGTTGGTCAAATCAAACAATCCCACTACCCTTCAAGATGCCATGGAAAGGGCTAGAGATCTACAAGATTCCTTGCCAAGAGCAAAGACAACATTTCAATAAAAGCCCACTTTCCCATCAAAGGGAAAAGATGAGAAGGCTCATCCATCAAAGGAGAGCCAAAACAAAGTACCTCTTAGTGATGATGCCCGAAGAGACTTGAGGAGAAGGAATCTTTGCTTCACATGCCAAGAATAATGTGCACTCGAACATAGATGTGCAACAGGGAAGGCACACTATATAGAGGTATTTTTTGATGATGAGGAGGAAGGAGAAGAGGAACCAAAAGGAGGCCACAGTGCTGGGATAGCAGGAGAGGATCCACGACCACCAGGAGGTGGGAATGGAGCATTTGCTCCAATTGGAGGGGCCCTTGCATCATTGAGAAGAGTACCCAAGTACTTGACCTTGAGAGTTCGAGGTTCCATTCACGATCATAGCGTTTCAATTTTGATTGACAGTGGGGCTACCCATAACTTTATTGATGCCCAACTAGTGCAGAGGAAGGTAATACCCACTGATGATTTTGAGGAATTTTCAGTTTTGGTACAAGGAGCTAGAACTAGACAGTGCATGCATTATGTTCCATATTTATCTGTCACCATGGGGACATATACATTGACTGATCACTTCTTTGTGGTTGACATACCTGACACCAATGTGATATTGGGTATGCAGTGGTTGATTACTTTGAGGAAGGTCACCACAGATTGGGAGACTTTGCAGATGGAGTGGATAGATGAGGGGAGTGGTAAACATCAGGTGATTAGGGGCATGCACGCATATCCCTCACAGACAGCTTCTACACAGGAAACAAAGCTAGATTTGCACAATGGAAGCAAGGACCTAACAATCCTATCAGTTATGCAGATGAATTTAGCCCATGAGACATTACTGTTTAGTGGCATTCCACCTGGGAGGCCACCTAATCAGGATTTGGTGAGAAATGTCTCACAACATGTTGCACCACTCATAGATCTAAGAGGAGTGGGAACATTGGGAGGACATGAAACAACGCAGAGAATCTTGGGTAGGCTCAAGGAGGATGGAGACATTATCCCAATATCATTATTAACCACTCTCACCTCACATCTTGCGCTAAGGGAGGATGTTTCAAGGATGGAGGATGGAACCATCATGGTGAAAGGAGACCACTCCATGACTTTGGAGGCTCAGAAGATACTCTCACTTGGGGAGAAATCTTCCACACGTTGTAGAGGATGGTGGCCACTCATGCATACATTGGCCAGACTCAGGAAGTTTTGGATGGGTGATAGCTTCCCATGGAAGACTAACCTCCAAAAGCTTCAATCTTTACTTGAGCATGAGCAGCTACAGGAGGAGTAGCAGAGGAATGATAACAGCATCTCGGTATGTGATTTTGGCATGGGAGATGTCAAAGAAGGGGGCAGCCACATGATAGATGCTTTATATAGTAGATCATCAGCGCTGTCACTATGGAGTATAGATCCTTATTGGAGATCCTAAGTGTTGGTGGAATACTCCAAGGATCTCTTTGCATGTAGGATACTAGATGGCCAGTATTTAGATGGGAGATATATGGTGAGAGATGGGGTCATCTACTATCAGAGTAGAATCTTCTTTACTAGAGCTTCTAAGCTCAAGGAGAAGCTACTGCTTGCAGCATAGGAGGATTTTCTCTCCAGCCATATTAATTTCATGAGGGCATATCATACTATGATGGAGGGACTCATTTGGAAGGGCTACAAATAGGAGATGAATCAACATATTAGGAGATGCATGGATTATTTAGAGATGGAGGAGAGACATAACTCTTTGGTAGAGTTATCAAAACCACTTCTTCCCTCATTGGGGATGAAAGGAGGCCCATTTATGAGCCACTCCATTAGTTTGATCAAGGTATATGGTAAGGATCATATTTTTGTGCATAATGATTTACTAGATGAGTATTTGAATTCCTTTACCATACATTTGCAGGCCATTGCTCCAAATGGGGGCACCTTTCATGATGGACTTCATGACCTACTTGGGGCCAAAAACAGTGATGGGTGTGGCCACACCCTAGGAGGATTTAGGGAGATGATATATCATTCAGGGTGTACTCCATTGGCACCAAACATTATCCACCTTCTCCAAGCATGTGCGAGGTTTGTGGCAGCAAACAAGTGGTGGGAAAACCACTTACTATATCATGTTATGAGGCAGCCAGGAGACATACTGCGTTGGTTCCACATATGGGACTATGATCCTCCTCCAGTGTTTCATATTATAGCTTATGTGTCATTGATTATGATCCCATACATTAATGGTGTTCTTATCATTATTGTGGGCATGATTGGAGGAATGATGCAAGGACTGAATGTGCCCATTGGGAGTGAGAGTCTCCATATTTCTTGTGCTTCATGCTTCAGGGAGAACATTGGGCAAACCATGATTGCTACATTAGACCTTTTGTTTCCTTATGAGGTGAGCCATTGGCATCTCATGAGTACTTGGGAGGAGCATTTCATGGATGGATTGATTGGGGGACACTTGGTTCATGAGGAGAGCTTATCACATGGAGGTGTCACAAGGGAAGGAGGAGAAGGGTTGCAACACTCACCTTTACTGTAATATTCCCAATTAGCTTTTAGCTAGTTGGAATATTAAATTTTGTTTTTGCTTCTTAGTTAGAAGAATAAGATGGTAGGGAGACCGATAAATCTCCTTAGTAGGAATAAAATCACTCCAAATGTGAATGGATGTCATCTAAGTAGCTGGATTAAAAACACTTATGTGTGAAAATGGGATGGAGCATGTAGATTGGGTCAACTTTGACCAAATCAACAACATTGGTATGGAAGGAGTGGCATTCATTGAGGGACAACACACTTTTGGAGGGAGATTCCATGCATGGAAGTAGTGGCTTTAATGATTGGGGCCGAAGCTGAGGAAGCTCACCAAGCATATAAGGAAGGGGATGGCAGCCATAGAAGGCATGATTGAGTATTATTTTGTTTATGGTCTGTATGACTTGTTGCTATCCTCAGTTGTTTAGCGGAGACTGCAGTGTTGTTTAGTAGAAGGGTGTTCTCGAGCGGGAATCCCACCCTCATCCTCGGGGGACTTCGAGTGCCCACTTAGGAGAGGTGATTGAGCTGCATTTCCACATTCCGGCAGCAGGCCAAAGCTTCAATATTACTATACAACGCAGTTTCTTCTAGATTTGTGTTGTGTTGCGGGGCTGAAGTTGTGGAGGGTTTGTAGGGCCATTTTCTGAGCTTGTGTTTTAGTGGAGAGGTAGCCTTTCCTTTGGGAGGCCAGAAAGGAGGGTCCTTGAGCATTTTATCATCATTTGGCACCAAGCCAAGCTACCACCATCACCTACAGCGTAGTTTCAGTCCATGACTGCATAATTTCAAAGATCAGTTGCAGGGGTAGTTTCAGTGCATGATTTGGGGAGTTATATCTTCAGTGGAGGGATCAGCCTTTCACCCGAAGAGTCTATTGGAGGAGAGCCACATATTTCTACATCAGCTTCAACCATATATTCCCAGCCATTTTTCTGCAGTGGATCTTCAGCCCTAGGGTTGCAGTTCACTTTTGTATTTTGATGTATTTTCCGAAAACCCTCTTGGGTTGTCTTGAAAAGGTGATATAGTGCTTAGATCTTTATGTCTAGCATCTCTTGAGGCATATATCAGTTGGTATATATCATTGTATGATTTCAGTAGCAATTATTCTCATTCGGATTCCGTTGTAGCAGCTCTCCGACATTTTGTATAGTAGCAGCATCTCACTTTTCAGAGTATTTGTTTATGGGAGGCTTGTGTGCTCATATCATATGATTTGTGCCTCACTATTTTCTACTGATTTGTTGCTGATATTAGTAATATAACGGTTCCATATTGGTCTCCTATGTTGATTTAATGTTAATAACAACTATTTCCATTTTTGTGTTCAATATTGGTGCTTTTCCTGTTTAGGAATATTACAAGATGCTTGTTCCATCACTAATTTAGTCTTAGAGGGTTGATGCTTTTCGGTTAGGGCCCAATCCATGAGCTAAGTCCCTCTTGTGTATTTATATTCTCCCTTTATGTTTCAACATATTTTTTAGTCTATTTACGTTCTAGTAGCATAAAAAATCCATCAAAACTGTGCTTGTAGCCTCTCATTAGGGGAATTTTGAGGTCTAAAATGGGCCTCTTAAGAAAAATGTACAATCAAAATTCACTTTATGAGAACCAATCACATTTTAGGGGATGACATCATCCCTAATGGTTGAGGTGGCATTGCTTGAGTTAAAGATACTTACTTGTCACATTCTCAACGGTGGATAAAACCTCATTGTTAACCATCGTAGTGTTCTAAGTGCTTTTAAAGTCAAAGTAAAGTACTCATAATAAATGTCATTTCACATATTTTGAATAAAAATATATTACTGTCATTTCATATTTCTTGAAAGAAACAATGAATATCCCTATACATTTATTATATTATATTATTTTTATATAGTATATTAATTACATGTTATCATACAATTTAAATAATATAAATTTTAATTAATAACATATAATATAATTAAGAATTTATAAATTTATATTTATATTTTATTTAAAGTTATTTAAATACAAAGGACAAATGCATAATGCATTAGTTGTTCAATGATAATGATTTTTTCTTGAGAAAATCATTCTTATTTATAGTCACATCAATACAATTTTTTTATTAATTTTATTTTGGTAGAAGTTTTGAATTGAATTTAACTATGGTTACATGGATTTTGGTGAAAAAAGTGAATTGAAAATTCATAAATATTATTTTATTGGTTTAGTTATTATTTTATTACTTCCTTAGGAGGCCAATTTTAGACCTCAAAATTCCCCTAATGCTTCCTCTCCTCTCGCATGGGAGCTTGAGGAGAAGGATATCCAACCAAAGACAAAAAGGAGTTTGTTTATGATATCTTGGAAAGGTAGATAGTGTGATTATAATGCTAATAATATACTCACCGTAAGATAGGAATTGGATTGTGTTAGATTAGATTTCAGCATAGATTAAGTAGGGGTTTTCCATTCAATTCATCTTTTCCACTTGTTAACATGATAATTTGTCAATAAGTAATGAATGAATGGGTGTAGTGATTGCACGTTGTCTATAACTACAGGTAAAGGATCCTCTTCATCTCATTCATCCTCCTCCTCTCCAACCTCCATATTTGCCACCAAAACCATGTTTTATGAAACTACCTTCACCACCACTATGAGCAGCGTTCCAAGTGCAAAATAGGCCTCCCAAGTGTTCTGAGTTTGGCTGGAGGTGTTGGCCTAATCCTGGTGGATATTGGTGGTCACTCGCCTATTCCACTTGGGGCCCCACCATTGTCTCTTTCAGTTTTTCAGTTTCGGCACAACTTACTATTTTTTGCAGTTTTTCGGGTCCTGAACTTCCGGAGCCATTTTGAGGCCCTAAACGACGTTTTTTGGGAAAACGGAGAGCAACATGGGTCCATGGACCGATTGGATCCATGGACCGATGTTGCTCGTTCAAAATTTGTAGTCCTCGGATAGATCTTTCTAACAAGGTATGGTACGCGTCAAATGGAGATCGTATGCCAAAGTTACGCCCCTGGGAAGTTGAAACACTAATTTACTCAAACGGGGCCCATAGTTTTGGCGCTTCATCTCCTAGGGTTAGGGTTTTGGCCGTTTAGGATTTCCCATTATTTCTAGATAATAAATAGGCCCTCGAGCCTTATTGTAACTCAGTTCAGAGGCCTGTAGCCGCCACATCTCTTCTCAGAGATAGCTACTAGCGCCCTAGCTAGTTTTATTTCCATTTTGTCTATAAGCAAATTTCAGTTATTTGATATTAATGAAATGAAGCGTTATTTCCGCTGCATCTTTGTATTTATGGTTATGTGTTTATTCTGTTGTGTTCCTGCATAAATCCAGATCAGTGGTATCAGAGCGGTCTGCTTTTTCTCGATCCTTCTTTGCATGTCCCCAACAAGGTTGGGGTATAAGGAGTTAGGGCTCGATCTGGTGGAACCTTTGCAAGATCAGCCTCGCAAACCCCGACGGACACCCATGGGGGACGAAAGGAAAGATGAGGGAGGGGGAGATCCTATCAAAATATTGCTCGAGGAGGCCCTCGAAAAACAAAGGAATGCGATGACGGATAACTTTGCCCAGATTCTTCAATGGCTGCCCACCGGCGGCGCATCTGCATCCAGCGCCACTCTGGAGGTGCGACTCCTTTTAAGGTACAAGTAAATTTTGACATTCCCATATTTGAGGGTCAAATAGATGCAGATTCCGTAGATAGATGGTTGAATCTATTAGAAGGATATTTCTCGGTTCATGACTTTTCTGACAGGGAGAAGATTATTTTTGCACTCCTCAAAGCTACCCCCCATGTCAAGGACTGGTGGGAAACCTACTGTGAGAAAAAGGACGGTGACAAACCCCTTCTTATCTCTACGTACCCACTTGGAATTCTTCCGAGACGCCATCAAGGAACAATACTATCCCGTGGGAGCTATGAGGACAAGTACATACAATGGACCACGCCGCGACAACAAAGGGATCAAGATGTGCATGATCCGACGAATCGTTCCATACCCCGGCGCACCAAGTTGGGTATCAAAGATCTCGAGGAAACATCTCAAAAGCAAAGTATCGCAGCTATGACCAGACAGATATTCAGAGGAAATGGAGTTCCTTGACATCTCCTCGCTTGGTACGACATACCGATATGCTGCCAAGATTGAGCAGAAATTCAAATAGAAGAAGCGAGACTTTGGATCTGCGAATCAAAAGTCAGCGAAAGGTTCCCCCAAACCGTAGAACAAACGATAAAGCCAAGGCATGGCGGCCCAAGATAACCTGCCAAAGACACAAGAAAAGAACAACACCGCAAATCCAAAGAAGGACACCGGGAAAGTGGTGTGAGTTCCATAAGAGCTCCACCTCCACATATCAAGTGAGTGTCTACAAGGGCCGGTGGTCGAGATGCGGCTCTTAAGTCGACAGGCTCCGACTCCGAATCAGAAGTCGTACATCAGCAAACAGGACATCGATGCGGAGCCCAATGCCACCTGCTTCACTAATAAGATCCAAAAGGAGGAACCAAGATCCAGAGGAGGAGGAACGTTTCTCCCACTCCCGTGATGTGGGTGAAGGACTCCGGTACAGCCTATCATCGATACAATGGGAGCCAAAAAGAACCTCATCTAGCAGACAAATGTGAGCTGGCAATTTACAACCACAACCACCCACATCCATACACCATCTAGTGGTTTCCACTAAGGACGAGATCAGTGATCACCAAATAGCAATGATTTTCCCTATAGCATCAAGCCTTTCACGGATGAGGTATTGTGTGACATTGCTCCTATTGATGTTTCTTATGTATTATTAGGCCAACTATACTTGTGGAAGTGACATGCTGTGTATGATTCCTGGCCTCGCACCGTTATTGTTACTTTGGGAAATAAATTGTATAGGATACCAGAGATACCACCTCCGCCTTATTCGTTTGGTTACCGTAAACAATGCGGTGAAGCCCATTTCCCATAACTGTGAAATTTGTTTTCATAATGATTTTCCCACAGGGAAAGAATAATATTGTGGCCATAGCCTCTAGGCATGAATCCTTCACACAACAACAATAGATGGGCAATGTCATGTAGGAGTACACGGACATCTTCACCTCACCCACAGGGGTACCTCGCACCGTCAGTCAAGACCCCGATATGACCCCAGGCTCGTCGCTACCCAATGGACCGATCTATCTACAAGCCTTGCCTCGGAGAACAAATGAAATCAAGAGGCAGACCCAAGAGCTGTAAAGGTCAAGACGGACCAAGTTCATCGCCCCGTGAAAGCCCGATCGTGCTGGTACAAAGAAGGATGGGACGTGAGACTCTGTATTGACATCTAAGGCTGAACAAGATCACTGTCCGGAATAGGTACCCAATCCCATGGATTGATGACCTTTTGGACCAACTCAAAGGTGCAAAATATTTCATCAAGATTGACCTGAAGTCTGGGTATCACCAGGTACCAATTTAACCCTCTGATGTGTGGAAGACTGCCTTCAATGCCAAGGAAGGCCTTTTTAAATGGCTATTCATGCCTTTCGAGTTGAAGAATGCTCCCGCAACCTTCATGAGGATGATGGACGATATCTTGCAGCCATTTACCAACTTATTTGTAGTGGTGTACTTGGATGACATTCTGATCTTCAACAAGACTTGGGAAGAGCACCTTCACTACATCCGACAAGTCCTCTAAACACTGCGACAACACAAGTTGTGTGCCAATTTGGAGAAGTGCACGTTTGGCATGACCCAGGTTCAATATCTGGGATACATTATTGATGAAAGGGGGGTGCATGTGGATTTAGCCAAGATCCAAGTCATTCGGGATTGGCCAGCCCCAACTACTATAACAGAGCTTCGCAGCTTTCTGGGTCTTGCTAATTTCTACCGGAGGTTCATGTTGAGATTCTCTCATATCACTTGGCCCTTGAGTCAAGCCACCAAGGGAGCGAGGGAGAAAAAATTCTTTGGTTCCAACCTCACCGTGTATTGGGGCGTTCATAGAAAAATCGTCTGCTCTGCCCTGCTCACTTTACCGACTTGCAACAACCAGATCGAGACAGATGCCTCCGACTATGCTATTGGGGCAGTTCTTACTCAACAAGGACATCCAGTGGCATATCACAGTGAGACATTGTCTGAGACAGTTCGCAAGTATCCCACCTATGACAAAGAAATGTATTCCATGGTGCAAGCCTGTCGACAATGGAAGCATTACATCTTGGGGAAGGAAACAATCATCCACACAGACCACTAGCCCCTACAGTTCATACAGACACAAGGGAAGTTGCAGAATGATCGCCATCAGAAGTGGTCCACATATCTGCAACAGTTTCATTTGAACATCAAGTACAAGAAGGGTAGAACCAATAATGTTGCAGACTGCCTTAGCCGACCACCGATCGTGGCGCTCACCACTGTGCTCAACTCTTGTGGGCACGAGACTTTTGATTGGCCGCTTCTCTATGAGGGTGACCCAGAATTTGGCCACACTTACAAGGCACTCTTGGGGGGTATGCAAGTTCCAAATTTTCACCTCCAAGATGAACTTTTATGTCACATGGGACACCTTTGTGTTCCTTCAAGCGAGCGTGCCAAGATGATATGGGAAGCACAATACAGTCGAGTCGCTGGGCATTTCTGAGAAAACAGAGTAACTGCATGGGCATTTCTATCGGGCCGAACTCTTCAAAGGATGCCAAAAAGCACATCGCATCCCCGTGCTGGTGTGTGCCATTGCCAAACCGACCATCAAGAAGCAAGACCTATATACTCCGCTACCTACCCCTATTCGACCTGGGGAATCCATCTCCATGGATTACATGTCAGGCCCGAACTCTACTAAGCAATGGAAATGATCATGGTTTTCATGGTCAGCTCTACGCTTAAAGATGGCCATTACGGCGTACTGCTAAGAAGAATATCACAGGTCCACGCTAACTCTTCTTTCAACGAAAGTGTGGGTGCACTGGGATCCCACAGCCTATCATATCGACCGGGATAGCAAAATTCCTCGGCCATTTTGGTCCAGCCTCTGGTCAATGTTGGATACCAAGCTCACCAAGTCCACAGCTTTCCATCCCCAAACAAATGGTCAGATAGAAGTCGTCAACATAATGATTGTACACATTCTGCACATGTACAATTCAAAGCATCCACGCACATGGGACGAAAGCCTCCCATTAATACAACATAGTTATAATCAGGCTCTCCACAGTTCAATTAGCCATAGCCCCTTTCAGGTGGGTTTGGGATTCCAGCCACTGTGTTCTATTGATGTAGCCATACCATTTGTAGCTGCTCAGACCGATTCAGCTCATGTCCAGTCTGAAGTTGACAAAGCAAGTAGCTTCATCAAGCGCATTCAACACATCCGTCAACAAGTTCATGATATATTGGACAGAGCCAATTCCAAGTACATGCAACGCCATGATCAACACCGGGTGCCACACAACTTCCAGGTGGGCGACAAAGTATGGCTACATTTGCAGAAGGAGCGCCTCACTGGACCCCACCGCAAGCTTCGCCTGCTCCGATACGGGTCGTACACCATCACCAAGGCTGTAGGGAACAATGCCTTCGAGCTCGCATTCCACCATTCCTTGGTTCCGCTCAATGTGGATCGCCTTCGTCCTTACTTCCCACCTCTACCGGACAATTTACTGCGTAACTCACACCAACAAGAGCTAAACCTGCATCGCATGGAACAGCCACAGATTGTATCATGGACATGCAAATCAAGAACACTCGCCGTAAGATCTAACTCAGACGGGTTGTCAAAGCCGGGCCAACTCCCGCACCCAAGGAAAGTGGTCTACCAAAATGTCTGCCAGAATTCTCATCTCATTAAGAACTTAATGCAATGGGGACCATTGCTTCCTAAGTGGGGAGGAATGAACTAGGTGGATATTGGTGGTCACCTGCCTATTCCACTTGGGGCCCCACCATTGTCTCTTTCAGTTTTTCAGTTTCGGCACAACTTACTATTTTTAGCAGTTTTTCGGGTCCTGAACTTCCGGAGCCATTTTGAGGCCCTAAACAACATTTTTTGGGAAAACGGAGAGCAACATGGGTCCATTCACTGATGTTGCTCGTTCAAAATTTGTAGTCCTCGGATAGATATTTCTAACGATGGAGGGTACATCACAACCGAGATCAATACAAAGTTACAATCTCAGGTTGAAACACCAATTTACCCAAACTAGGCCCATAGTTTGGCGCTTCATCTCCTAGGGTTAGGGTTTTGGTTGTTTAGGATTTCCCATTGTTTCTAAATAATAAATAGGCCTCAGCCTCATTGTAACTCGCCAGCTCGCAGGTCAGATTTACTATTCTTCTCAGAGATAGCTACCAGTGCCCTAGCTAGTTTTATTTCCATTCTGTCTGTAAGCAAATTTCAGTTCTTTGATATTAATGAAATGAAGTGTTATTTCTGCTGCATCTCTGTATTTATGGTTATGTGTTTATTTTGTTGTGTTCCTGCATAAATCCGGATCATGGCCACCTCTCCCTCACCTTATTCCACCTTCTCTCACCTTTCCACACCTTCCTTGCACCTTTTCCATCCTTAAAACCCTCTTGGCACGTTTCATGTAGAACTTGAGGACATCTTGTAGCAATTACATGACATCATGTAACAACTTCCTGTAGTAGCACTGTAGGTCACCTCTTCACTCCAATTTAGCTCCTTTTTTCCTTCTTAGCCTAGAATAGGATGCAGTTGATGCTCATCTCTAAATTTATGGTTATAAGAGACCCTTAGGCCACTCCAAGGCTCCTTCCTTCGTTGCTGCAAAAACATAGTAGGCATTAGGGTTTTATTTCATTCTAGAATTAGATTGAATTTTACATGTAAGTAAAATTTGAATGAAACCGTAGATAGAAGTTGATTTATGCTTTGACGAAGTGTGTGAATGATAGAATAGTTCCCTTACTGCAAATGAGTAGATAGCTAGCTGAATGATTGCACATAGCATACTCTCCTTTTTCTGCAATTAGGTTAACTATTTATGCTTTGCTTGCAATGTCAATTGCAAGTAGAAGTTTGATAGACATTCTGTTTGTCTTATATTAGAAGCGATTCCTTGCATTACATTAGCTAGTTGCACTTTAATCAAGTAGAAGTAATGGCCTAGAAGTACTACTGACCAGAAGACCTAGCTGAGGGTGGCATGAGTAGAATCCATTTTTTGTGCATATAGCACTGCCACCTCTAAGTTTGTACGAACCCCGAGTTGATAAGTAAAGTTGTGTATCACTTGGGAGTTGTGGCACTCTAGGTGAAATACCAGGGTTCACCACCAAAGGTAGGAAGAGGTTACAAATATGTGATCTCGTGATCCTTCAAATCTCAACCTATAGATCCCTTCAAAATGCCTTCAAAATGCCAATATTCAAGATTTCCACAAGAAACTATGCAAGCATAGAAGAGGATGCTCGGATCCGATGCAAGAAAAATTGAATCATAAGGTACACTTAAAAATACAAATTTGAGTAACAAGAGGATGGGGACACCTACGCTCTTGTGAAATCAAGAAGGGTTTAGCCCTTCCAATAATCTCTATAAAGCTAAATTTGTAAATGAAAGCACATAAATCAAGTACATCTTGATTTAAAAATGATACATATTAGAGATTTGCGATAGAAACTCCCTTTCAATATTTAGATCAGACTTTGAGAGAAGTAAATCACTGTAGGATATTTCTCCTTTTGACTTGGTAGTGGGTTCGTTTAACCAAAAATATACCCCACGCTCAATATTTGCTTCAAAATAAAATATCTACACGCTTAAAAAAAAATTATTAGATCCACAACGAACTAGATAATACAATGAAAAAGAAGGCTAGGGGTTCCACCGAAAACCCTCTAGGGTGTTCCTCTAGCTCAAAATTAATGCAAGATAGCTTACACCAATAGATCGAAAACCTGGCAAGTGGAAATAATAAATCTATTTAGCACAAGTAGAGCATTAAGCACAAATTCAAACAATTATACCTCAAAAAATAATAATAACACCACATCAGGTAAACCCCAAAGTCTTTTTCTTTATTAGATCTGGAAAAATAAAGTATAAAATTTGCAGAGCCACTAGCCTAGTAGCAACATCTAAGCATTACAATTGATTTCAAATGAGGAGTTGGAGGCTCTATTTATAGAAAAAATTGGAGTAGATCCCAATGATAGATCCATCTCCAAGTGAAAAGTGGTGATCCCAAGGAAAAATGCCTTGATCCCCTTGAGAAATGTCTAGATCCCACCAAGGAATTTGAATTTCCTTTTGATACCCTAAGTAATCTCCCAACTATGTATTCGTTTGCATAATTGGTAAACTCGGTGGAGTGTAAATTTAATGTTGGTGTGGTGGGAGACCCCTTTCAAGTTTATCTCAAGCCAATACTTAACCAAACCCCATCAAATCTTGGAACTCAAATTATCTTCCTTCAGAAGTGCAAATTTCTGGGACGTTCATTGTGCTTAAGGACCATCGAATCTTTTTTTTGGTGAATAGGTTCCTTAGTAAGTGGACTGCCCATCACTTTTTGATTTGAATTTAATTTTTTATGAATTTCCACCTCACTTGGATCATCTTTGACTTAGAGATAATTTTTATTTTCGTTCAATTATTAATCGATGGATAATTTATTTGCCAATTGTTACCAAAACATAGAAAAAATTGTTTGATGGGTAAATAATCATTCTTTGACCCTCAAATTGTGTCTTAGTAGAAAGTTTAGCTGTAGAGGTATAATTTTGAGTACTCATATCCCCTACAACTTCTCTAAACAACAATTATTACATTTTACATCAAAATTTATTAAACAATCTTGTGCTATGTGTTATACCGATACAGAATCTATGACTAGAGATAGAAGTGTCTTCCATAGACTAGGTGACTAAGTCTAGAATAATACAAGGAAAAAGTAGATTTAGTTTTCCTTAAAGTAAATGGATGATGGGTTGAATCCTACCTATAATTCATCGTATGCTTCACTCCTTTCTTGGCTTGAATGCTCCAATTCTAGCTCCTGTTGCCAAAATTAGAACCTGCACAACAGAGAACACAACCCAATGATCTACGTAATCTATGTAGCATCATCTAAATACTTCATTAAATGGCTCAACATGGCATTTAAATACAGAAATCATACCATCAAATATATGGAAACAAATAACTCTTTGCATTAATATAAATGGAAGGAGTTACAACCATAAATAGATGTCGATCTTGTAGCAGAGCTCCTCCACGCTGAATTATTCCTACTTTGTCACAAAATGCACCTCTAATCACCATAATGCATGGAAATTTACCTCTCTACAACAACAACATAAGGGTGGAATTCTATCTCCTAAAGCCAATTCATAGCTTGTGTATAGCCACAAATATATAGATGAGGGGAGTAAGTTGGGAGTTCTTATCCAATTACCAGTATAAGGTTTTAGATCCACACTTGATGGGAGGATGGGATCAAAGGATAAGGTATGGAAATTCCATGGAAGGATAGAATAGGATTTGAATATTTTATCTCAGGTAAATGGTTTTAACAAATTATGGAATCTTTTGGAAAAGGAGGCTTCTAGAATCTCTCTCTTTTTCCTGAATTTCTAGAACCAAAAAAGGTGCAAAGGAGAGCAACCTGTAGGTGATCAACACAAGCCACAATGAAGAAATTGTTAAAATTGGGCAACAAGGTCCAAACTCCATGTTGTGATGCTCAGATGAAGACACCAATATTTTTATTGGGTTCCTCTTTTGAAGAGGTGCAAGATCGATCTAAAGATCATCTTGATCCGATGAGCAGAACATTTATTTTGAATTTATTTTTAATACTTTCAAAATATGTGCAGGTCGGCCTTAAGGCTTTACACGTCCAGCAAATGTGTCACACACCTCAGTGATTGATATAAATAGAGTCAACGTTGGAGGAAATTTTACTCATCTCATCCTCACACATCATCTCTCCTCTTCTGATTGGTTCGAGCTCCTTAGAGGCAGTTTTAGTTCACACGTGGGAAAGAAGGATGAAGAGGAAGTTGTTGCCATTGTTGTTGCCATTGCTGCCGTTGTTGATGTTGTTGTTGCCGTTGCTGTTGTCGTTGCTGCCGTTGTTGTTGCCGTTGCTGTCGTTGTTGCCGTTGGGGCAGCGTTGACTTTTATGGGGTTGACTTTGAGTTGACAATGTGGCTGTTTTGAGGGCTGTTGTGACACATGCTGGGTTGGCTGACCAAGGAGACTTTTCTAGTTGAAGCATCATGTTGACCGTCGTAACGCACCACCACATTTTTCTGTTTCTAGTTTGTCTTCTATAGATCCACTGGTATGTTCTATCAACATTTTACTTGATTATGTGACTGCTGTGGTGAAAAGTAAAGTTGCATCAAGCATAGAACATCTACATAAATTTACATGGTATCGGAGCTGAGGTGAAGACAAGCCCTAATTTATAGCAATCACCGAAGAAGAAAATGGGTTCCACAAACTATGGCTTCAAGGAGGATGAAAAATTGACTGGACAGGATGACTTCCATGCTTGGAAGATGATATTGGATCTCAAATTGGAAGACCAAGATGTCATGGACTATGTGCAGGGTAAAATCCAAGAACCTCCATCCACTGCTACTGCTGCTACCAAAATAAAGTACAAGAAGGGGGAGATCAAAACAAAGGTGATGATCAGGGAATCCATTCATAAAAGTCTGGTGGCCTACATCTCTGAGTTGGGCACATCCAAAAAGATGTATGATAAGCTGATCCAAATGTTCAAGGCCAACAATGCAAATCAAGTGCTATTCTTCAAGAATCAATTGAAGAATTTGAAGAAAGGCAGGGATGAGTCTGTCCAATCATACTTTCTGAAGCTGACCGAGATCAGGAACAATTTGCTGGCTATTGGGTAGACAATAGCTGATCGAGAGATGGTACTCACCGCACTTGGAGGGCTCCCATCCAAATGGCATGTGTTCAACACTACCATTCTCAAGAATAATGTGATACTTGACTTTAACAAGGTACTGTCGAGATGCGTTCAAGAAGAGACAAGAATTAAGGAGTATGAAAATGAAGGGAATGTTGCCTACACTGCTAATTCTAGAAAGAAGAACTTTGGTGGTCCAAAGAACAAAGGAAGAGCAGGGGCACAAGGAAAGAAGGGCAAGTGTTACACTTGTCATGGGCCAGGTCACTATGCTAGATAATGCCCTTTCAAGAAGGATTCTCCTGATGATGACAACAACAACAACCGGAGGGATGGAAATCAAAGGAACAACAAGTTCCAGGGAAAGAGGAAGGTTCCCTCCAGCGGAAATGATCAACCTTTCAAAAGGTCAAGAAATTCCAGGTATGAGGAATCAAATGTTGTTGATAAAAGAAATGAATTCATTCTTGTATCTTCCCTCTCTGCTGCATCTCCACCCGACACTATGGATGTCTGGTTGATAGATAGTGGTGCCTCAAGGCACATCACTAGATTCAAGGAAGCACTCTCTAATATGGTTGAGAAGGATGCTAATCTAGAAATTATCCTTGGATATAATGCCACATATCCCGTGAAAGGGACAGGGACTGTGACCCTCCACTTGTCTCAAGGTCAAGTCCTCCGCTTGCAGGATGTACTCTATGTACCTAATTTGAAGAAGAAACTTGTGTCTATATCGGCCATGGAAGACAAAGGTTTCAATGTGGCATTCACTGATGGAAAGGTGTGCATGTGGAAGGAGAGCTTCGAGGAAGATATCATGTTTGGGTCTAGAATTGATACACTCTACCAGGTTGGAGGAAGTCCACTGGGAGAAATGACATGAGATGCTATCCGACAGACCAATAATGGCACTGAATATGAGACGAACGAGTTCAAGAACTTTTTGCAGAGGAGCTAGCATCAAGAGGGAGACCACAATGTTTGTGGGCTACAGCGAAACTTCGAAGGCCTATAGATTATATGTGTCTGGTCAAAGGGAAGTGGAGATATGCCACGGTGTCACCTTTGACGAAGATACTTCCATGAGGAAAGTTTTCAATCTTCCGAGATCTAAGGAAGATCATGAAGCAAGGCCTGGAAATCAAGAAAAACGGAAGGATGAAACAATGCCTAATATTGAAGGACCGATGGACCCGATTGATCCACCTCCTTCACTGGGAAAGATACCAGCATGGCTCAGGGACACTCTCGAGGATGTTAAGGGACATGCAGCCCAAAGGGGGACATTCCGTGAAAGCAAGAAGCCGAGTAGATACCAAGGGTATCTAGCAGCCATGAGTACTATTGTACAATCTGAGCCTGGATCCTTTAAGAAGTAGTAAAGCATCGAGTTTCGGAAGGATGCTATGCATGAAGAGTATGAGTCCATTATGAAGAATGATGTCTGGGATGTGGTTCCAAGACCGAAGGACAAAGCAGTTGTCACCTCGAAATGGCTCTACAAGATCAAGCATGGATCTGATGGAAGTGCTGAAAAATTCAAGGTAAAATTCATTTCCCATGGCTTCTCTCAAAAGGAAGGCATAGATTATGATGACATATTTGCACCTGTGGCCCAATACACCACCATTCGATCTATTATAGCCCTTGCTGCTACGCAAGGATGGAGTCTTCATTAGATGGATGTGAAGACCGCATTTCTGCATGGTGTGATAAAGGAAGAGGTATATGTGGAGCAACCTCTGGGGTTCGAAGTCCAGGATCGGGACACCCATGTCTGCAGGTTGAAGAAAGCCCTCTATGGGCTAAAGCAAGCACCCAGAGCTTGGTATGAGAGGATAGATAGCTACTTGATGAAGCTAGGCTTCACTTGAAATAATGCTGATCCGAACCTTTACTTCTAGGGTGTCAAAGGGAAGCCTCTCATTCTGGTGCTGTATGTGGATGACCTCTTCCTGACAGGTGCTGACCCTCTCATTCATCAGTGCAAGAGGGAGCTCGCTGCTGAGTTCGAGATGAAGAACCTAGGACTGATGCACTATTTCCTAGGCCTGGAGGTCTGGCAGAGACCTGGCAAGATTTTCCTTTCTCAAGGAAAATACATTGTGAAGCTTCTGGAAAGATTTAGTATGGTGGACTGTAAGTCTGGGTCGACACCAATGGAGCTCAACTTTAAGTAGTTGAGTGGCAGTGCTACTGGGCCCGTGTTAGCAAATCCTACTGAGTATTGTCAACTTGTAGGGGCCCTGATGTTCTTTGTGAACACCCGTCCGGACGTATGTTGTGCAGTGAACACTTTGAGTCAACACATGGTTGATCATAACATCCACTGGGTTGGTGCCAAGAAACTCTTGAGATATCTCTAGGGCACGATAGACCATGGGCTGAGATACACTGCCGAGAGCATGACACTCCTTGGATATACTGATGCCGATTGGGCTAGCAGTGTGGTGGATCGCAAAAGCACATCTGGATGCTGATTTGCATGTAGATCTGCTTCGGGTAGGAAACGAAAGTCGGTAGCCTTGAGTACCACTGAGGCCGAATATATTGCAGCATGTATGGCCTATTGTGAAGTCACTTGGTTGTGAAAGCTCTTCAGTGAGCTATTCGAGCATGTGCTAGATGCCACCGTAATCCTTTGTGATAACCAAAGGGGGATTCGTTTGTTATAGAATCACGGGTTCCACGATCGATCTAAGCATGTTGATGGTTGGTACCACTTTATCCGGGATATGGTACAGCGAGGCGCTGTAAAGCTCGATCATATAGGAACTGATGAGCAGGGCGCGGATATTCTCACAATGCCCTTGGGGAAGGTCATGTTCCTAACCTTCCATGAGAATCTTGGTATCGTGGAACGACCCTATTCTGAGGATCCTGTTGGACGATGAGCTCTGGGAGCTCTGGGGGCTTTGGGGATAGCTTCTCGGAGTTATAAGCAACCATAGGGCTAGGCTTGCTTAACCTTGTTGGTGTGCTTGGGCCCCACCGTGATTGAGTTGGTTCGCCTCTCATGATCTGTGCCCAGTATACATCCTACCCATTTGAGTTCCAGACTCATGGGAAGTACCTCTCATTTGGCCAATGAGGTGGGAAAAGCTAGAGAATAGTAGAAAAGATTGATGGACGCATCAGAGATTTCCGTACTCTCTATCTAGGATGGCACAGTCCAACCACTTGATCTGGGATCAAGTCTTAGTGAGGTTTCGGACCTCCAACTGATTTCGGGTCAGTGAAACTAATTTCGGGTTAGTATATGACCCTCTTGAGTCCTAGTGAGGTTTCAGACCTCCTACTGACTTCGGGTTGGTATGAGACTCTTTGTGAGTCCTATAGAGGTTTCGGACCTCTAGGCTGAATCTGTCAGCCGGGAATGATGTCTTTATGACTGACCCACTTCTGTTCTGAAATAAAGAGGCCAGCAAAGCAAGTTACGACGGGATGACGCACGATGTTTGATTGCACAGGTGGATGGAGTTCTCCCTAGTTGAGAGGGAGTGTTAAAATTGGACAACTAGGTCCAAAATCCATGTTGTTATACTCAGATGAAGACACCAATATTTTTATTGGGTTACTCTTTCGAAGAGGTGCAAGATCGATCTAAAGATCATCTTGATCCGATGAGCAAAACATTTATTTTGAATTTATTTTTAATACTTTCAAAATATGTGCAGGTCGGCCTTAAGGTTTTACACCCCCAGCAAATGTGTCACACACCTCAGTGATTGATATAAATAGAGTCAACGTTGGAGGACATTTCACGCATCTCATCCTCACACATCATCTCTCCTCTTTTGATTGGTTCGAGCTCCTTGGAGGCAGTTTCAATTCACACGGGGGAAAGAAGGACGAAGAGGAAGTTGCTGCCGTTGTTGTTGCCGTTGTTGCTGCCATTGCTACCGTTGTTGCTGCTGGTGCTGTCGTTGCTGCCATTGTTGCTGCCGTTGCTGCCATTGTTGTTGTCGTTACTACCGTTTCTGTCGTTGTTGTTGGTGTTGCTGTCGTTGGGGCAGCGTTGACTTTTCTGGGGTTGACTTTGAGTTGACCATGTGGCTGTTTTGAGGGCTGTTGTAACACATGCTGGGTTGGCTAACCAAGGAGACTTTGCTGGTTGAAGCATCCTGTTGACTGCCGTAACGCACCACCACATTTTTCTGTTTATGGTTTGTCTTCTATAGATCCACGGGTATGTTCTATCAGCATTTTACTTGATTATGTGATTGCTGTGGTGAAAAGTAATGTTGCATCAAGCATAGAACATCTACATAAATTTACAGAAATCTATTGGTGAACGTTGTCCAGTATAAGGCCAGGGAGCGTTGGTCCTAAAAATGACTGAAACAAGGTGTTTTCAGGGAGAAACTCTAGGATATTGGAGTGTCATGCATAGGGATTTGTGCAATGATGATGTCAAGAGGTCAAAGGATGTTTATTGTTCCAATTTGTAGGCCCACTGACCAAATGTGACAAAATGGCCTATAACACTATGGGGAAATTTTAACAGTTTAAAAATGAACCCTAGACCTAACCAAAATTTGTGAAGCTTTAAAGATGGTCTAGTATGGTAATATACATGGACTCTAGACACTAAGAATCACCTAAGAATACTCCATGTTCAGATTTGGGCCAAATATAGGAGAAAAACTCAACTAATTATTCAGTGTTAAAAAACACGAATAATTAGATATGCAAAAAAAACTCCCTTTAGTGAACTCACTTGCTAGTAAAGTCCTAAGCTACCTAGGCCTACCACATGACTCAATTTAATCATACTAGCATAATTTTTACAATGTCCTCATAGGGTTGTGGAATCTGGAAAACAAAATGATGAGAAGAAGAGGCTTAAAAGCCTTGATGAAGTATGGAATTCCGGCTAATCTAATGGTGTTGAAATAATCTAAGTGTACTTTGATCATGGAGTCTTTGAAAAAACTTCAAATGAAAATTTAGTGGTTAACAAGGGTGCCTTTTTCCTGCTTTAGATTTGAATGTCCAAAGTATCGCTTCTTTTGTTTAAGTTTCCACTCGATCTTGATAGCATACCAAAACCTTGTGCCAAGCAAGGAGATTTCCACGACCTCCATTTCTGCCGGGATGTATTTGTGTAGACAACCACGGTACTTGAGTACTAGATTCCACCCAGTCATTGATACCCAACTTCGTGTGTAGGGTATGAAAAATATTCTTCAACTCCAACACGTCTTGATCCATTTGTTCCCATAGGGAGGTCCATTTTATGAACTTCTCTTCATAGTTTCAGAAAAAGTAATATTGTTCCTTGATGGCATATCGAAAATAATTCGAAGAGGGTGTGGCTGAAAACATTGAGGGTTCCTCCTCATCCTTCTACTCACAGTAATTTTTCCACCAATCCTTGACATGTGAGGGATCTTGAGGAATGCAAAAGTAATATTTTCCCTATCATAAAAATTATGGACAGAAAAATATCCTTCCAGCTGATTTAACCATCTATCTATAGCATCTAAAGGGGGTGACACCTCCGAAGTGATTGTTGGATGAATAAGTTTCGCCCACTCATATCCGCTATGGATTTGGGAAAAATTATCCATCATCTCGTTCCTTCGTTGCTCGAGGGCTTCTTCGAGCAATAATTTGGAAGGATCTCCTACTACCTCGTCTTTATTTTCTTCATCCATGGGAGGTATTCGAGGTCAGTGAGGCTAGTTCTGCAAGGCCTCAACCGGTTCAAGTCCCAACTCCTTATACCCCGACCATGTTGGGGACATGCACAAAAAAACAGAGAAAGAAAACCGCTCTGATACAACTGATATAAATTTATGAAGGAATGAAAAAGATACAAATTTAAACAAAAAAATAGAGATATAAGGAATCATAACTTCAATTAATAAATAGCAAATACTGAAAATTGTTTACATGCAAAAAGGAAACAAACTAGCTTGGGTGATAGTAGTTTATCTATGAGAAGAGATGTGGTGGCCACATGCCTACTGAATTAATTTAAAATGAGTCTATGAGGCATTTTTACCATGAATAAACAATGATAAACCCTAAACATCCAAAATATAACCCTACGAGATGAAGCACCAAAAGCTTGTGGGCCCCGTTGGGGTCAGTTGGAATGTCAACTTCCCCAGGTTGTAACTTTCGCATGATCTCTGTTTGGTGCACACGATAGTCCGTTAGAAAGGTCTATCCGAGGAAAAAAAAAAAACTTTGACTACAAATGATGTATTTAACTCATGTTTTCCCATTTCTCCAAAAAATCATTGTTTAGGGCCTCAAAACGGCTCCAAAAGTTCAGGACCTGAAAAATTGCCAAAAATTTAATTTTTTTTTTTACCAAAATAGGAAACTATGTTGCAACTTAGGAAACTAAAAGGAAGCAATGTTGGAGGTCCAAGTTGAATAGGCAAGTGGCCACCAATATCGACCTAGATCAGGATGCCATGGAGATAGGAATAAGACCTATTATAGAATCAACAATTGATTCTAAACTTGCAGTTGAAGGGAGTTTTGACGATTACCCAGATAGTGTAATCAATTCCCTTAGAAATAAGGAGTTCACCTTAGTGAAGGTTGAGCCCTAGGGGATTCCCCCCAAAATAAGGAGTTCACCTTAGTGAAGGTTTTTATTCAATTGGCAGAGGTTTTGAGGTGCATGTGTGAGACTTGTGTTTTGAGGTTGTTGATTGACTCTTGTAGGTCATTATTTTCACTACAATCTTGGTACTTCATGATGGATGTGATCGGTGAAATTTTTTATCTTTGTGATTTTAATAGGCCTAATAGAATAGTTTTTTTGTATGGATATGAGAACATCCGTGTAGGATCTCTTGAGAAAATAATGATGTGGTGTCTAGGTTATTTTCCCATGAATTTGATGTGAAGGATGTTGGAGTCTAGCATGTTGTAGATGGTCTGGGGATATGTTTGATCAAGTTAACAATCGGTGAAGACCCTAATAGTGGGAAGGTTCAGGGTGTTATGATAGTGTCTTGTTTTTTTCGATATAATGATACTTCTAATGCTTACAAAATATTCCTTCCAACATAGAAAAAACCCATAATGAGATGAGATGTAATGTTTGATGTAGATGTATGGTCCTTTGGGTCAAAATTATATCCTTCATTAATTGAAGTGAGAGAGGAGGTTCTTGTCCAAGAAGGAGAATATGATATAGGTGTGCAAAATAAGATCTTGAACAAATATATATATTCACCCTCTACTTTGGCATGTTAGAAGCCTAGATTTATTACTTAGACATTATAGAATCCATAGGATGACGTAGGTGTGCCTCGATCTCTAATGAGGCCCAATACACCTCATAAGATATATGCCAACCATATTGCATTAAAGCTATTTTCTTTGATGGAGGAGAATAATGCTTGAGTGATGGTGCCTTTCTAGGGGTCAATGCTAGATTGTAAGACTGCGACAAGTTTAAATTTTTGGATGATAGGTTTTTTTGATATGTAGATGGATAATACGTGTATAGATGAAAAAAAATTTATCATGTCCATCACATAATTGTATTAAAGATAAGAGAACTACAAAAAGATTCTCTTTCACTTGTGCTCTTCTTCGTTGTACTTTGATCTCTTTAACATGAGAAATAGGGTTCTTGTGTTGATGCAAGGAATATTTTAGGGTTAGGGTTCACCTTAAAAAGAAAAGGGAAGCTAGGGTTTGGGAGAACACTAAAATGGTAAGAGAATCATTTTTTATTTCATTTCTTACAAGAGAAAAACAATAACTTTGTGGCATTTGAAAACCCTAGTTCTACTTAGAGTGTTTGATGTGGATAATATAGAGGGACTCTGTCTTTTTTTCTCTTGTACATTTGTTTTATTCAAATTTAGGTGCCAAATAGGACTTGATGTTGTGTATACTTTGCTTGTTGTTGATCTCTAGTGGAGCGACTAGATTTGGTTGTTAGGGATTCTTAGTTGGGAGAAATTAGTGGATAGGATTTGCTATTAATGGTGGATGCCATAACTAGGGTTTGGACATCATGGTTTGTACGAGATGAATTAATTTTTTGGCATGTACTTGTATATATGAAACATACTTGTCTGTCCAAATATTATATACTTGCATATTTGATTTTAATATTATGTTCACATGATGATGGAGTACATTCTAGTGTTGGTTATGCATGATGATTTTACATAACAAGGAGCACATTTTGTTAAGTGATTTGAAAAAATACAAAAACTAAGTGGGCATATCTTTGGATGCAATAAATATATTGAAATAATAATTTTGAGATCTATTTTAGTATTGGAAAGTGTGCTCTAAAGCTGAAAAATATTACCCCTATAGCACAATTGTTCGATGTTTATTTCTTGGGCTCAATTATGTAGATTGTTATATATATATATATATATATATATATATATATATATATATATATATATATATATATACCCTTGCAATTATTATTTCAAAATGTTCCCTAAGGCTCTAAGTTTATAGGAAATAGATGTAGGGAAACTGAAGGTCAAGGTGCAATTTATGAATTTGCATTGAAATTCATTTCCAAGAAATTTCAACAAGAACAACTATAAATATATAATTTTGAGATGCACATGCTAGTAAGTTGTTAGGCCTTTGTGACATTATTTTCTAACAAAGGCGATCGTTGTGCACAACAACCAAACATTTCTATTTCCGAGATATGGTTGGATGACATATATTGGAAGATAACGTAACCATTTTTTACTAATGTATTATAGTCACAAAAAGATGAACAAATTGAAATAAACAAACAAATAAAAAGACATAATTTTTTTTTATAATGTATCAATTTGGGTATATTTCTACACAATAGTTATTTACATCGCCGTGTTATCGAGAGAATAAAAAAGAATGGAGGATAGTTGACTATTTATTAACTTTTATATACATTATATGCATGAGATTGCATTTTAGTTAGAAGATCAACATTACTTGTTGAAGGTGGTTTGACATTGAAATTATCCTAAATGTTCATCTTGTTAGTGTATGCTCATTGTTGTTTCTACAAAAGAGGAGATTGGCCTCCATAATAATCTTAATGACAATGAACATTTTTGTTGCCTACACAACTATTGAGGTAGGTGCACACACACCACTAAGGGAATATGAACAAGATGTTAGGGTAGGTGAGCATGGGTTGGTAAGGCATGTGCACAAATCCTTATATCTAAGTAATAAAAGATGTCCGTAAGGGCCTCCACGTCTGTATTTTTTTTGTTGAACACAAATATGATAGGACACATTTCAAACGTGTGTTTGGCATGTGTCGTAATTTTGTCTCATTTTCATAACACGTCACATGTGAAAAGGGGCACAAAGGTGGCTAATAATGTGATCCACCCCTCATTTATTCACATTTTTCTCTTACAGATTGGAGCTATGAGGTGTGTTGGTGTGCAACTTAAGGTTTTATTATAGATTTGAAGGGGATCTAAGTGCTTGGTAGGTAAATCCATCAACCTGATTCGTTGTTTTTCCTATAGGAATTAGAAATGAGGCTCATTTCACATGTTACTTCATCATCTTGTTTCAATAGGACTGAAACACATATGGGAGTTTCTAAAATTTGAGGAAGACTGAGATTGAGCAATCGAGGGAAAATAAAAACTTGAATGTGCACACAAATTTCACTTATTACAGGTAGAGGGAGACGTGAGTTTAAGAGAAAGATAAAGTCGTCAAATATATTTCTTGGAGATATGGGTTTGGACAACATTGTTGAGATGGAATTATACAACTTGTATCCTAATGATCCAATGCTAGAGCTAGGCACTTTTGATGATCATGATCCTCTTGAGTGGTCCTCCTTCACACAAATAGATGTATAGATTGAGTTGGATATAGAGAAGAAAGGGTGGAGGAGAGAGTAGTTAAAATGATGTTGATTTTGATGATGTTGACATGGAGGAGGACTACTCACAATCACAATCCATGATATTCTTTCATCTATAATTCACAATCTACCCTTTTCGGTATTTTTCATTAGAATTCCCACCTATAATATTAGCAAATCAATATCTATGTAATACATTTTATTTTGCTGACTTGGTGAAGACATTTCATTTTATGATTCTAATTTCTAGTGTGCTTGTCGTTTGGTCACTAGTAAGTAGTAACTAGTTATATGATTGAATTTGCATCATGTAAATGTTTTAATTTCTCACAAAAATTGAATCTTTATATTGATATTTCATCCTTAGTGTGTAAGTTGTAATTGTCTCATATATATATATATATATATATATACACATCATCTTTTAGGGGTCACTATGTCTTGTTTAAAAATAGTGGTTTTTCTATTTCCTATATCATCCTATGTCATCATGTCTTCTAACTTAAGTTGAAACTTGGGAAGCTTGATCTTATGACAATAAAAGTTGTTGAGATTGTAAGGCATTACACCTTGGACATTGGCTTTACTGGAACAAAGTCAATGTAATTTTTTTCCTATGAAGATCATTAGTAGTGATATTAATAGTAAGATTAAGAGTATTTACAAATACACAAAATTTGAATTCAGTAACTTTAAACAAAAGATATGGTAAGTATTCAAACTTTACTTATTTTATGGAATACAATAATTGTAAGAAAGCCTAAGTTGTACAAATCTATAATGAAATACAATAATTGTATGATAACATAAGTTTTACAAATATGTAACTATATGTTCAATCATATAATTCAATTAAAAAATATCTTTAACAACATATTTAAATATTATTTATAATAATAATTAGTAAATATTAAATTAAAAATTAATATAATTTATTTATAAATGAATTTATTACATTCCATAATTGTAAATTTTATGATATTTAAAAAAAAACAAAAAAAACAAAATCACATGACGAAGCATGATGAAAACCTAGGAAATGCATAATCAAAACTTATCAAATGCATCATCACTGATGACATAAGAGCTCGGGCACATCTTTACGAAGAAAGGCTTAATAATAAGTATAGGAAGCGGATGTCCCCATCCACATAAGGGTATCCCGTACTTGACGATGATGTAGAATAAAGAAAATACATCCAATTTGGATGGCGCTATACACTTAAAAATTTTCGAGGGTACAAACAAGATTTGTGTTGTGCATTTATTATTAGTGTTGTAAAGGTACGGAGGAGGAGAAATTTGGGACAAATGTTATATAAATTGTTTTGCTTATTTGAAATAAATGGGTTGGATTTGAGTAAAAAGTCTAGAGTTTTAGGTATATGAGAAAACTTTGAATCAATTTTAAAACGATTCAAATTATTAATTTTGTAAAAAAAATAAATAACAGGTTTTTAAGTTTTAACTTATACTTACTGAAACTAAGGTGATTTGATGCTCTATAGTTGACGCGAGTTGCACAACGAGATAAAATAACATTTGGACATATCGAACATGGATAATAGTTACACTCTCTGGCTCCTCTGTGTAGGATCGCAGGTAAGTTTTGTTGGGTAATAGGAGCTTTATGAGAGGTCAGTTGTTATTGTCGCTAACAATTCCGAGTAACCCAATGGGCTCGAAAAGAGTTGACATCCGTTGGATGTATTTAAAACTAATTAAATTGAAGATAAACGCTAATCAAATTGAATATAAACGGTGGATTTCAGTTTATTCATAAACTTTAACGATTCCAAGCTATATTTCGACATGGATAAAACAAATAGCAATCTGACCATATAAATTTAAATGTTGGAAATCCTAGAATTTGAAGAAAAAGTGTGGAGTGAATACAATTTTGTGAGCGACCCCCATGTCGCTCTATGTACATCTACCCGTTGTAGGGAAAGAAGGAAATCATACATAGTAGCCAATCACGCGGATAAGATTGTGCGGGAACAACCGTAATCCGGTTTGAGGTGTCACAATATCTTTTTTATTTGAAGAAAAACTAACATTTTTTGACGAACCGACTAACCTTAGAGAGCACGTATCACTACACGAAATTGTTGTTTATTTCGAGTACCGAAGAGTAAATTAAAAACCCTAGCGGAAGAATAGGAAAAATATGTATTTCAAGTAAGGAGACCAAATTAAAAACCCTAGACTTCTAGAACGGCCGGCAGTTATGCCCAAAACGCTGTGATTTCTTTATGCAAACACATTTTACAAATCAGCGAAGCAACGTGTGCAGAGATAGCAGAATTTATACGGCAAAGCATTCAAACTGCTAGGGCAATTAGACATTGACCATACATACCTGGGACTGGCGAACTCATGGACCTTCCCTCTCGGGGAGAAAACAATCAGCGCCACCTCGGCATCGCAGAGCACCGACAGTTCGTAAGCTTTCTTCAGCAGTCCGTTCCTACGCTTAGAAAATGTAACCTGCCTGCTGGTGGCGTTCTCGATTCTCTTCATCTGAGTTTTACCCCTCACCATTCTTGTCGTCCCCTTTCTACAGTCCAAAACAGTGAATTACAGTCTCTTGTAGATCAGATTCCAGGCAATGAGAACAAGTAGCGAGCAGGAATTAAGCGGCGCTAAAATTGCGACCTCATGATGACTGCTAACGACAGCCGAACCAGCTTTTTGAACTCTGATGTTTGGAATCCGAGATCAGATAGGCCAATAAAATTAGTAATTACTAATTACACATTATTCTTC
This sequence comes from Pinus albicaulis, assembly GCA_034641835.2. Classification (NCBI taxonomy): domain Eukaryota; kingdom Viridiplantae; phylum Streptophyta; class Pinopsida; order Pinales; family Pinaceae; genus Pinus; species Pinus albicaulis. Next base: position 1,522,540,145 of record CM076570.1, read on the forward strand.
AAGTCTCTCAACACAAAACTATCTCTATCGCCTAATTTAGTAAAATTACAGTACGTGTATTCTGCCCCATACCATTGATAGCTATCCGCACTGGCACTACGGATCGGTAATGTGGACCAAAGTCGACTTGGGTAAACTCCGTAGTCATTTCCACATTTCCGCTTCGTTCACGTGCTAATGAGTACGAATTGCTTAGAACGGGCATTCAGTGATTTATATATTTTTCATATGAATTTTGGTAGGTTTTAAAGCATTGATACTTTTCAAAATAGGTGGAGAAGATGACTCAATATTTTTGTTTTTTATTTTTTTATTTTTTTGGGTTTTTGTGATTTTGGTTGTGAATAATGAGTAAATGGTACATTACAAACAACTTAAAAATTAAGGATTCACTTCCTTATGATATTATTATGATATTTGGTCAAGTGAAATGTGAATTTATATTGAAGCAATTGTTAGGATGCAATTCATAAGATATTTAAAAAACGAACCAATAAAATATAGTAGATAACAAAAGGTAAAATATAGTAGATAGTAGATAACATAAGGTTATTTTCAATGACAAATTGTGTAAAAGAAAAAGAAAGAAGATGGCCTAAGGTCATTTTCAATGACATATTGTGCTGTAATACCCCTATTTACAGCTTTTATATTGTGTGAATAAACCTAAGGTTCAGGTGGACCTAAGGAATAATTATATATGAACAAGTTTTTTTTTAATTATTGAATTTCTTAAAACTCTCATAAATCCTTGAAGAAAAATTAAATAAATAATTTTATTAGATGAGAGAAAAATATCTAATAAAATTCTAAAAAAAAAATGAAATAATTTTATTAGATGATAGAAAAATATCTAATAAAATTGTCAAAAAAAAATGGTGTGTTGAGGAAAAACATGTTTTAAAATAAGCTTTTGTGGAAAAAACAAAAGAAAAGCCTAGGCTATGGGAAACAACATCCCATAATTACGAGACGGCGTTATGGAAACAAGTTGAGGGAAAGAAAGCTTAAATAAGCCATCACTAGTGTGACAAAGGGGTTGTTTACACTAGGGAATATTTGTCTCTGCTCGGGGGAGAGATATGGAGAAGCTTATGGTTGAGAGGAAAATCAGTCTTTACACACTGGTATCTGCTTACTATGATTTTCAATTAAACTTCTAATGTTATAGAATTGTTGTAAGTGATAGAATTAAATTTATATCAAAGGCAGAAACCTCTAGGTAGGTTGTTGTACATGTTATAGTAGCCAAGGAATTGAGTTCTAGTTTAAACTATAAATGGGTAAATGATATTACAATATTAAGTAAACATGTTTATGTGTATTGCACAGAGTTCGTCTTGTCATGTGTATTTTATAGAATTTTCTTCGTAATTAAATATTGTGAAGTCTTTATTTTGTGTTACAGAGACTCGGGAACTTCTATTAGATAAACAGTCAAAATTTATAAACCCGGGAAGGAGTCATTCTGATGTTTACTATAAAGTGTAATTGTAGAAAATAATTTGTGAAGTATTACTGTCAATAATAAATAAATAGTGCTTAGTTTTGTAGAAATTAAGACAGACTTATATATTCTAGCATGATCATCTACATTTGTAAAATATAGTTTTTGCATCATGGTTTTAACTTCTAAGCACAAACATGCCGAACTAAGTACAAGCCCTAAAATTCGGAACGGTACTGCAACCGACCTGAGAAAGAAAGGGTCTCTCTGTTAGCTTGAACTTGGAAGGGGACAAATGAAATGGTAAATCAGTTAAGGTAGAGACAAACCTGCACGAGATTACTCTACCATTAGAACATAAATTGACGAAGTAATAAAGTAAGATCCTACTGTACATATATGAATATGGGTATGTACATAGGAAATGAGAAGTATCTTACCTGAGTTTGATCTTCCATAACTTTCATTTTCACCTACACATACAGTAGGGAATCTGTGAGTAAGCTGGAAATTATCTACAATTGAATACGTATAAAGAATAATAAACAATAATAAAGTATGACTGAGCTAACCTAAAATAGGTAAATACTTGTACATGTGGCTCCAAGTTCAGAAAATAGAAAGAAATATGGATAAGAGGTTACCCATATTAGATTGTAAAATTTAAATAGAAAAAAAAAATAACGAATATGGAATTAATACATTGTCAATATGATTAACAGAAATAAGAAAAGACTTGAAAACAAAAAGGGTATGATGCCAACCTCATGACAAGAGCAACTTGCATGAAGAGGCTGTGTATGGCCTTAAGGATATGTTACGCATAGTTCACCCGTTGCTTAATGAGAAGTAAGGTATGGGGGATACTTATGTGTATATTATGAATAGAGATCCTTGTGGCTAAGGAAAGATTATGAACAATTAAATCTAAGTACAAAAGCTCCATAAAATGTTTCACAGTCATACATCATGAAAATAAATTAAGGGCTATTTAACATCATTCGAATCTAAGGAAGAAGAACAAATGAAAAACAATTATGTTTAAGAATCATGGTTCTAGTAAAGGACCAACGAGAAATTATACCATTACAATTAGAGAAACATGTAACTACGTTATTTTGAATGTATGCAGGTACATTTAAATTAATACTCAATGACATATAAGAATAACAGAGGATAAACTGCAAATTTGTATACAATTCTAATATTCAACATGTCTGAAATTGAAAACCCAAATATGGAGAGGGTTAATGAGACACTGTCAAACCCAAAAATTCAGAATTATATGTATAAGTATTCCAACAAAAAATGGTAAGTACATCTACCTTTGCCTCGCAAATAGTGATTGTTGTGTGTGACAGATTATATAAACTAAATAATTAATATCTGAAGGATGATAAATGAGACACTAAATCCTTGAACGAGTACGAATACGAAGATCGACCTATTTCACACAGACAAGCCTACTTGAGTAAGTTGAAAGATAAATTACATTAAGGGAGAGTTATGAACAAGGATACTAGACCATCGTAGTCTCTGTACAATAGTTATAAATCGAAAAGCAAGTAAATTTCTGAATCTAAATACAACTAATACAGATATTATTTACCAAAAAGTATAGAATTAAAACATGATGGTGCCTTGAATAACATCATGGCCACTTAAGGTATACAGACAGTTAATAGAACTGAAATAATGCTACAAAACAGAGAAAGTACCCTTCGTGAGGGACTTGTTACTAAATAGGGGAATTTAAATCTGAGAATTCCTATGGAGCAGAGGAGGTACCCTTCTTGAAGAAAATTTCCATAAACCTCTTTCGAAATCTGAAATACTAATTGAAATAAAATGAAATCGGAATGGACCATACACAATTTGGAAGAGGGGTTTCTCAACGAATGAAATGGCTCATAGGCCAGTACCGAGAAAATTGGGGTTTCAAAGAAATTGAAATCGAAAAATGTAAAATCGAAAGGGGCTTTACAATGTAGCCATATCAATTTATCCATCACTAAACATAATATCTAGAAAACCCAGATCCAGTGTTCTGGAAACCAATGAAGGTACGCACAATACACATAATCCATTCATACATAGGTGTATGAGGAGGGAATAGGGTTCAAAACCCATGTACCTATGAAATGTCGAGAATTCCATTCTAAAAGCAATCCCAGTAGCCATTCTGAGAAATCAAAGTTACACAGAACAACTCAAACCAAAAACTGGGAGAAGTCAAAGAAGTTAGTGGAAGGGATTACCTCTCTATGCATGGAGAGTAGCTGAGCTCGACATAAACGTTGAGGCATTGTCAGGGGAAGGCGTTATGACTCTGTGTGCAATGGGCAGAATATTATGAATAGAAGTGAGTTAAGATCAAAACCTCAGCAAACGAAAGGGAAAACATTAAATTTTATCAATGAAATCCATGAAATGGCTTACCTTGTAGACCTTGGAAGAAAACCCTCTGTGGAGGTCATAAAATGCAACAATCTCCATCAAACCGAAGATATAACCATGCACAATAGCATGAAGGAGGTTATCCCTTTGGCTAAACAAGAAAGGAGCTCTCTAGCTGTTGCACTAAAAACTGTCACCTTGACATTCTGCTAACTGTATGAGCTCATTGTCACTCACACTTACCTCCTCTGCAAGTCTTACAACCTCTACTCCTCATGTCAAACCCTAAAACAGGAGAAAAAACCCTAAAAGGCTTCAAAACCCTGGGTACGCAGGTAATGTGAAGCTTACTTGTGTTCCTGGCTAGGGTACGCAGGTAATGTGAAGAAAAAATGTGTTCTAGAACACAGTTTCTCTATGTAATGCCTGCGTACCCCCTGTCAATGTCAAAAGAGCGAGAATTAAAGTTAAAAAGCTGATTTTTGGTCAATTCTAGAAGCTTTTGGATGAGATTTTTTGGGGATGAATACGCTCTAGTAAGGTTCATGCATCCCGTACCTTAAGGAGATAACCCCTTGATGTGAGGAGCCTATCCCTTTGAAGGAGGATTCTATCCCTTCATAGGTGGAACCCTAACCTCCTCATCTGCCTCTATAAAAAGAGGCATTGGGTAAGCCTCAAAGGGAGTTCAAGTCATGTGTGAGATCAGCATGCATGTTACAGATTAGATTTCTTTCTCACGACTATGTGAGAAAGATCAGTATACCTCTATGTGTCTCTTTATAAGAGTGTTGAACTTAAAGTAGTAGAGAGACTCCGCTGCAATCCTGGAAGGTCCGTTCAACATCAAGGCTAAGGTCAGAAGGTTCTTCCGTTATTTTAAGATTAATACAACTTCAAGTTTTGTTTTTCTCAATAAATTTTCGTCGATTGTTTATTTCACTGTTTGTCGTTACCGTTTTTGACAAGTGATTCCTTTCGATCATCAAGATAGTGTTTTATAATTATTTGTTATATTATTTAATATTTTCTTGTTTAGGATTTAGCAGTCTTTTGAAGACGAATGGCGATCAAAATACTAATGTTGCGATTTAAGAACTATCATATGACGAAGTACGCTGTTGCGTCGGAAGAACTACTGATGCGACGGAAGAACTACAGTTGCAAATAATCATTTGGATCTAAGGTAAGATCGACACCTTCATAGCATTTACTTGTAAAACGAATATATTTAGAGAAAGATAAACTTAGTTGTTCGTTTGTTTCTAGATTGTCTTCTGACACTAGGGAGATCAATCTTGTCCGCAAGATCCATTTATCCGGCCAACAAATTAGCGACTCCACTAGGGAAAGAAAACTTGTTTTGATTTGAGAAAATTCTTTTTTCTGATTTTTGATTGATTTGTACGGGCTTGGGTAACTTATGTTTACTTTTCTTTGAAAAGTTTTGAAGTATTTTTTGTTTTTCTTGAACTTTTCTGGGGACCGCACATTGTTGCAGACCCTGTTAAAAATCTTGAAAAACTTAGATTTCTTTTTTCAGTTTAGTTTAGATTTGATTTAGGATTCTTAGTATCTGCCCAAATCTGTATGTTTTCTATCGAAAATCTCTTGTGAATGAGTTACATAGCACTTTTGTTTTGAATGATTTTCTAGAAGTTTTTCATTTTGAGAGTGGTTTTCGCTCTGTCTCTGTAGTGACCCAAAGATTAGAAGCTTAAAAGTGCCTTATATCACCTTGGTATCTTTTATCTTCTTGATGAGTCTGACTTGGTTGTGAAATTCTGATGCAGGAATTCTGCTAGAAAGCAGATCCCGCATATAAGAACACAATTGCTTCAAGAAGTATGAAAATACTCAAATTTTCTACAATAAAATCATGGAAAACATCCAACTCAATTAAACATGAAGGCGAAAAAGAGCCATACAAATCAACTCCCTTAACTATATTAAAATTATGTGGCCAGATATTACATTGGGCGGCCTCTTGGCTCTTTTCCCTTTTAAACCACTCCTCACTCACTCCACTCTTAACTATCTAAGCTCTTCAACTATTCAAGTGTGTTATCCTCACAAAAACCACTCATATTTATACATAAATAATGAATTTAATTCACTCCAAAAATCTCTCCACCTAATCCTCAACTAAATCTAATTTAAATTCATTTTAGGTGTGGACTCAACAAAGTCCCATACATAGAATTCCTACTCGCTAATTTTGCTACCTAATTCTATTTTCTCTCATATCCTTTTAATTAATAAAAGAATATTTACAAAATCCTCACTTTTATAATTTATCTCCTATTTTATTTAAAAATAACAAATTAATTAATAAAACAATTAAAATGTCACACCCCCCTTTATTACATATTTAAAAATGAAAATTGGCCTTGATGCTCCTGCATCAGACTCCCAAGGTTGAAATTTATCATGATCGCCTGATCATGTGTTCGGATCTTCGCCTGCCTGGATCCCATATCTTGTGCTGCAACTTTCCACTTGTCGCTACTTCTGTCTGTTGTTCTTCTCCAGGTCTCCACACTTTATGCTGCATTGCCCCACTGGCTATGCTTTTACAATCTTCTGTTGTCTTTCTCTTGCTGCTTCTTCTTTGTTTTACTGCTACTGACCTCTTTCGTGATACTTTCATCATCATCCGCCTCATCAGTTCAATTTCTTTGTCTAATAGATTTTCTCCAGCATCTGCAATAAAACCTGTACTCACAAAACAATTGTTAGAATAAAAAACATAAGGCTTCAGTGCCCCTTCCGCTGCTGCTGGCAACATTTCAGTATGCTGCTCTGAAATTCCCTTGTCCATCAGCACATCAGTATGCTGATTTAAATCCTCTGTGAGACTATCAGTTAGTCCCTCCTCCACATCATCTGTTTGAAAAATGTTTCCCTTTTCTGTGTCTTTCAGTAACTCTTCCTGAACATAGATCCTCTGCTTTTCCAACTCTGTCCTCTGAAGATATAACTTCTGATATAACTGAACAATCTCAACTGGAGTAGAACTTGGAAATTTTACACAACTTTCCATACCTTCACTTGCTGTTGACCAATCATCATATGGTCCTTCTTCCCCCACTTCAATATTCTGCTGAATATTTCCATAAGACCCCTCTGTCTTCATTCCTTCCTGAGATCTTGCTATCTCAGCATCATTCTGAACAGATTTCAGATTCAACTCTTCCTCTTTAAAAAAATTCAAAGTTTGTCCAACATCCTATGATATGCCTGCCATCACACACAAATCATTAGTCTTAAAACATAAGACCTTGTGGTCTCACCGGATACTTCAGTCGACATCTCTCTTTTCTGTTGTGAATCCTTCATTTGATTCAGTTCTTCTGTAGATTTCCCTTCTGTCTCATCACTACTTCTATTCTCCCTGTGGCAATCTTCCTGAATTTTCCTGGTTTCAACATCATTACATTGTAAAAAAATTTCAGCAATCCCATTAAACAAATACACTTGTTTACCTCCTTGGAATTTTCCTTCATCATTTCCACTTTGTTCCTGTTCCATAACAGCTTCGACTTGCTGTCTTATCCCAAACAAGAAGTCATTTTTTATTTCTTCCTGTTGTAACCAACCAACACATTCCTTTTCTGAAAGGAATTATCTACCAAACTTTACCTCAAAAACTTCATTCTCCTTCGTGACAGTTCCATCAGACTGCTCACCATCTTTTGCACATCCTGCAAACATACATGAACTGTGAGAAAAATTGCAAGGCTTCATAGCCTTATCTGTTTCTCTCGCCATCACCTCTTCAGATGCTTCTGAACTATCCCAATAGTTCATGAGATCCTCCTCACTGATCTCTTCACCCAGAATTTCGCCATGTTCCGGGCCACAAATGGAAACATCCATTTTTAACTCAGCCTCTCTGAGTTCTTCACAACTCAACATCTACTCGAGCTTCCTTAGCTCCTCCATCAACTGTATGTTTACCTGCTTTTCCCTTCTTGCGTGTAGCTTCTGCCACTTCACCTTCTTTCTCATGGTCCAACCATGTGTCTGGTTCCTCATATTTTCCTGCAACAACTTCATTAACAAGTCAAGGTGAATTGTTATCTCAGCCTTCTCCCGCTCATACTCTTCATCAGATCTCCGAAAATGACTATCAACAGTCATCTTCCCCTCCTTTGTGAACTGCATCTGTTTACGTGTGGACTTCATTTAAGCCACTTCCCCACAATCCTTCGCACTTGTCATTCATCAAAATGTAGCTTCTCCTCTTGCGCTTTTCTTCTCTTTGTCCTGGAACCAATCTCTGACATCCTTTTTGCTACAATTTTCCGCAAACAACACTTTAGCAACTCATGTGTTACAATAACCAATTCTTTGGGTGTCCCGTAGCGGACAAAACCCCACTAAACTCACAATCACACTTTCTATGTGCATATAAAAATGCATCTCAATAAATGCCCAAATAATTTTAAATCTGCAACCTCAACAATCCCAACAATCCAGGCAATCTACATGGAAGCAAAATTTGATCTTATGGTTATTACAAACCAAACCATCTCCTTGTGGAAGCTCATTTTCATCATAATGAACAAAACCCATTGCATATATTTGAAAGATTATTTGACTTTAAAATCAAATTCCCAAAAGACTTGAACTAATATAAATCTGAATGCATATATATATTTGGTTACAACACTATCAACTTACAACTTGATTGTTCACCATTCACCAAATATACGCTCACCCATCTGAATTTTAACAACATCTTATATCAAAGCTCAACTTTGATAAACTCCAAGTGTTAACATCTACGCTAACACACATTGGATCTTCAGATTCACACGTCTTCTTCGCTCGACATTTCGCTTCTTCTGCGCTATCAAATTAAGTCTTCGACCATATTCATGGAGTCCAATTTTCTGCAATTGAACTAAGCTTCGATCACTGCTCCCAATGGATTCAATTCCGTCCTTACTGTTCACGGATTCTAATTCTGCTTTCACATAATCACTGCGTCTAATTGAGCCATCGTTGTCTTTTTATTCAATCGACTGTTTTAACACCATTGCAATCTCTTCCAGCGCTATAACTCAAATTCAAAGCCGCTTCACATTCCACTGCAAAATATTTTCATGCTATGTTCATGGTTCACTTCCGATTCTTCTTCATGTCGCCCTCACGGTTTCAACACAATTCTTTAGCACTGTTCTTAGATCCAAATTGACCACCACAGCAAAGAATTGATACAAAATCCACTTAAAAGCAGCTTGAACGTTTTTCTTAAGAGAACAACTGCATATACATTCATATGAAATGAAGAAGCGATAGCAATAACCATAAATTTTGCATTAAATACAATCGCCCATCACAGAAAAATACCCAACGTTCATATCAACCATCACGCAAAATAAATCGATGTTCTAACATTCAGATCGATTTCACAGCAAAGAACCCAAGCTTCAATTTATTATCACAGCAATGATCCCAAACTTCAATCGATTATCACAACAAAGATCGATGGACCATCATATTCATAGCGATTGCAATAGCGAGTCTACTCGGCGTATAAGCAACAACAGTCATTCACAAATTTCGAACCACGCGTTACCTTCAATCACGCTACATCTGACAAATTTGCCACTGTTTAAACGCTGGTCATTACACTTACTGAATGCCATTCAACACCGGCTCAGTTTTATCAACACGGTTTTTGCAGTTGTAGTTCTTCATCACACGAACCAAGCTCACACCGGATTCTTCTCCTGGGGGCGTTCCAAGCCTACGCAGAGTTTTGTTTTCTCCTACATACATTCTAGATCCACATAATTCAAAAATTTAAGACTGTTACCGTCCTCTCAAACGCAGCTTCAGGCGATTTATTCACCGCTTCACACAATCTGTTCTTGCTGAATGTTAACACTCCACCACTACAGCTTCTGCATTTGACTTCGATAGTTCACAATTCACCTGCAGCACGACATCGCTTCTGCGCTCAACTAATGTGCGCTCTCTTCGTCCGTTTTTTCTATAATAATACACCATCCCATTGAACACTATCTGCAAAAACAACATTGTACCCTTGCACTGTATAAATTTACATCAATAAGAAAATCACGTTGTGAAATCGATCAATTCTGAGATCGATTCACACAATTCTACACAACATTTAAATCAAGAATATTTATCCTCAAACCATACAATCAAAACTCCTCGTGCACCAGCTCTGATACCAAAAATGATGCAGGAAATCTGCTAGAAAGAAGATCCCGCATATAAGAACACAATTGCTTCAAGAACTCTGAAAATACTCAAAGTTTCTACAATAAAATCATGGAAAACATCCAACTCAATTAAACATGAAGGCGAAAAAGAGCCATACAAATCAACTCCCTTAACTATATTAAAATTCTGTGGCCAGATATTACATTGGGCGGCCTCTTGGCTCTTTGCCCTTTTAAACCACTCCTCACTCACTCCACTCTTAACTATCTCAGCTCTTCAACTATTCAAGCGTGTTCTCCTCACAAAAACCACTCATATTTATACATAAATAATGAATTTAATTCACTCCAAAAATCTCTCCACCTAATCCTCAACTAAATCTAATTTAAATTCATTTTAGGTGTGGACTCAATAAAGTCCCATACATAGAATTCCTACTCCCTAATTTTGCTACCTAATTCTGTTTTCTCTCATATCCTTTTAATTAATAAAATAATATTTACAAAATCCTCACTTTTATAATTTATCTCCTATTTTATTTAAAAATAACAAATTAATTAATAAAACAATTAAAATGTCACACCCCCCTTTATTACATATTTAAAAATGAAAATTGGCCTTGATGCTCCTGCATCAAATTCATTCTTTTTGAGAAATAGATCTAGTTTTCTCTTTGCAAATCGTTGAACAAACTTCGTTATAAGTTCTGAATTTCAATTTTACAAAAGAAAACATATCTGGATATTTTTTGATTTATTTGTTATTATGGGCAAATGAATCCTCAGTTTACTGAACAACTAAGCAAAACATTCTAAAAAAAAAAAAGTTAAAGCTTTTATTCAATTAGATTTTCAAAGTTTGTAGATCTCAAAATTAGTTTTTCGTAGTTTTGAGTGCTTTTTAGAACTTGTAAATTTCTTTTGAAAGAAAAGTTGTTTTTTGTAGTTTCAAGTTTTGAAAGAGAAAGGGATTTATTGTGAGCATTGATTATTTGTCTCGTTTTGAGTTCTTATTGAAAAAACAAAAAGATTTTATTTTCATTTATTCTTCATGTTCAAAGAAAGAATTGTCTCTTAAAGGAATTGCATTCTCGAACTCTTTCTTTAGCTAGAATTTCATTGAAAGAAAAACGAATTGTTTATCATTTTAGGTGCATTTGTTTTAGTGTATTTGGAAGTCGAGTCTTCACACCATCAAAGTTTCATTTCCATACCTATTGACTTAAAGAACAAACCATAAAAACAATGCCTAATTAAAATTGATCTAGTAATCTTTTCTGTTTCTAGGGCTCTTATCACCAATATAGCTTAGGCTAGTATCTTGGAGTAGGGAGTAATTAACTCTCCAAGATAGTAAAAACAAACAAGTAGATAAATCTTGCAGTAGGAAATAAATCCAATTGTAATTGGTACAATCTGGGAAGCTTCTCTTAAAGGAGTTAATCACGAGATCATGTTTGAACCTTTGAGATAATCAATTATGTTTCATGGGGAAAGATAGAAGATCTGTGCACATTACAAACGGTAAAACTCAGATTAACCATTATTGAGGAGCCTGGGGTCACTTGTCGGTAAACCTAGGATTGACCATGTCGAGGAGCCTTTAAGGGGATTGAGCTTTGTTACTCTACCCTTGCGCTTGGAATCGGATCGTAGAATATTCCCCCAGTTGTATTTGTTACTATTGGTAACCTTAGTGTCCATAAGTTTAAGATTATTTCCTAAGGTGACGGTGAAGGAAAGATCTCACTTTACCTAGAGCAAACATCGACTAGACTCACTTGGACTCTATGGGGGGTTCTCTTCACTCGAGATGGTTTTGTGAAGAAACTTGTGCCAGTCTGTTTCATTAAGCATGTTGTCGGGGTAACTGTTCCAACCGCCCTTTCTGTATTAAACTTCTACTAGGTTGGATTTCATCACCAACTAGTGATTTTAGTACGGGAAGTTACTGTTTGTGCGTGGTTTGAACTCTTAGATTTTTTAGGCGTGTGATTCAGCTATTTGTTTCTTTAGAGACTTTAGGTGTTTTTACTGGAATTTTCTTTTTTTGCATGTGATTGATTAATATTTAATCGTGGCAGAATTACCGAGACAGTCCCGGAGACTTCAGGGGAAGCCCCCTGAGTATACACCAAGTCAACTTGAAGGGTTGCGTGCTCTAGTATCATCTAGTAGCAGTAGAATTAGATCAACAGAAGTCAGAAGTTTATCTATAGTTGTTCATCCTGATCATCAAATACCCACAACAGAGCATATTCAAGAGCCGATTTCAGTTTATGAAGTTACTGGTAGTATTTCTCCTTCCAGTGAACTAGTTGAAGAACCTGAAATTTCTGAACCTGACACTGAACCTTCTGTTTTTGAAACATCCTCAGGATTTATTACTCCAACTTCTAGTGATCCTGGTTCACCTAGGGTAATAAATATTGTTATTGAAGATCTTCCATCTGACTTCATTTCTATTGAAGAACTTTCAAGTCTAGACGAAGAAGTAACTCTTCCTGAATCCCCACAGTCTTTGAATCTTAGGGAGCGTGAATCCATTTTCTACAGCCCTATTAGGAGTGACGCTTGGTATTTATCTTTGACAAACTTTTTAGAAAACCCGAGTCTTGATTTTTCACCACCTCGAATTCCTTTTCATCCTACGCCCAGAGGTTATTATCCTTCATCCATCATGTCAGGAGAGCCATCTATGTTTTCCCAAACACCGGAAGCATTTTTACATGGTGGTCCTTCTATTCCTTCGGGGTACCAGGCTCTTTCTGGTACTTTCTCAGGAGCAGCTCCTCGACCGATTGAGCAAGTATTATCATCTGGTCTTAATGGAATTAGAACTGAAACGTCAAACGTAGAGCAAATCTTTATGATGTCTGGTAATATTCCAAATCCTCAACCTCAAGGTAGTATGTTACCACCTGGGGGACAACCTCAGGGAAATCAGTTACCGCCTGGGGGGAAACCTCAAGGTAGTCAGTTACCGCCTGGGGGAAAACCTCAAGGCAGTCAGTTACCACCTGGGGGGCAACCTCAAGGTAATTTTTTCCCAAGACAAACAGTGGCACAATATTATTTTGGAGAACAACCTCAAGGACAGTACATACCTCAAGGTTATCAACCTCAAGGATAGTACATACCCCAGGGTCAACCCCAGACTCAATATATCCCTCAGAGTCCTTATCAACCCCAGATTCAGTATGCACCTCAGGGTTATCAACCTCAAGTTCAGTACCCAACTCAAGGTTTCTAACCACCTTCTGGTCAATCATTTGTATAAGGAGCTAGAAATTTACCTCTTAATTATCAACCATACGTTCAACCAGGATATGGTCCATACATTTAACCTTCTACAAGACAATACCCCAAAATGAGAATGGTGTGGGATCCATCCAAAATTCAACAGACTATGCAACCTAATGTGCAGTTACCTATTCAACCTAGACAGCCTTTGGTTTCTGGTCCAACCCAAAAACCTGTCCAGCCTACCGTTCAAATCCCTGCACCTGGTTCTGTTCAGTAGCCTGGGCCTAGTACACCTCAGACTCCACCTCAAACTGCTGCAACTACTACAACGTCTGTTCAACCTGTAACACTTGTTTCTAGAGTATTTGTAGCTCTGGTTTCTTCTATCCCTACATCCGTGCAAATTCCTCAAGTCTCTGTACCCCAGTCAAGACCTATAGTTCAAACTTCGGTCCAAATACCTACAGGACAAGCTGGTACAAGTACGATTGTCACGAGTCAACCGCAATTCACATATCAACCGTACTAGGGACAGTATCAATTCGGTCTCGTTGCATAAAACCCAGTTTATCAGTATCAACCGTATCCTGGCTATACTTACCAACAGCCTCAACAACCATAGTTTGGTCCGGTTAATCCTGGTTTCTCGGGAGGTTATACCATTCCTAATGCAAATCCGATTCCCAGTTATCCTGGGTATCCTCCTCCCGGAACTGCTCTTGTTACTCAAGGTTTTTGTGACCCTAACCGCCAGTTACCATTTATTGCAACTTTGGATTTACCTAATTTGTCACGCCTTACGAATGATCAATTTACTATCATCCGTATTGGCCGCCAATGCCACATAAGTTGCCCAGTGATATACCGAAATTAGAGGGTAAGTCAGGAGAGGATCTGTCAAATCACGTTATGACTTATCACCTCTGGTGTGCATATAATTCAATAATTGATGATTCAATTCGCTTACGTCTTTTTCAACGAACTCTTATTGGTCTTGCTGCTAAATGGTACATTGAGTTACCACAAGGCTCTTTTAATAATTTCAATCAGTTAGCAACTGCTTTCTTAAATAATTTTCAGTTGCCTGTCAGATACGACAATGGCACGGAACTGTTAACTTCACTAAAAAAATCAACGTCCACATATATTTCTGATCATATTCACAAATGGCGACGTCGAAGGCGTTTGGTGAAAGTTTTCATTTAGAATCAAATTTTGGCAGAATGGTTCATTAAATCATTATTACCCAAAATCATTGAAGATGTAGCTAAGGTAGGAGTTTTTACTGAGGAGCAAGTCATTGATCAAGCTCAGTACCTTGACCTCGTTTATACGCAGTCAGGTACTTTACATGAAAAAATCCCCGATCTTCCAAAACACGGTCAAATAACTGCAGCTCCTTCAGGGTCTCATGCCGCTGATGGTATGATTGGTTCAGTTGGTACTAAAAGTACGAAGAAATCTTCAAAGAATTCTTCTCCTATAATAACTTTACCTGATTCCCCGACAGGAGAATCTTCCGCTAAAATTTCTACCGATATTCATGTCGTAGAGTCATCTACAGCCAAATCTAAATCTAGCGGTAAAAAGAAGGGGAAGAATAAAAATAAACAAAATTCAAAAGATAAAACAGATAAAAATGAATCTAATGACGAAAAACGCAAACCTCGCTATCCTTGTTTCATTTGCGACGAGGATCATTTTACCAAAGAATGCCCGCATCGAGCGGAGGTTTCAAAGTTCATTAAAGGTTCTCAACAACCTACTGTCTTGAAGGATCCTTTTCCTACTCAAGATAGTAAGATGATTGGTTCTACCTTGAATGCCTCAGAAGAGCCCATTCTGATGATGTCTCGTGTCAGGATTGTGACACGATCGCAAGATTATGGTAGTAAAAATCCTGTTGATGGTAAAGAAGCAGAATCTTCTAATTCTAACACATCAACTACACCTCCTCCTGTTTCTGATCCACTACAGATCGAGAAACCCAATCCAAACCTAGTAATCAAACCGCCCGCTAAAGGTGTATTTCGTAAATCAGCTTTCAATCCACATGCGAGAGCTGCTCAGAATTACAACATTGTTTAGGACTTAGCTATTTCCCCTTCAGCAATGTCAGCTTTGGAAGTGATGCAATCGTGCCCAGCACAACGTAAATTACTTTTGTCTGCCAGAGGAGTTGTAGATATTTAGGATTCCAACCTAATAATCTTCGATTTAGAGAATATTACACCCCGCCTACCCCATCAAATGGCTTTCCAGATTCTAGTATTAGTAAAAAACAGACCCATTTTTCGGACTGTGATTGATGAAGGGGCTTCTATGTGTATTATGTCGATTCAGTGTTGGAAATCGCTTGGTTCTCCTACGCTCAATCAGTCTCCGACAATTCTAAAGGCTTTTGATGGCCAAGGGTTCCATCCTTTTGGTATTTTGCAGGATTTACCTATAGGGGTCGAAGGCAAAACCGTAAATCTAGATGTGGAGGTGGTTGATGGCCCTCTAGATTACATCCTTCTCCTGGGTCGCAGTTGGTATTATGCTATGACTGTTGTTGTTTCATCGGTCTTTCGGCTTATCAATTTTCCACATCTAGGAAAGATCGTTACAATAGACCAGCTCACTTATTTCTCATCTGATCCAGCCTCTACAGAAACTATCCAGCACATCGGTAAAATGACTATCCCTTACAAGGATGTTGGCGTAGGTTTGATTAAAGATTCTGGTTTACTAGGAACTTTTTCCTTTCCTGCTCCTAATGTATCACCTCATATTGAAAATATTCATATGATTTCATTGAATACTGTTACATTTTATGATCCTTGGATCGTACCTTCCGATTCCGAGGTGGATTCATTTGATGGCGCGATGCCCTTGAGTCCCTTTGAAATTACATATTAGGCTATACAGTCGCTTTCTGATCCTTCTTCAACCGAAACTGATCCAATGAATGTGATCCATGAGGAATCACTTTCTATATCTAGCTTAGTCACAACGACATTTCCCGATCTTGTTCATACTGATTAGCAGATTTGTGAACTTTTGTCTGTTGATGATTTACCATGGGAATATCTACATCACCGATCTTCGTTCTTACCTGAGCTGGATCATTTTGACAATGATTTCTCTTCTATTTTTACTGCTGAATATGTTAAAGAACCGCAGAATCCATTGCAAAATCCTGATTCTGAGTTAAATTTGGAAAATATCTCTCGAACGATTCCTATTGACATTTCAGTTAAGCCTGAAATAATTGAAAACCTTCATATAGGCGCTTCCTGTACGGACGATGAAATCCAAACTTATAAAGCCCTATTTAAAGAATTTCGTGATGTGTTTGGCTGGTCATATGAAGAAATGCCAGGAATCGATCCGTCAATTGTTGTACATGAAATTAAGACTTACCCGGATGCAAAACCTGTTCGACAACGCTTACATCAGATACATCCGAGAAAAGCTGCTGCTATCAAAGCCGAAGTTGAGAAATTACTTCATGCAGGTTTCATTTAGCCAATTCCTTTAACCGATTGGGTATCGAATATTGTTCCTGTTAATAAAAAACAAGGAATGATAAGAGTATGTATCGACAATAGGGATATTAATCGAGCTTGTCCTAAAGACAATTATCCAACCCCCTATATCAATCAAATCATTTATGATTGTGCCGGCAGTGAAATGTTCTCCTTTGTGGATTTTTTTTTCCGATTACAATAAAAAAAACATACTCCCTGCTGATCAACCTAAAACAACATTCATTTGTCCATGGGGGACATTTGCTTATTGCAAACTACCTTTTGGCTTGAAGAATGCTGGGGCAACTTTTCAAAGGGCTATGTCTTATGCATTTCATGACATTAAGCACATTGTGCAGCCTTATCTTGATGATTTACCTGCTCATTCATCACGTAGAACCGATCATCTCACTCATTTACGAGCTATCTTTATGAGATGTAGGCATTATCGAATTCGGCTGAATCCACACAAATGTGTTTTCTGTGTAGAATCGGGTCGCTTACTGGGATTTATTGTTTCGAAAGTAGGCATTCGCGTTGATCCGTCGAAGGTTGAAGCTATTGTCAATCTACCTCCTCCTTCGACTTTACACCAACTCCAAAGTTTGCAAGGGAAAGCAAACTTTTTACGTTGTTTTATTCCTAACTACGCCGAGTTAACAAAGGGTTTTACCAGATTGTTAAAACATAACGTTCCATTCTTTTGGGATGAGATCGCTAATCGATCTTTTGATGCACTCAAACACGCATTGACCCATACACCGTTACTGCATCCTCCCAATTACAACCAGGACTATTTTTTGTACCTCGCCGCCTCTCATTCCACCATTGGGATGGTTTTAGTTCAGGAAGATGAATTCAACAATGAACATGTGATTTACTATCCTAGTCGAAATTTGCATCCGATTGAGATCAAATACACGCATGTGGAGAAATTGGCCTTGGCAGCTGTTCAAGCTGTCCAAAGATTTCGTCACTACATCTTATTACGCAAAACCACAATAATTTATAACTATAAACCTATGATGTACATTTTGACCAAACAATTTCTAGGGGGCAAGTATTCCAAATGGATAGTTATCCTGCAGGAATTTGACTTGGAATTTGAAAAATCCAAGGCAAAGAAATCTTTGGTTTTTGCAGAACTGATGTGTGATTTCCCGTCTACTGATACTGAAACTGTCGCGGAGCAGCCCATTGCGGATGAATACTTGTTTCTGACCAGTACTCTTGATCCTTGGTATGGGGATATTATTGTTTATCTCCAAACCCAATCTTTTCGCCCTGAAATCTCACGATCTCAACGATGGAAAATACGTTTCCAATCCCAACAATACAATATTATTGGTGATACAATCTATCGTCGTGGAGCGGATTCTGTTTTCCGACGTTGTCTTACTCATGAAGAAGCTGAAAAGGTTCTAAATGACTGCCATTCTGGAGCATGTGGCGGTCATATGTCTGGGTATGCCACAACCTAAAAGATATTGCGCGCTGGTTATTTCTGGCCGTCCTTATTCAAAGATTATATCTATCCAGTCCAGAAATGCCACAATTGTCAGGTCTTTGATCGTAAAATGCATGCACCACCTTCTCCTCTTCACCCTATAATTGTTGTCGGTCCTTTTTCAAAGTGGGGTATCGACTTTATTACATGTAACCCTCAGTCGGTCGGGGGGCATGCGTATATTATCTTAGCAGTAGATTATTTTACTAAGTGGGCCGAGGCGATGCCTACATTTTCGGCAGACGGAAATACTGCTGCAACTTTCGTGTTCAATCATATAATTGCTAGATTCGGTGTTCCTTAAGCCATTATTACAGATCATGGAAGTCATTTTCGAAATATCATGATGACTGAACTGACAAATCAACTTGGCCTGCGCCACGATAGTTCTACTCCATATTACCCGCAGGCTAATGGTCTGGTTGAAGCTATCAATAAAGTTTTGGTCACTATGATTAAACGAATCATTGGTATTCATAAGTGGAATTGGAATTCCATGTTATTTTCAGCACTTTGGGCATATCGGACCTCAGTAAAAACATCAACTGGTTTCACTCCTTTTCAACTGGTTTACGGTTTGGAAGCTGTGTTACTTATTGAATGCGAAATTCCGTCATTAAAATTAGCCATAGAATTACTCCCAGCTACTTCTGAAGAGGAGAAACGTTTTTTGTACTTAGCTCAGCTAGATGAGAATCGACGAACTGCTGCTATAGCAAACGAAGCTCATGCGAAACGAATGAAAGCTCAGTACGACAAAAATGTTACACCTCGTAATTTTTCAAAAGGAGACCTAGTGTTAGTGTACGATCAAGCCCACGATAAGCTAGGGGTTGGAAAATTCGTGCCTATGTGGCATGGTCCTTTCATTGTTAAACGATAGCTGGAAAAATGGGCTTATGAGCTGATAAATTTCGACGATGTCCCTTTAGATAAACCCATAAATGGGCTTTATCTGAAGAGATATTATGCTTAAATTTGGTGTGGAGATTTTTTATTAGATTAGTTTCTTTACTGTTGGTGTGTTTTAGATTATAAAAGTGTGCCTAGTTTAGAGCGTGCTCTTATCAATATTCCTGCTTATCTGAGTTTTACTCTTGATATTGCAGATGTTGATGTCTCTTCAGACATACATTGGTTTTGCTGATGGTGCTTGTCGTAGTACACGGAACATTTCTTCCGCAGCTTGGTTATCTATTCAACCTCTAACGAGTTAGTGTCTATGCATGGGGTAAGCCTCAGTCAAACAACGAATAAAATTACAGAGTATAGTACAGTGATTGAGTTATTATCTGAATCCATCTCATTTGGGATTTGAAGCTTGATTGTTAGGTTAGACTCTGAACTCATTGTATTACAGCTTAACAGGGTGTATGCCATTAGGAATCCAGTGTTATTAAGGTTATTTTTTAGAGTTCGTCTCTTGGAACGTGAATTTTATTACATTGAATATCAGCATATTCCAAGACATTTAAATACATTAGCAAATGCAATTGCTTCTAGTATGATAAATAGACATTTGCAATAATCAAAATAGTAAATTAAACAACATTCGATAACATGTACACAGATAGCCGGTAATAGTGATATATCATAGCATAGAAGTGTGTTTCAAACTATACATTGTCTTGTGTTGGACGATTTAAAAATAAAAATAAAAATTAGGACTTAGAAAGTGTTGAAAATGATTTTTACTTGAATCATCCCATTGCTCTCCTAGAGGAAAAGCCATGTCTCTATTGCTGCGGTAGTCCATCCCGACGTATGGAAAATCCTTAATGACAAAGAGTTGGTTGTTCAACCAACGAAAATATGCCGACATAAATCTAACAATCTCAATGCCCTCAGCATGAGATTGGCAACACGTAATGCTGCACTCCTGTACAGTCTAATAACAGTGAAGACAATAAATTTGAATTCAGGACGAATGATAGTTTTGATATCTATCTGTTTATCCTTGGGGTCTACTCAACCATCGCAAAAATCTTCTTTGAGACTAGCAACAGACTGGTCACCTGGTCTAGTCCTGAATAGAGATAAGTGTCTGCCCCTCTTGGACAAACCAATCAAAAAATATATGTCCTCCAGCTCGACTTCGAGCCAGTGGCCGCCAAAAACACTAGTCCTGTTTGTCCCACCTGTTCACTAGCCATATCAGGAGATCAACTTGGGCCCTCATATGGTCTAGAATTTATACAGATTACTTGGAGCTGACGATTTCTGATTTCGACGAACGGATTTTCCAGAATCTTCACAGGAAGTTTTTTTTTAATCCAAAAGCTCTCAATTTTTCACTCTGAATTCAAATAGTAAAAATGAAGTTAGAAAAGTACTTTTTATAAAAAATTTCGAATAAATGAATTTTTAATTAATTTATTTTTCACTTTAAAAAGGTAATTTGGAAAACATGTTTACTTATCTTAAACAGGTATGTGTAATTGTTTCGAGTTTTTGTGCAGAATATTGAATTTTTCGGTAAAACTGATCATTTTTTCAACAAAGAGCATACTTTTATCACTTTTTCGGACTCTTTCAAAAAATTACGAAAAAGCAAAACCCTGGAGTCCTCTTTTTGGCTCTTTTCAGACTCTCGAAAATTGAAAAGATTGCCGAGCACTTGATTATTCAAACTTGTTAAAGTAAATGAACGATCATCCTTTTAGTATAAGTTTATCCCTTTTACGAACTAAAATGGACTATTTACGAAAAAGGTATGCATTGACTAATTACGGTCAATAGAGTTCTGTCCCGCATTATTTTATCCTTTTTCGGGCTCGAGAGACTAAATTTATGAAAAATTACACCCACAGAGTTTTCTTAAGTTTTTCTTCTGACTCCCTAAAATTGAAAAACACCGAGTTTCTCCTATACTGGACTCGTTAAAATTTAACAGTAAAGGACCTGTTCAATTTTTAAACAGGAACGAACCACTCCTTCTTAGGGTTCAAATCTTAAACTAAGTTGGACTCATCCAAAGGATGAGCTTATAAACAAGCAAATGTTATCCTCCTCAAGCTTGTCAAAAATAAAGAGGTACTTGCCAGAAATGGTGGGGGAAAAGAGAGAAAAACGAACCTGTTTGTTACATCTTGGTTATTCGGAAAGTCGTTAACCACTCTTGATCACGACACTTTTTGTCCACCTGGGTTGGGAAAATCCTTTGCCTAACAGTTAATCAAACCACATTGAAAGTCTTTAGCCGGTTTCTAGGTATTAGCTTTGGGTCAATTTTTACCAAGCCATCTGCAGTGTCGTTATGTGTTCAAGAGGACAGTTCAAATAAACCATTCATCTGCAAAATATCTGTCATCCATTTTGACCATCCCTGAGTCAGTCCTTGCCAATATATTTCTTCAAAACTTGATCTATGATTTCGTGTTGTGGGCTTTCCTACGACGGATCACTTTCTATCGACGACAGCTCATTATCTAGGAAGTTGATCCAGAAATCGTCAGTACCTTGAAATCTGCATGCCTCAATGGCAGGTTTCTCGCCTTCGACGACAGGTTGCATCATCGACCTTCGATCGAATGATTCCGTGACATGTTCGACTTCAGCTCATTCATTCACATTTCATGGATTATACTGGGTACTTTGAGAGCCATTGACATTACTGGTGGTTTCTCTCACACTTGTTAACAGTTCACATCATTGACTGGTAATCAAGTGGTTTCTACCATGTTCGACTTCAACACATTTATTCACATGGATAGAATCGTACTAGTTCGAGATGCGGAAATCAAGACCCTGGATCTAGTTTCTACCATCCAGGCTGCGAGGAATTTTGTTATTCATTTATACAGTGGACTATTCATAAACAGATGGCTGCATCCATACTCTGTCTACACATTTCTATACTATTGATGTATTGAAAATCATTCCTGTATCAGAATAGTTTAAGTCAGTTTTCTAGTTAGTTTTGATCTGAGTATGGGAATGCCTACCTCAGCGATGATATGTTTACATATATATATTTTGCATTGAATGTTTTTACAGGTTCTGACTGGGGTGTCCATAGGATGATCCTTGAAATGATAAAGTACTTCACTCTTCATATATGACAGACTTCATCTTCATCTATTCCAGACTTCGCACTTTAGGGGGCAATCTGTTGCACTAAAAACTGTCACCTTGACATTCTGCTGACTGTATGAGCTCATTGTCACTCATACTTACCTCCTCTGTAAGTCTTACAACCTCTACTCCTCATGTCAAGCCCTAAAATAGGAGAAAAAAACCCTAAAAAGCTCCAAAACCCTGGGTATGCAGGTAATGTGAAGCTTACCTGCATTCCTAGCTAGGGTATGCAGGTAATATGAAGCAAAATTGCGTTCCAGAATGCAGTTTCTCTATGTAATGTCTGCGTACTCCCTGTCAAAGTTAAAAGGGCGAGAATTAAAGTTAAAAAGCTTATTTTTGGTCAAATCTAGAAGCTTTTGAATGAGATTTTTTGGGGATGAGTACGCTCTAGTAAGGTTCATGCATCCCACACCTTAAGGAGCTAACCCCTTGATGTGAGGAGCCTATCCCTTTGAAGGAGGATTCTATCCCTTCATAGGTGGAACCCTAACCTCCTCATCTACTCTATAAAAAGAGGCATTGGGTAGCCTCAAAGGGAGTTCAAGATTTAGTGTGTGATTGAGGTGAAGTGCTGTTGAGATTTAGACTTCTTTCTGCTGAGATTTTGTGAGGAAAGATCACATACCTCTATATGCTCCTGGAGGAAGAGTGCAAGACTTATCAAAGTAGAGGAGACTCCTGCTTCGGACCCCGGGAAGGCCTGTTCAACATCAAGGCTAAGGTTGTAAGGTTCTTCTGTTATTTTAAGATTAATACAATCAAGTTTTGTTTTTCTCAATAAATTGTTGTTCGATTATTTATTTCAATAATTTGTCGTTTGATCGTTTATTTCATAGATTCCTTGATCACTATAATAGGTATGTTTTATAATTATTTGTTATACAGGTGCTATTTAATATTTGCTTGTTTGTGATTGCAGGTCTTTTGAAGATGAAACTTTCAAGCGACTGAAAATAACTATTGTTGCAACGGAAGAAATTTTGTTGCGACGGAAGGAATATTGTTGGGACGGAAGAACTACTGATGCGACGGAAGAACTACGGTTGCAAATAAGCATTTGGATCTAAGGTAAGATCGACACCTTCATAGAATTTACTTGTAAAACGAATATATTTAGAGAAAGATAAACTTAGTTGTTCGTTTGTTGCTAGATTGTCTTCTGACACTAGGGAGATCGAGCTTGTCCACAAGTTCGATTTATCTGGCCAACACTAGCTACAATAATGGTGGAGGACTTCGCCACAAATAGAAGGATTGGCAAAGTTGCAGGTTCGTTGTCGAGGAGAGCTCAGAGCCCAGGAGGGCCATAATGAAAATGTTGAAAAGGCAAAGTGAAACCATCGTTGGGTAGTTTGAAACCCTTAGGGTTTCTCTCAATGATCTCAGTTGTTGATCTCATCTCTAGATCACCAGCATAGAAGTGGCGCCTTGAAGGGACAAGAGGGCCATGTGAAGCCCACATGAAGTGGCCACATGGACGTCTAGGAGTGGACTGGCTCAACATGTGGGGTATAATGAATTAAAATAAAAATTAAAACCATAAAGCTATTTGTACTTACCTCAAATTTAATACATACTGCAAAGTACCGTGATATGAATTAAGGTAAGGACCATACGTTAAAGGTATGGAAAAGGGTTAAATACATATAAGTATTATAGGGGGAATATGCGAAGAATGTTTGTGACTATATGTTAGTATAGGTATGGTACAATTGTATGATAATTAAATTAGGGATTTAGGGTTATATTAAGGGTTAAGGAATAATGAGAGTATATGTGCAATAATAAAATGAGGGAGTTAAAATCCTAATGGGGATTAGAGTAGAGATTGAACTTGGTGAAAGAGAAAAGATAGATCCGTAATACACGGGGTTAAGGGGATACCCTTTCAAATATATTATTAATGTGTAATGTAAAATATATGATGATTATCAATTAAGTAAGGATAATATCATAGGTATCCAAGAGACAATGTGTTGAGGAAACCCGAAAAGGTTAAACAAGGAGTTAATATAGTATATTTTTTATTTTTTTTAGAGTTGTTACATGTGCAAAAGAAAGAAGACCTGAGTGGGGCAAGATATCAAATGGTTTATTAAATGAGATATTTAATTGAACACATACCTCACAAGTAGGAAAGATATAAAGGCTTTTATTATGGATAAGTCCCACAAGCTTACTTGAGATAAAGAGTTAGGGAGAAAAAGAGTATTATATTGAAGAATTTAATCCCACTAGTAATCATGATAAAAAAAACCTACATAGGGACCAATATCTCGTGGAGAGCCAAAATTCTTATTTCTTAGTTAAGAACTAACTCCCATCAATTTAAGTGACATTGAAAAAGATAAAAAAAACGTTTGGAGAAGGAGTGTGTATTTTTTGCACTTGAGAATGTTGGAAATGTTGTCATTGACGGCAAAGGAGATGGCAAAGGACGAACACCTAACAACAAGGCAAAGAGAGTAGCATAGAAGCAGAGAGATATAAAAAGAGACAACAAGATGTAGAGAGGGTCAAGCAACAGAGACAGGGCCATTTAATGAAGCAAGGCAGCAAAAAGAAGCAGCACGGGTTGCAGAGAATACATAGACAGAGAATGCAGAGAGTACAGTGAAACAGTCATGCACAGAGACAGAGAATACAGAGAATATAATGGAAGGGTTTATATGCAATGGTGAGAGGCGGAAGCTACAAAGAAATGTATCCGAGGCAGAGCCGTTAATAAATCAAATGTGAAATGAAAACTGAGATAGAGGAAGCCAGGTTATATATGGATGAATATTCATATGTGGTGGCGTTAATAATGTGAGAAGGGTTAAACAAGACCGATGAGTTGGTTTTAATAGAGAAAAGGCGTGTGTATTATACGCGCTTATCTTAATTCAAGTCTTGGAAGCGCCGCGATAAAATGCTGAGGAAATAGGGGTTAACATATAAAAAGTGCGAAGTCAAAGGCGGAGGCGGAACCAAGAGCGAAATGGAACCTTGAATCAACAGTGAAGGCCGGTTTGGAATGAAAAACTAGTTGTATCGCGTGGATAAGTAAGCGGTAAGTAGAATTTGTGAAAATAACGCGATATAAGTCTTCACTCGCTACGTGTCCTAAGGTGGTTTTCCAAAACAACGTTAATCACACAATTTTAATGTGTTAAAGTTCGGGAAAGAAAAAAATGCGATATTGCATTACGTCCGTTGGGTCGTCGGAGTCGATGTGATAAGACTGCGACCGTTGGATGCGAAGGGTAGTTTAACTACCAGGGCCCAATTTGTTGCGTGATTTTGGAGGAGCAAGTCACGTGCAACTTTGTTGCGCGATATTCATTATACACCGTCGGATATTTGGTTTGATTGCGACGGGTTTATAACCGTTGGATCGTGATCGAAGTTACGCAAAGGTATGTTATAATGCACTGTGGGCCCGAGTGTTAAATGAAAGTTAGGGGGCCTACATCTGAGGTAATAGAAATTCGAATATTAATTCATTTTCTTTAAAGAAGGGTTATAAAGCCATGTTTCACTTTATAAAAAGGCGCTACATATTAATATCAAAGGCAAACTGTGCATATTATGGGTCCAAGACATTTCGTTCTAATATATGTATTTTAGCATTAAAAGGTGAATGCGGTGGTAAAAGTGCAATGGGCCGGATATGAAGTTTGGGCGTAATATAAAGTATTGACACACGTTATCAGGTCGGAGATAACCACTCTTAAGGACCCCATCTAAAATATGGTGGGCCCGAGACATTTCATTATAATATATGTGCTGGGTGAAGATTTACTGTTGGTTTAACACAGGCCAGAACCAATATACAAAACTCTTTGATATGCGGATAAATGGAGTTGTGGGCCCACAAGTCCCTATTGATATGTGCATTTGTGTGTTGAATAGCCGAATGTTAATATGTTGCATGGCTTAGTTTATGTTGTAAGCGGAAGTGTTAAATGAGCTGTGGGGCCCGAAGAGTTCACATATATTAACGCTTGGGTTTAAATCCAAAGCCTTGGGGTTTGAAATATATGGTTGGGTGCTGGATTCTTAACAAATGTCTGTGATAAGGCTATTAAAAAGGCATTTTCACTTTGAAGACTTTGGAATATGTGGGTCCTGATATATATGGTCCCGTATGAAATATTGTAAAGATTGAAATATGAATGAATTTATACATATGGTTTTATAACCATGAAAAATGAAGTTTCTGCATTAATTCAATTTTCCCCAGTTCAGAAAATAAGAAATGCTTCCGCATGTTAAGATTGTCGGTCTTTGAGATTTGTTTGAGACTAAAATTGGTGAAACAATTATATACATACAACAGATACCCAATTGCAGTGGACAGGTGCTCAGAGTTGCAGTAAACAAAGGTATGCAGGTCAGTTATATGACAACAGTAGAAAAGACAAAAACCAGCAAGCCAAGGGCTAAATGAAACTTATTCATTTAACTGAAATTGTGAATGTAAATGTTTTTAAATTGGTTTTATATTGTTTGTGATGCATTGGCAAGTCTCCGGAGGAAAACAAAAATCCCACTGTAATATTGAAATTTGTACATATTGATATGTTTTTTTCTAAATGAGTTGGACAAAGGAATGAGAAGGCAGAAGCCAAAGAGTCATGGATGTTCACTCCTAATTCCCTGTGGAATACACACAATCATGGGATGAACTCTATATATGATATCACATTGATATGCATAGAGAGGTTAGAGAATGCAGAAATGAGGCAGAGAAGATAAGAAGAAGGAGGAGCAGATAGAGATGCTGTGAAGAGTTAGAGATGAGATAAGACAGATATGAAGGCTGGTGCACAACAGTGAGGATGGTACAGAACAGAGCTGATATCCAAGGTAAATCAACAAGTGTTTTCTTTTGAAAGAGTAAGGAAGTTGGAGCTTCCCTATCAAGTTGTAGCTTGATAGATGTCAGTTGTAGCTGACTGAGGTAGGAGCCTCCTGTAGGTTGGTGCCTGCAGAAAATAGATGGGAGTTGGTGCTTCTACATCAAGTTGTAGCTTGATAAAATGTCAGTTGTAGCTGACTGAGGTTGGAGCCTCCTCTAGGTTGGTGCATGCAGAAAATTGATAGGAGTTGGATCTTCCTTGCAAGTTGTAGCTTGCAGAAGTGAGGTAGGAGCCCCCTGTAGGTTGGTGCCTACAGAACATAAGTGGTGAGAGGGAGTTGGAGCTTGCCTTTGCATCACAACAATAATAAGATGTGGTTTTATCCCTTTATGGGTTTCCATTTATATCTGTTGTCTCTGTGTGTGATGTTTATGTGTTGATATGGTTTATCCATTCTGCTTAATACTTGCTGCTCTCACATTCAGTCTGCTGGCACATTATCTTAATACTTTCCTGTTCACATATTAAGATAGCTCACATATAATGATGATCATGAAATTAAGTTGTAAATAAGAATAAAGGTCAGTTTAAAAGTCCATGAATGTGTTAAACTGATTCACCCCCCCCCCCTCTCAGTTTAACTAAGGGTTCAACAATTAATCTTCGGAATAGGTTAGAAGATTGTCCAACACACGGGGAGTGTTAGTTTATCCAATGTCCAACAATCTCCCCCCAACGCGAGCCGGGTGTGTATCGAACTCGTGACCTACGCTCTGATACCACTTGTTGGGAATCACGATTGCCATTAGACCAAAACCCGCAGGTGTTAATTAACGATCGCATCGCGAAACACACAGGGAGTGTTGGTTTATCCAATGTCCAATAGAGAAAAGTGAAAACATAGAATCATTTCATTTTAAAATGTGAAACCAAAAACAATTATGTAAATATCATGACAAAAGGTAATTTATTCAAACACAAGACTTATACATGATCTATTAAAAAAAGAGACCTCATTATCACTTTCTATAGAGAAAGAAATACATGGAGAAACGAAATTGTTTGTACAACATATACCAGAACGTTAAAATTTCTTATTCTTATATGATACGTCTCATACTCTTAATCACCTCGTTCGACAATTTACATCAAGCTTTGTTTTATCTTAAGTTTTAACTTTATCTTCTTTACTTTAATAAAAGGACTTTTGCTTTTCTCTATCAAGATTAATATTTTCTTTATTGATGAAGGTTATACCTTCTTTAAACTATTTTGTTTAATTTTTTCTTTTCATTTTCCCTAGGTAACTAGTTTTTCCATAGATGTGAAGGTTGTATCTTCCTTATACTATTTTGTTTAATTTTTTATTTTCATTTTCCCTAGGTAACTTGTTTTTCCATAGATGTGTAAGGATACTTTTAGTACAATGGTATTAATCTGCGTGGAGTAACTTTTTCATCTATTTTAAGCTTTAGATCTTTATGCTTAGTGTTCATTTTTACTAGAGTTTAATGTTAATTGTATTATATTAATTATTATTATATTTTTATGGTGGTAAAGACTTAGTTTAAGAAAGATAGGATAAGGTAGATAAACGATACTTTTAGTACAATGGTATTAATCTATGTGGAGTAACTTTTTCATCTATTTTAAGCTTTAGATCTTTATGCTTAGTGTTCATTTTTACTAGAGTTTAATATTAATTGTATTATATTAATTATTATTATATTTTTATGGTGGTAAAGACTTAGTTTAAGAAAGATAGAATAAGGTAGATTGTAAATATAAAATGTTTTGAATTTGCTATATTTTTCTCCACAATTATCTAAATATGTGAATGCCTAAAATATTATTCCAAGGATGATGATAGTCTTTTTTTCTTGTTCTTTTTTTATAATCAGATTTATAATAGTATTGAAGGCCAAAATAATATTTCTACCATTTTATAATATTTTTGTCAATGTAATAGTTCTAGTTAAGTTTGTGATGAAGGTCCATTCATAGATATGTCTATGAAGTAACTTCCTCTAAGTTGTTATTGCCTTGCAAAAAAATAGTGTAATTCATATATTTGTATTTGATAATCATAGCCTTTGTTTTGTAAATTTTTATTGTCATAATTATGCTAGAACATAAATCCTTAAAATGTCTAGTTGCTTGTTGAAATAAAATGGACACCTCTCTATATCAATGTGAAGGTGGATGTTGACTATTGTAACTAAAAGTGTCATCTTAAGCTATTTATTCCAATCATGACTCTAACTTGTCAATGCAAATGCCAAAAAGACCAGAAAATAGGGGCCATCATTGCTTAACCCCTACATTACATGATCATTTTTTATGATCAACGCTTATTGATCCTGATCATAAAAATAACATTTTTCACAACGTTACAACAACACTATTCAGCTCAAAGGAAACCTTTAACTCTTCTAACATATTCTGAAGATTAATTGCAACTAAATTTCAAACACTTTCCTAAAGTCAACAATCCAATACATAAGGTTGGTTTCATTATCACAACATTCCTCTACAATGAATCTAGATGTAAGTAGGTGTTTGACAATGAAATGGCAGCTTCTAAAATCGAAGAGGGTTAGATCCATTTTTTTATTAACTTTCATGTTTCTAACCATACATTGATCTCCATTTCAAGAGGACTCCATATAGCTTGGCTAGAAGAGGGGTTGTTTTTATCCTTCCCTTTAAAAATAAGAAGAATAAGGATTGGGGTATTTAAATCTTACTTTGCTACTAAATAAAATATGTTGTGAACATGAAGGATGAGAATGCGTCCAATTTTTAATATTTCAACTTGATATCCTTTCTTATCCTTAGCTTTTCCATTTTCCAATGATACAGTCCCAAACTTCAACATTCAAAGTGAAATCCTTCTCCTTGTTAACAAGGGTTTGAAAATTATCCATGACATTAGGGGAGTCCTAAAGTTTTTTTAATGTATAAATGTCATTCTCTTAAGAAAATCATATTATTTTTTTAGTCTTATGACCTTGAATTTACATTTATATTTTTTTTACGATTAATTATGGCATGATGTTTTAGCTTCTCTTTCTCTTGATTATATAATGTCTTTTTTTCAATTTAATTAGGGCTTGGTAACTACTTATTTAGTAAAAATTTAAGTACTCATGAAATACTTCCCTTATTTTTTTCTATCAATTTTACACACTTTACAATATTGAGTGTTAGCCATTTCATTTTTCATTTTAAATGAAACTTTGAGAGAGTACTTGCTTATACAGGTTGAGAGTTATCTATAAAACCATGATAGAGGTTTTAAATATTGTCATTAAGACGAATTTTTTTAGAAAAAAATAAATATTATTTATGTCAAAGATCAAGTGTTTTTCATCCTTAGATTTTCATTCTATGGTGTCATTATGCACAACAAGTTTAGTGTTATAATTAACGTTCGATGATCTAAGGCTAGCTCATGTTCATTCAAGATGTGAAAATTAACTTTTTGGTTGTATAAGGCCATACTAGATATAACAAAATCTACCATACTACTACCAAGTCCACAAATAGAAGCCATTTCAGTGGATTTTGTCTATTTTATTAGTCAATTGCAAATCATTATGTATTGAAAGCTATGAAGCTTCGTTACTTTCAAACTAAACAAATTTTCATCTAAATGTTTAGATCCTTTTTTGTGTTTGAAAGCTAAAACAAGGTCTTCATCTAACCATAAATGGTTAAGGTTGTAGGTATTTCTTCGGATTATAGCTTGGTTAGTTGTTTCTCTACCATGAAACACCCCTATAAAGAGGATATTACCTTCATTTATTAAACTGACAAGATGTTTAAGCCTTTTTGTGGATAATTTTTATCTATATAGTTTTTCTTATAAAAAGTAGAATTTATAGGCCCAAAATAACAAATTGATCAATATAACTTTTAGCATTAATGTTGAAACCTCCATATATGTGTATTGATTGAGAGGGTCTTTCTTATGAATCCTAATGTTAAATAATTTATATTAATCATGTTCTTATGCTTCAACAAGATATATAATATGAATTTCAATTGGGATGCAAGTTAACTTGGGATATTTTCTCCATGAAAAGCTTTGATAATTCAAAGAGAGGATTATATGTGAGGAAAATTCAAATTTGTTGTTGTCTTTATTTATATAAACTTTTCAAGCATTGAGATTTCAACTTAATAGAACTTTATAATTACACAATAGATACCAAATGCAATGTTTTTATTTTCTTTTATAGACCTATGAATATTTATGGCATGGTTTACTTGTAAATTAAGTAATTTATTTCATTTATTCCAAGTTGTAGTTCCATAGCAACTTTAATATTATGTAACTATTGTCTATTAAATTTTCCTATGGTCTCATTCTTAAATATCAAGAATTTATTATAATTTGTCTATTTATTTTACTCCACAGATCGCAGTGACACTAATGGATAGAAGATAATTGACCTTATGTGCATATAATAAACTAAATGTGACAAAGGGTCTATGTATACCTTTAGCACCTGTCCTGGATGTATTTTAAAATATTGGTTGCATAAGAATTTTGGTTAACATCATAAACTTTTGGTTGTGGATGGACTTTAATGATATATCATGATTTCGTTGCGACTCTATCCTTATTGGTATACTGCGTTGTTAGGAACTTTGTTTTACTTTGTTATCAATAGAGGAAATTTTAGCCTAAAAGTGGCATCCTAAGGAAAAATAATAAAATAAGAGTTAATAATTTTGGAGGGAAAAGAGGAAATATATATTTTTTAATTGTATTTTTTACTTATCTCCTTAAAGGTTTACTCAAATTTCAAGTGTATACACTCGTTGGATGCGGAATTAAATTCCACATCCAACGAGTACCCATTATGCATACTTTTGAGAAGACCCACATTGATACAAATTGCATATACATTAAAAAAGTGTGTTGAAACATGTTTTTTTAACGTATACATAATTTTTATCAATTTGGGTCCATACTCTTTGGATGTGGAATTTAATTATGCATCGAACAAGTGTCTACACCTTAAATTTGAGTAAACATATAAGGAGATAAGCCAAAAATACAATTAAAAAAAGTAGTTTTTCTTCTTTTCCCTCCAAAACATTTACATGTATGTCTTTTTAAATTTAAAGGATTTTGATTGGTTTACATATTATGACATGGAAATTACATGAAAATTTCATGGGAAATTTTAGGCTGAATTTTTCTTTAATGAATGGGCATCAAACCCATGGTTTCCAAAAATGTTCCAAGTATAAAACGCATGTATTATCACGCTTGTTGTTAATTTACTCTTGTACTCCTGCCCATGTTAATCATGGTACTCTTCATATGCCCACCCACACTTTCGAAGGCATGGTGCTTCAATGATTTAGATTGTCTTGAGCCTATCTGACAGTGTATATTTGATCTCCTAAACCTTAACCATATATCTACTTCCATTCCCTCGTTCGGTCACTTGTTTTTCCTCCAGCAAAAATATCTCTGCAACAAAGAGAGGTGGAGATCATGACGCCTGTCACTGTGCGCTTCCCTACCTATCTGCTTAATTGACTCGACAACACAAGATAAATTACTAGAATGACACCCCATGTTGTCGAATGACACCCCATGCTATCATTGAGTTATAGTTTTTCTTGTTCTATAAATGCTCCTCAAATTTATATGGCTAACAAGTTATTTTATGGTCATGGCAGGATGCAGCTCCATAGAGGAAAGTATTTTCATCTAGTTTAAGGCTAGTTCCAATCTTATGCGAGTCTCTGTGTGGTCTCTGCCCATCCAATTTTAAACTCATTTATTTCTTAGCTCTTACTGATGGTAATGAATGCCTCTTAATTCTTTCTGGCATCGTTTTGGTAGAGTCTGGTTCATTTATGGTGGCAGACATAACTCTAGCTCTCGGTCGCAACATTCTCAGATATGACCACCTTAGTAGGTAATTAAAAACTCTGATTACTACTTCTTCTGAAACTAATTTATGACTTAGTTTGTTTTTATGGTGCACTAATTTTTAGGATTTCTTATGCTAGTCTTTACTCTCATGTTTTTCTTATTTTTTTTATCTACAAGTATATGGAGGTTGAGCCGCTCCTCTGTTATCAGGTGTTCCCTTATCCTAAGCCAACAGACTTTCCATTAGTTCTCCAATCTCTTTACGACTTAGTTTTTCAAACCCTCATTTTCGTTAGTTCACAATCCTTATGTCTTTGGTTTACCCTACATGTATTCCTCTTCTTCCTAGTACCTTCTTGGTTTCGGCAATGATTATTTCTCTTAACATGTGGATATGCATTGATTGGTGCACACCACTCCAGGTGGGTAACACTATGAATTTTCTTGGAGGGGGTCGTTCTTCTTTTACCTATTCTCTGACGGAAACTAAAGGGTTTTTTCCTTCTTGAGAAGAAGAGTCCACGTTGTGAAGTATTTAACTTCAGCTGACTAGTGGTCTTTACTCTAAAGTTTAGGTAAATTCTCAGAAACATTTGTACTAGGTATTTCTGGTTTAGATTTGAAGAGGAACTGCCATTTGATGTATTAATGTACAAATTAATTTTTTGTCTAAATGTTTTTGTTTACATAATTTCTTTGATACACCCTGTATGGGTCATAATGGAAAATTGAAGTCCACGGTTCATCTGCGAAACCTTATATTCTAATTTTATTTCCTCTAATTTTGAAATTCGTCGCTCTCGGTTTGTCCTAAAACAATTCCAGTTCGACTTTCAATGGCATAAGGGTTTTTGGTTTTTATTGAGTATTTTGGATTGTGGTCTTTAGACCAATGTTATATTCACTTTTTCCCCAGTTAAGCCTATTCACAATAATATGTAGTGAACATGACATATAAATTGTCTCTGCATGTTTTGGTTTGTCTTTATATACTGACCCTTGTGACTACTATAACTAATTTACGTCGAGTTAAACTTATGAGATATTGGAACGCTACAGAGCACGTTCTTACTGTTAATTTCCTTTTCAACGTACATTTCTTAACTCAATCATGTTCGTGCATATAAAGTTTAGCAAATAACTTCCTACAATTTAGGATATCTTTGTGAATCCTTGCCCTTTTTTTTATTCATGTCGCGACGGGTTTATGTTTCCAACATAAGATTATCTAGTACAGAAATTACTGTAATTAATTTATGGGATATTCTTAAAGTACCATAGAACTAATAGTAGTTATATTTTAGGAGGTCAAGCCTTGGATTGATTAAATCCAAATGTGCTGCCATGGACACTTTGAGTTCAGTAATACCTCTACAATTTTAGAGCGCTCCATGCTCTTATGCGCAACCAACTTTCTAAACTTTCAACATAGCCTTTCGCATTTGAATTTGTAACAACAACCATGGTTAGCTAGTTACGCACCATTGAATGCTTATTCGGCCAGTCCAAATTGCTGACAGACAAAACACACCTCAGTACTAAATGTCTAATTCATATTAACTAGGTTGTTTCTACTTCTCATCCTCATATTCATATATATATGTTTATCTCTCTTTCGAATCTTGTCTTATGTTTTCTCAACTTGTTTTTACTATTTTATCTTCGACTTGTATATATTCTGATTTCCATTCAAGTCACACAAAGTAGTTGAAACCTTTCTAGTGCCACACAATAATTATAAATAACAATATAATCAGTTTTCAGGAATCTCTTTCGACAACATATCTAATCATCCAGTAGATTATAAAAATAACATACTACATACCTAAAATACAACTACTTAACCCATCAAAAAATTCGACCATAAATCCCAACCTAATATTCTTTCTATTCCTATTGTCTACAGAACAGATGCTTGCCATCTAGAGGAATATATAACTTTATATACAAGTATCTATATTAATAATTCACCAATAATTTTTTTATCTACAAAATGGATGTGTTCTAATTGAGTAATATATAAACATACATTCACAATATTGTTATCTACTAAAGGCATGCATGCTACCTAGATAACTATTTAAAATACATCTACAATTCATTTATCAGCAGATAAAATGCATGTTATCTGGGTAAATATATTATAACCCTTTCATAATTAATTCGCTTAAGAATTCATTGAGAGTTCATCAATCATCAATATAATCTAATAAAAATTGTATCAATACATGCATTCCTAATTCCAAATTTCCATAAAAGAATCTTAATGAAAATGTAACCCGAATCATTGTATTCGAAATCTAAATTGACTATGGAAATATCAATGGAATGGTAGTAACAAAATTCTAACTGACAATTCTGCTGGAAAATGTGTGTGGTAGTGTATTTGGCGCATGGGTGGACGAAATAAATTATGCTTAATAGGTAGGTTGCTTTCCTACAAGCAAGTCATGGGTCAAAGTGGTTTATTAAACGTTAGTGGAATGAGTTCAACATGTAATAAGCTAAGTTAAATGGAAACATAACATGCTACAAAAACAAAACAACATGCACAAAACACGCTCAATAGAGAAAACACACTAATAACTAAAAAATGGAGAGCTTTCTCCCTTTATTAGGTGTTGGTGGTAGTAGAAGATAGAATGGTAAATATCTTGTAGTGGATCATTCGAGCTACGAAGCTCCAATATCCAAGACAAGGGTGTCTCTTCCCCTCAATTTTTCAGCAAGCCTCTCTTCCCTCTCAAAGGATGGTAGGTCGACGAACACATGGCAAACTTTTCTCTCTTGAATTGAGGTGTTGGATGGCCAACAACTGAATTCTTCCAATCCTCTTGCTGCTAGATAACACAATCTAGTTTACTGAGGAGAAATTTGGTCATCATATCAATGTATCTCCAATTTCTCTTCCCATGTCTGGATTTTATAAACAAATTTCAAATTTTCCCTCCTTCTGTTGGTACAAGATGGATGTTGACACAAGAGTTGGGGTATGATTCCTTCGTCTGTTGCACTAAAGCCTCAAGGTGGCTCAAGGGCGATTGTACTTGGTTAGCTTGAGTGAGAATATTTTTCTCCAAGTGTGCCAAGTGGTCCCGGATGGTGACATTCCGCATCCGTGGCTATTGAAAAAAAATCCGCAATGCTCACCCAGGGCTAGTGCTCCCTGTGCATGGTCCAAAACATTTGCATGTTGACCTTAGGAAAAGTTAAAAATTTAAGCTCCTGTAATGTATTTCTTCCTTGTAAATCTTTATTTTTACTTTTGCTTGACATTTTCTAATTCCTTTTGCTTGTACGATTTTCCAGTGTTAATAATTTCCCCCTAATGCATGAGGTCTAGGAAGAACTGTATTGCTGAAATACATTATAGTTTATTTTTATGTGTATTCCTTCTGAGAGAGAGAGAGAGTAACATGCTTGAAAATTGAGGTTGGAGACCCCTTGTCATGAGTAAAAAGAGACACTGTGCTCTTTTGGAACCTTGCAAGAGATAAAATGAATAAAATATCTCTACGAGGTGGGCATGTCCCATGCTCATGATGTTTTGGCTAGTTAAGCTTATCTGACAGATAGAGGTTTTGTTGATGTCCCTTTTGTACTTTTGTGGTAGTGACCTGCTGCTGGTTGATGACAATGGTTGTTGACGCCCTCATGGGCGTCTTTTAATTGAAAGAAGATTGAAAGTGGTGCCCACACACATAAGCTTCGTATGACATGTTTTTTTTAAAACAAATGCTCATTGTATGCATGGGTCTCTAACTGTTGGGGACCTTCCCGTGTAAGCATTGCTGAAAGAGATGCTTATCAAGTCACGGGTCTTCGACGAGTTCTGACAGAGTGCAACAGTTATGAAGTATGATACCATCTTGACATGAAAATTGATCTTGAATTCGAATTTCAAGAGGACCGATGACATCAATGAGCAATGATGATTCCCATTTCCATCTGGGGATGCTCCTATTGTGGTGGGGAGTCATCCAAGGTACTACCTCCTTCTTGGCAAATTTTTGTTGTGGCTGACAAGAAGGAAGCACCAATAGACCGAGATGAGTATTGATGCAAGGGACCAGGGCTTTTGATGTAGGAGGGCATGGTGTGATAGGTTAACTTTGGCATGATGATGAGAAATGACTATAAATTATTATGGTAGTTAAGTGGCTCGATATTGGAGCTTGTAAATGTGAGTGACAACAGTCATAACAATTTCTAGTGAGGAAATCCTTGGAGTCGGTAGGACATCCAGGGTGGATGTGTGGTTGTTATGAGTTTCATGGTGGGGTGTGGTAAAGAATGTGTAGCTCTGACCAAGGGTGATTAGGGACTGCTTCCAGGTGAGAAATGTGAATGGATGGGTGGGATTTCTCTCCTAAAAAAATCTTTGTACACTTGCCAAAAGAATATAGAATGGGTTTGGATGCACATGCACGGAGACACGTGCCCCTATAAACATGAAAATAATCTGTAACTATGGTGTGAGGAAGGTGTTTTGCTGAGGGTGGGGGCCCCATTGGTTGGTCTCGTTGTGGGGGTGATGAAGCGGATGAACAATGTCGCAAATGGAGTATGCTCGTGTGGGTGTGAAAGGTAGTTTGCGAGATGAAGAGGTGCGTATTCCATCTGCTGATGAAAATGGTAGTCCAGGAAAGGGTTTTAACATGACATGGGTGAAACTTGACTTGATCTATGATGGATGAGTGAACATGAAGTACTTCAGACTTGGATTTTATAGCCATGGCTCCAAAACTTTGGTGTATGTTGTGCATGAGTGATGGATGCCATGGAGGGTGAGGTTATATCGACTGGCGAGAATGTTTACCATGTGCAAGGTGAGGTGATGATAAACATGGTTGAGTGATTGGAACCTATGGTTGATCTCTATGGAGAAATGATGTCAAGATATACAAATCTTCTTTGGGGAGCCTATCATGCTAGGGATAGAATGATACCTGCTCTTGTACCTTTAGTGGTTAGGGAAACTGGTGATTCAGTGTTTCTGTAATACTTGCAACCAATAACCAAAGTAAAATCATATTTTCTATTCAAACATATTGAAAATAATGTTGAATGGAAAGCGATAAGGGAGGGCATACCTGATGTGACTGACAAAAATGACTTTTTCTGAGGCATGAATGTGTGGAGCCTATCTTGAACATAATGAAGTGTTGATCACTGTGTTTCTTGCAGTTTTGCAATTGGGCTTTCTGAGCTCCATTTATTGTCCGTTGAATAATGAGAAAAGGGAAATATATTGGCCAATATGGCTCATTTCAATTCATTTGTGTCGTTTGAGAGTTCGAGGTCAGAGTAGAGCCCATGCTCCCGAGACTTTCTTGCCGTTGCTGTCAGTTTGAGTACCCGGGATTCACATCGTCAGTGTCAGGTAGGGCTATAAACGTCCTGCTTTTCAATTTTGTCATTTTTTGCCTGGGGAGGGTGGGGGGGGGGGTCATTACAAATGTGATCTGTACGGATTTCCTGTCTATTTCCATGCAATCAAGGCTAAGTTGCACGGACCTTGCGGAGAAGCAAGTCTTCCCGTGAGATTATCACACTTAGTGAAGCTTTTACGTGATGATGCGCGCGTCTGTATCTAATACAGTTGTACAATCATTACGCGTGTTCTCTACACAGGCGCGATGATAGTAAAACAAATTGAATTTCTTGGTTTCTTGATTTTAGCCATTGATTTTTTGGTTTTTCTCTGGTAACAAGATGTTGTGGTGTGAGCGAGGTTGGCCTAATCTTCAGATAGTTGTGGCTCAAGGCCCCAATGATCGAGGGATTTTGGCATAGTGGGGGTTGCTCAAATTTATAGAGAGCAACATATTGAGATAACATGATAGTCTTATGTGTTGCCTGGTTCGTTGTTGAAAAAGGAGACAACGACTGATGATTTTGTGGCGTAGAGACGTCGTTATCTATCCGGAGATGGATTTTTACTTCATGATTGGTTTATTGCCTCAGGGGAAGGCTCTTTCACACCCAATCCCCCCTGGGAGGGTGAAAATCTTACGCTGGGGTGAGTAGAATTGTTGTCCCGAGCCTCTTACAGAGGGATGTGTTCACAACGACTATGTGACCAATTTAGCTTAGAAGGGTTCCCAGGGGATGATAGTTCGCCTGAAAGGGTCATCATCATCCAATAGGGTGTCGGGTCCTCATATTGGTGTCCTGCATTGACTACATATCACTTCTCTGACTGGGCTCACCATGTTTATGATGGCATGGTGTCACAACTGTGGAAGGTCCGAGGGATGGTCTAAGGTCTTCACCTATGTGACAACCTTATGCAATATTATGTTTGAGAGGCTGGTGATGCTCAGAAATTTTGTGCCAGTGCCCCTAGATCCTCCTAGGGAACCCTGGATGCAGCAGTGGGCACCCATGATGCCCCACGATGGAGGAGGGGAGGTTGGTTGCTATTGGGATGCAACCGTTGAGGCATGGTTCCAGGCGAACCCGCACATCTTTCTAGACTATCCATACTCGGCGATGGATTTTCTGGGGGACCCGTATATGGGTCTTCCTGCCGATTACACATTGGGTCCTGCAAGTACGAACTTTGATGGATTTCTATATTTTTTTAGGATTTTATGATGTATAGATTTATATGTCTTTGATGGTGACACTGACACTATTTCTGTTTCTCTTGCAGATGTGGGTAGATGGGGCATCTTATTTCCCGCTTGGTGGGGCATCAGCCACGGAGGAAGGGCCCAGGTGGGGCTGATCAGGCCCAGGTTAGGGGGCAGGGAGGTGCTGGGGTCCCTTTAAGGGAGGGCAGCAATGCTGCAGTTGCCGGAGGGGATGATGTGCTTCTTTTCCGTGCTGAGGCGGTTGAGGCTCGGGCGGTGGCAGTCGAGGAGCAGCTAGCTGCTGCTGAGGCTAGGGTCCAAGCTGCAGACACTCGTGTAGAAGATTTTTCCAACTCATGGAGTCGGTTAGAGAGGTTGACTCAGGATTTTACTGATGACTTGGGTGATACATGGCTTGAGAGAGGGCGCATCGCCTGGATTTTCATCGTGTGGCACTTGCAGTTCTGGCTACTGCACTTGTACTGGCATCGGGTGCATCTGTGGGTACAGAGGGCCCACCTGGCAGGGCTCAGTCCTAGAGATTTTTGTATGATGAGGGAAAGCAACCATTATGAGGATGATTCCCTATTTTGATGGCATGTAGATATATTTTTTGACTGACATTATGGTCAGGGACATGAGTTTTTACATTGTGACTCATATATTTTTGGTATATATAAGAGAGATTTGTATTTTTTGCGGCTCTGATGATGTGTATATGGATATTGTTTGTGTTTTTTGATCGATGTTATGTACCTATGATGGATATATATGTTTTCATGTTTTGATTTTTTATGGATTATGGTTTAGACAAGATGCATTCCAGTCTAGGATGTGATTAGCTATGCGATCAAATGTCTCATTTTGATTTCTTGGTATGTGTGTGAATGTAATATGATTGAAATGATGACTTAATCGTCGTGTATGAAAATAACTCCTAAATAGTTGTGAATTCCATACTTCAAAGTATTGGTTTAACTACGAAACCACTAGCTGGGAATCAAGGTAGACATGTATATGGTGAATGCCTTGGTTGGAGACATTTCTCAACAGCACGATGACTGGATCATATTCTGCCTGATTATTGGTAGATGATATGATACATACTCTGTTGGTGAGGAATGGAGATCGGTTAGGATAGTACATGGCCCAAGCAACTACTTCTAGCTTTTGTGACCATCGTGAGGCTCCATCAGTGAATCCAAAATAGTGGATGGGGGACAATCCATTTGTGACATCAGAGCATTTTTTAGAACAAGTCCTCGATGATTGTGATCATCTCAAAAAATTATGCTACATGCATCTTATCTCTAAGGTTGAGACTTCCCGCCCTTATGGGTGAAACTTTTTTAGGTAAAGCCTATTGACGGGGTTAGCTAGGCATGTATCGTCGGGCTCTAATAGGATGTATGCTCCCTTGAGGAGACAATTATTTATGATGTAAGGACCTTTCCATAATGGTTTTAACTTCTCGAGACCTAAGGCCTCTTTTGCAACATCATATCGGAGGAATAAATCTCGCTCTGTAAATGAGAGACGAGTGATGTTGCGGTCGGATGATGCTTTTACCCATTTTTTATGTGCCTCATTATGTTGGAGAGACTCTCGATTTTCATCGACGAGTTCTAACTATACTAACCATTGCTCTAAAGGCTAGGTATCATCGAGGAGTTCGATCGCTGCGTGTAAATTGGGGATTTCGCGTTGGAAAGGTGTGAACCTTCTTGATGTTTCAACTGCCGTGCGATATGCCCACAGGGATGAAAAAACCATATGGTGCCAGTTTGCTTTATGGTTATTTACCATACATTATATCATTGTTTTAAGCACTTTGTTGACAACTTCTACCTGTCCGTTGGACTTGGGGTAGTATGGTGACGCGAATTCATGTGTGAATCCTAGGTGATGAGACAACTCCTGGAATATTTCATTTTTGAAATGATTTATGTGATCAAAGACTAACTCCTTGGGCACACTAAATCGGGTGATGACATGGTTGAAAATAAATCGTGTTGTGGTTTCTACCGTGTTGTGATATGTGGGCATGGATTTCTATCACTTAGTAAAGTAGCCGACAACTACAGTGATGTATTTGTGGTTTCCAGAGGATGCAGGGTTGCAAGTCATAAATTCGATTCCCCATTTGAAAGAGGGACCAAATACAAAGACCGGGTGCAGAGTAGTGGGAGGTGATCTTGCCTCGTGGGCGAAGCTTTTGCGTTTCTCACACCTTTTGACTGCCTGGATGTAATCATGGAATAAGGTGGGCCAGAAATAACCTGGCGGCAGCCATCCTTGAGAGGTGGCCGCCGAAAGCCCCACTATGATAGTAATTTAGGGCCTTCTTAGCTTGGTCGTGCATGAGGAATCGACGTAGGATAGTATCAACGCCTCGTCGATAAAGGATGTCCTCCATGAGGAGGTATCGGGGGGGGGGGGGGTTGGTGGCATATTCACCTTCAGTTGTCACATGTGAGCTTTGGATTGAACTTTTGAGTTCGTAAAAAGAAGAGGATATCACCGTACCAAGGATCGTCAGTCGTCACTAGAAATATATGTTCATCTCGTAGTGAGTCGTAAACTGGGGTTCCTTTAGTATGACTTGGGAGGTCAATGATGACTTGAGCTAAGATTAAAGTTTTTTTTCTCTTGCAGGAGCTAAACTGTAGGTTGAATTCTTGTAGTATGTCTACCCATCAAACATATTTGTGGTTCATCAGATGGCGGGTTAGCAGGTATATCATGGGTTGATAAGAGCTACGACTGTTGCAGTCTGTAGGATGATGTAATGTCGAATCTTTTGTATTGTGTGTAAAAGGGCTAGGGCAGTTTTTTCTTCAGGTTCATACCTTAAAGCAGGGCTAGATAAGTTCTTACTAATGTAATAGATTACGTTTTCTTTACCATATGTTCCATCTTGGACTAACACCACAACTATGGAAGTGTCTGATGCTGATAGGTATAGGGTTTAATCTTTGTCATAATTTGGTGGGGTGATCAAAGTGTAGGTTTTAATCCTGTACATAAATTATCTGCAAACAAATTCTTAAAAACGTAAATAGACAATAGCGAGAGCATAAAACATAAAACATATATAAAGACTGTATTTTACTCATCCAACTGACTGCACCACCAAATAGTCTAAACACATACCCACTTGTAGATATTCTATTGTCCAGATCACTATCCCAGTTTGCATCAACAAAACCATGAATGTCCAAAACTCTGTCCAATCCTGGTCTTCCCTGGTAGCACAAACCATAATCATTAGTGCCATTGAAATATCTGAAAAACATGCTTCATTCCTATCCAATGCTCCTTCCTTGGTTTTGACACAAGCCTGCTCAATACTCCCATTACATGTGCAATATCTGGTCTAGTACAGACCATTGCATACATTAGGCTACCCACTACACTTTCATATGGAACATGGGACATATCCTCTTCTTCTTGTGTCTTGGGACATTGTTCAACAGATAGATTTACTCTTACAGGAATAGGAACCTTCACTGGTTTAATATCTTTCATATTGAACCTCTGCAATATTGTCTTGACATACTTCCTCTATTTTAACCAGATCTTCCTCTTTGCCTCATCTCTCTTAATTTCCATGCCCAAAATATATTTTTCAACTCCAAGATCCTTCATGTCGAATTTGTAGAAAAATTGGGTCTTCAAATCCTGAATAATTTATTTTTCATTTCCAACCAGCAACATATCATCCACATACAAGACCAAATAAATAACATAGGCACCAATTAATTTAAAATACACATAGTGATCCTGTTTTCTTTTGGTGAAGCCAAGTCCCTCTATATAGTTATCAAATTTCTGATACGACATCCTTGTTGATTGTTTTAACCCATACAGAGACTTTTTTAACCTACATACCAGTTCTTTCCTATCCTTCACCGTAAATCCTCCAGGTTGCTTCATGTAGATATCCTCTTCCAGATACCCGTGAAGATATGATATCTTCACATCCATCTGTTCTACCTCAAAATCAAATGCATCAATAACATATAAAAGTAATATAATAGAAGTAACCTTGGCAACAGGAGAAAAAATATCACCAAAATCAATTCCCGGCACCTGGGAATAACCCTTTGCTACCAACCGAGCTTTTTATTTCTCCACCTGTCCTTCTACATTCATATTATTCTTAAACAACCATTTTCTCCCAATGGGATTCCTTCCAGCTGGGAACTCCACCAAATCCCATGCCTCATTTTTGTGCAAGGATGCCATTTCTTCAACCATGGCCTCCTTCCAAATTTTTCCATCCTCTAAATCCACTGCCTCCCTGACAGTTCTGGGATCATCATCAGTTATAGTTAAATAAAAATTTGAGCAGAAAGGAGATGGACTATACCTTTCTGGCTTCCTTCTTTCCCAAATTGAT
Source organism: Pinus albicaulis (assembly GCA_034641835.2). Classification (NCBI taxonomy): domain Eukaryota; kingdom Viridiplantae; phylum Streptophyta; class Pinopsida; order Pinales; family Pinaceae; genus Pinus; species Pinus albicaulis. Next base: position 1,522,584,260 of record CM076570.1, read on the forward strand.
CTTCTCACACCTGGAGTTTGTGCCTCTTCCTCTTCTGAATCTTTTTCTGTTGTAGAGTGTGATTCATCCTCCTTTATCTCAAGCTCTATCTTCTCAGGTTCCTTTGGTAGGAAATCATGTTTAACAACATCGTTCACCCTCTAAACACCACATCTCCGATGTACACAACCTTCCTTGTTTCTGGGTTCCAAATCTTGTAACCTTTTAAATGATCCTTATACCCAATAAAGATGCACCTTTCAGATTTATTATCCAAATTGGTCATTTTCTCATTTGGAACATGTACATATGCATGACATCCAAATACCCTCAGATGAGAAAGAGAGGGTTTCTTACGAGTCCATACCTCACGTGGAGTCTTATCCTCCAACGCTAATAAAGGTGATCTATTAACCAGTTAACATGCAGTCTCCACTGCCTCTGCCCAGAATTCCTGTCCTAACCGGATACCACCTTAGGGGAATTTTGAGGTCTAAAATGGGCCTCCTAAGAAAAATGTAAAACCAAGATAAACTTTATAAGAACCAATATGATTCAAGGTGATGATGTCAACCATGGGGGATGATTCACAATTTTTGGAGTAAAAAAAGTAAAAATATTAAAAAATAATAAAATAATAAAACTATTTGTTCAACTCATATTTTCAACTTATCTCCCTAATGTTTTACTCAAATTTCAAGTGGGAGTACTCGTTGGATGAAAAATTTAATTCCTCATCCCATGATTACCCTTGTTGCATACTTTCGATGGACCCTACTACACGAAAAATGAGAAATACATGAAAAATCGCAATTGCAATCATTTTTTTCATGTATTTCTCATTTTTCATGTAGCAGGTTCCAAAAAAATTATGCAACATGGGTACTCCTTGTATGAGGAATCAAATTTTGCATCAAACGAGCATTTCTGCTCGAAATTTGAGTAGATCCATAGGGAGATAAGTTGAAAAAATAGTTTTTTCTTTTTTCCTTATAAAATTTGATGATATAATTTAATATTATTTTATTATTTCCATTATTGTTTTATAATTTCCTTAGGAGGCCCATTTTAGACCTCAAAATCCCCCTAATGTGAGCATGCTTCTTGCCTTTTACATCAGCGTTCTATTCATTCTTTCCGCAACTCTATTCTTCTGAGGTGTGTATGGAGTAGTGTTTTGTCGTGTTATACCACACTTCTTACAAAACTCTTAAATTTCATTTTTCCATAACTATCCACCATTATCTGTCCTTAATTATTTTATCTTCTTCTCTCTCTAGTTTTCCACCAGAGCCTTAAATTCTTTAAATCTGTCAAAGACGTCATATTTCTTCCTCAAGAAATATATCCATGTATTCTTTGAGAAGTCATCTATCAATGAAACATAGTACATAGACGTTTCCAGTGATGGAACTGACACAGGTCCAAACATATCACTGTGCGCAAGCTCTAATATCTTGTTCGCCCTCTTAGCACCAGAAGGAGAACTCACCTGATTTTGCTTCCCATATACACAATGTTCACAGAAATTGAATTCCGGAGATAAATGAGACATACCTTATACAATACCATTACCATGCAGTATCCAAAAGCCCTTCTCTCCAATACGTTCAAGCCTTTGATTCCATAACATTGTCTTTTCTCTAGAGACCACTAGGCTTTTCACTCCACTTTCAAGAACCACAGAACTGTTGCACCCATCAATAACAATGCTTCCTTGAATCTTGTATAGACTTCCAATCCGAACTCCCCACATTAATACCAGTGCTCCGCGAACCTTCTTGCATGTATCTTTCTCGAACATTGTTTTTACGCCTACATCATCCATCTTTCTTACATAAATCAGATTTCTGGCCAATGTAGGAATATGCACAAAACCAGGAAGTGTTATAATTCTTCGACCTTGCAGCTTCAGCTTGAATTTTCCACATCCAACGATTTTGGCCTTCCTATTATCCCCTAATAAGACATCACCACCGTCATACTTCTCAAACTCACTGAACCACTCCCTATGGGGAGTGAAGTGAAAGGATGCACCGGAGTCAATCAACCATGCCTTGTGATCTAGATGTGTATTTGATGAAGAAGCTAAATACACATCCCCACCTTCATCTGGGGTGGTTTTTGCCTTTGAAAAAGGAGCATTATCAGATCCCTTTCCTTTATCAGGAGCTTTAGATTTGCAGTCATTTTTGAAGTTCCCTTCCTTTCCTAATTTTCAGCACACCTTTATAGGCTTTCCTCGAGATTTAGATCTCTATCTTTGTTTAGATCTCCCACTCAAAAAATTATTTTTGTTTTTGGTCTGGGACGTTCCTCATATAGATAAGGAATCTCCATTCTGGACCTCCATATTTCTCCATCTCATTTCCTCTGTCTACAAGGCTAAGACAATTTCATCAAAATTCAAGGTAGTTGTATTGCTACCTATTGCAATAACCAGACTATCCCACGAATCTAGTAGAGAAAACAACAAAATTATGCACTTATCTTCATCTAAAATTTTCATATCAACATATGAAAACTAACTTACCACAATATTGAAGGCGTTAAGATGCTCTGTCAGCAAGTCTCCATCCTTCATCCTCAGGTTATACAACGTTTTCTGTAGGAACAATTTATTCACCAGAGACTTAGATTGGTACAAAGTCTCTAACTTGACCGACAAAGTCTTTGTCGTTGCTTCCCCAAATACATTCAACACTAATGAATCAAAGATAAACAACCGTATTGGGCTCTTTTCCTTCCGATCCAACTTCGCTTAGTATTCATCTGACATTGACGTTGGTTTAGTACCCAGATCTTCCGTGGTCCACTGATATTTAAGACCATTTTCGTCTTCCACAACTAAAAACTATGACCATTAAATTTATCGATCTCTCTCTCTCCACTTCTCGCTATCTTCTTTCACCACAAGAATCGATCCCGCAGATCTCCCATTGAACAGGGTCTACCACAAGCTTGAGAAAAAAACCCCTCAGTAGTAAAGGCGTCCCCTTGAAGCCGAAACAAGTCTGATACTAAATGTAGTTTTTAATCCTGTATAGAAATTATCTGCAAACAAATTCTTAAAAAAAAATAATAAAAAATAGCGAGAGCATTAAACATAAAATAGATATACACGAAGTTTTTTCCCTTGGATCCCAAATTGGGACTACCAACTTGATTTTTCATTATATTTTGTTAGTGTTACAACACATATATATACATGTTGAAGCATTCATAAACCCCAATCCATTAACCCTGGATTATAACATAATCGTAGTTCCCTTGACTGGATCTAAAAAATACCAGGGGCAGAAAACCATCATGCAACAAAACCATGTGAAAATCCATGCACAAAACCATAGGCAGGACTGCCCACCTAAAATAGGGTCCAATTTTTTTTTCTCGGGGCACCGCCTCAAACCTCGTGCAAGGGCCTACCCTCCCCCTGCAAACCCCATTACAGGGGGGGCTACCAACCCCCTGTGATGCCCCTGTTACACCCGACGCAACAAACAGGGAGGCCTATCGCCCCCCCTATGACTCCTCCACACCTACGACTATTCATGGAAATAATTTAACACATACCCAACACAAAGGGCTTAAATACAATGGTTTTTTAGTGCCTCAAATGATTGTTGAGATTGATCATCCCATTTAAATGGGATATCCTGACGGAGTAGGCGTAGGAATCCTTACACACAAGTGGCATAATCTAGGACAAATCTTCTCAAGAAGTTGGATTTTTCCTGGAAGCTTTGAAGTTTCTTGAGAGTTTTGGGTGGTGGCAGCTCTTTGATTACCTGTACCTTCAGGGGGTCCAATCTGAGCCCTTGTTGGGATACGATAAATCCTAATAGTCGACCTGCATTGACGCATAAGACACACTTGAGAGGGTTCAAGCATAGGTTGTAATTTTAGCATCGTTGGAATACGAACTGTAAATCCTCTAGATGATCACTTAGTTTCTTAGATTGAACGGTGAGCTAGTCCAAGTCAGCTAAGATGAGGTGGGCTAGGTCATGGAAGATATAATTCATGGCCCGCTGGAAGGTGGCTCCAACGTTTTTAACACCTAACGACATAACCTGGTATGCGAATGTGCCCTAAGGCATAGTGAATGTTGTCTTGTATCTATCTCTGTGCCAGATTTGAATTTGATTGTACTATGAGAATCCTTCCATGAAGGACAAGGCCTCATGACCGACGCAAGTATCAATGACTTGGTCAATAAATGGGTTAGGCTATTTTCCCTTGGGACAAACTTTGATCTAATCTCGAAAATCAATGTAGACCCGAATCGTGCCCTGTTTTTTCATGACAGGAACAGGGTTGGAAACCCATGATGTGTAAGCAATTCGGTAGATGATCCTGACTTTGTGAAGGTTGTCAATTTATTTCTTGATCGCTTCTATCGTATATGGGTGTAATTAACATTTTTTCTGCCTTACTGGTTGTATGTCAGACCAGGTGTCAATGTGATGCTCTATGATAGTGGGGCTAAGCCCTAGAATTTCCGAATAATCCCCTGCAAATATTTCCCTGTATTCTTGTAAAAAATTTGTGTACAAAACTACCTCGTCTCGGGAGCATGCTGCCCATAGTGATATTTCTTCGATTTTTCTGGGTTTTCTCGAGATATTCACCTTAATGGTTGGTGAAATATTCGACATATTCCCTTATTCCAAAGCGTTGGGCGCCGAGATGTGATTTTTGAACCAATATACCTTCTTATATGGGAGGAAGTATTTAGATTCAATGGCGTATATATCTTGGGTTTCTAGATTGTTAGGCCCGAATGTTTCTTCTGGAAGAAAAAACGAGTGGTGATGCGTTGAGTCCCACGGACAATCTGGTTCCCCCATGGCCTTCAGAATATCCTCATCTGAATGTAACAAGATGTCTAAGGGAGATTTAGTTTGTGTGAGGCCATGAGGAATTGGTTCGAGCATAACAGTGTTGGTCGAAATACACGAATAGGATTTCATAGTTGATGTTGTGGAACCAGATGTGGTCGACAGGGTGCAGACTGGTTGAGTTTCACTGTCGATGGTACATCTACATTTGTAGTTGTAGCGATCTCTACACCAATGAAATATGAGTAGAAAACACAAGTCATGGCTCCCATGCACGATGAGATGAACCGTATGTGGTGTTGTGTGTCGTCAACGTTGAGTGGCGGAGTAATTTCCATTATTATGGCTTATGTGAGAGAAATATTATGGTCTTCTCGTGGCATCCTAAGGGTACTTGCACTTTCCTGTGTTTGGAAGTCGTGTTGAGTGTAGAGGTGCCTAAATGTTTCCATTAAGGGGAATAACTATGTTTTGTGATTGTGACTTGTGCAGATGGTGCACAATGTAAAGGTGCTTATCGAGTAGATGGTGTGAGAACCAACACTACTCTTTGTGCCCGAAGTGGATTCTTGTAGATGATTCAAAATTGGGGCATATTTGTGCTTTTTCCATCTCCGAGTCTTTGGTTTTGTTGGTCTAGCTATTTTAGGGAGTTCAGACTCAATGCCGCCCTTTGCCGCTCAGAGCCTTGGGAGGTATTCACAACTCATAGTATGGTGGAATTGTGAGAAAATCCTGCAATAACAGTGTGTGATCTTCCCTTGATTGGAGAGATTTATTTGTCGGTTGGTGGTGACCATGTGAATATTGTCAGTGAATTTCTTGAGACCTGACATTGATTGAATCTGTGGTCATTTCTATTGGACAACCCACATGTCATACTTGGCTGGTTTTAGGCCTTGCTAAGATGATGGTTCGTCTTAGCCTTCCTAACTTTTTGGTAATGATGGGTGGCAGGCTGCCTTGTGGTAGGTTGCTTTGCATCAAGTTGTCGTGGTTCTAGACTAGTTATATCCGGGTATTTGGTAGGTAATGAGTGTATGGTGTCTAACAAAGGTCAAAATTGGGAGATGTAAGTACAGTTTCGAGTCTGATGGTTGTGGTGAAAAATCAAACAAGATTATGTTTTATTGGTTTTCCATTACTATTGGACTGATGGGGAAATTGGGTACCATTTGTGGAATGATATTAAATATGGGCATTGGAAAACCAAGTGGTTGCGTGGGTCGCATAATGCGCAGGTTCGTATTATCCGTAGAAGGTGGTTGGGGGTGATAATGTGCCCATTTGTTGGTCATTTTTCTGCTGACATGAGGAAAATGGACATGGTTGCCACATTTTATTGAGTTGTCAAACTTTCCATGGACTCTGAATCTGATCCATCTGCTGCGGCGAGGTATGTTATGGCCTGGCGTAAACTATTTAACGCCGAACATAATCGGGGGATGTAGGGAAAACGGCGAACCGGGTGATCGCCTGAACACACTCGCCATGCATATTGGACTGCTCGTAATTTGTCATAGTATAAAGGGTTGAATGGATACCATCTTTGAAACAACTCTAGAGCTGTACAATCAACGATCAAGTGATCTCATTCATCACAAAGTGCACAGAGCTGGATAGTAGCTTGAGGGCGATAACGGGGAGGCGGGGGAGGTGGTCATTCAGGTGAATGTCTCTTATCTCCCTAGACACATATAATATGGTCCTTGTTGCTTCTGTCTCTTGCATGGTAGTACTATTAGTGGATTTCGTGTCTGAGCCAACAAAGTCAGAGTTTTCAGCGATGAAGTGTCGCATGAAATCCAACATGGGGCGGAACTGATGGATGTGGGGACAAAGATGCACATGGTGGTTTCTTCGACAAATCTAACACATATGTCATCGATGCCAAAATAAGTTTCTTTGGGCAACGTGAGGGACTTGTTACCAATAATTAAATGCCCTTAATTTGGGACACTTTGTCACTAAGTGGTCACACTCGTCGCACAGTGTGCAAACTGGGGCCTGCCGAGTGGCCTTCGTTTTCCATCTTTGGTCCGTTGGGGTGAGTGTGTATGAGCATGATGTAGGCTCCTCTCGTAGGTATAGTATGGTTCTAGGCTCTCCCTTGTCCATTCGCATGGGTGGATCTGAGGGTTCGTATTGGTAATATTTCTCTAGGGCTTGCAGGGCATCCCTATATCGTGGCATCTCTAGGAAATGATGGGTATAATGCCCATAACGGTCGCATATGGCGCATGCATGATTGGTGTGCAATGCTTTCCTTTGGTTTTTCGCGGCCTGTTCCTTTTATGGGAACTTGAGGCCGCGACATTTATTTCAATGTTTAGAAGAGGTTTTAATTCATCCCACTCAGGGAAAATATTATTAGGATGGCCTATGATATCACATAATGCATAAGGTTGTAATTCCCTAGGTATTTTGGGGTTTTCTATTTTCTTCCCTTTTTTGTTGGTTTTCTTGGTCACGTTAGCTGGCGCTGCTACAGGTGTTTTATTAACCATTGTGGCCTCTTGAGGGGTGATAGGGTTTATCCCAGTAGAAGTGATTCCAAGACTTCCTAGAATGGCTGGTGGGACCAAATACCACAAAGGTATTGCGAAATCCATGTTTCGCAATGTATTAGTTTCCAAGACCTGATTTGACACAAAACTAGGTGGGGGGTATAAAAATGGGGTTTGTGGAGTGGCATAGGGTAGGAATTCCATGCCAGTGCCTTCGGTCTCTGTACTGTTTGTTTCCATATCTAGGCTGGTTTTGGTGTTTTATGATAACATCATGCATACTGGTGCCCTTGTGATTTCTAGGGTTCCCTCTGGTATGATAGGGGGATCTCCTAGGAATGATCCAAGGATTGATGATGGTTTGAATTGGTCGGGGCCAATTATTGATACTGCATAAGGGATTCAGTAGTTGTGTCTACGCAAGGTAAAATGACATAGAGAGCCAACTTGGGTTTTCTATCATAGCATGTAAGCTGATCGACGGTGGTGATTCGATCTTCATGGGGGGACATCATCACCTAAAATACAAAGGATGTTATTGTATTCATGGCATACATTTAACTTCACTCGAGGAGTATATTGTTGTCAAGCTACACGTCCAAGAAATCAATGTCTCTAAGTACCGCCTTTCCAGCCAGGTTTACAGGGACATTATAATATTGACTGATGAGGGCTAAAGGATGACTGTCGTATGCTCTAAGCATGATGTCAGATGGTTTTATTTCAGGTGATCCCAACTTCTTCCAAACGGATTTGGACATGATGCATGTATATGCTCCTTGGTCAATGATGGATCGGTGTATGGTGATGTTCTGGACTGACACCCTTATTTGGAAGGCGACTATAGAAGGAATCATGGGGCTTGATTTGTCTAGGTCGAAACCAATTAGGCATGAATCAAAAGGGTCAATTGTGCCTAATGCGTAAATTAGGGCTTTCCATTTTTTTGGGCATTATTGTAGGAATTCTAAGGATGACATGGCAACGAGTGATTGTGCTAAATCATCCACTATGTTGTAGTTATGGGAATCTTTTGAGTGGTGTCCTATGTGCCTAGTTGGCCCCTTGATAGTTTTCAAAAGGGGCTCTATAGGTACTTTGGATATGGTTAACGATGTAGTAGGTGCACTCGTGCTCATACCTGATGGGTTGGTGTATGGGGGGGGGCGTCATAGTTCCTATTCCTTGTCTTGAAGAACATTTATTTGCCAGTGATGTAAATTTTGTGGCTGCCGCTTTCGGTACTTTTTTGGGGTGGTTTTTGTTGTTGGGTGTTAACCACTCCATGGTGGGGGAAAGGATCCTGCATTATCGTAGGTTGTTGGGTAGGTCTACCTTAACCACGGTTACCGTGAAGGTTTTTCAGTTCAGGGAGTTCGAGACAATGGTGAGTGTAATGGTCGTACTCACCAAATATGGCACAAGAATGGTTTTTCCATATACTGGGCCTCTTGTTTTTCCCTTGGGAGTTATTGTTTGGCTCTTGGTTTTGATTTCGGTTGGGGTTGCCCCCAGACTGAGATCGCGGGGGGTGTTTCTGGTTATTGCCCCCCTGTCCAGAGTCTCCCTTTTGTTTATTCTTAAGCTTATTTTTTGCAGCGTTAGGAGGGTTATTATGTTTCTCCTTGTCATAAGACTGGAGCTACTGAGCCTAGGAAGGTTGCACTAAGTTCACCGACGTGTTGTTTTGCGGTGGTGGATTTTGTGCGGGGAAAGGGGAATATTGGTTTCCCTATCACTGGTTGGTGTAATATTGCTTGGGGGGATCTCTTCCATCAACATTCCTAGCTGAATACTAGGTCCCCTGCGAGGGAAGGTACGAGCCTCCCTTATGTTGGGGATATGGTGACACCCTATTCATCATATTATGCAAAGGTGCAAATTGAATTTGGTGGTAGCCAGGTTGCGCCACATTCTAGGTAGAATCATACGAATATCCTAGGTACTGAATACTACTGCCTAGGTGGCCTTGGGTCAGTGACTTGATCAAGCTGTCTACTGTATTCGACGCGCCTGGAAATTATCTATAAGTTTGTAGGCACAGGGAATTTGGAAGGATATTCTAGATATATCCTGACTGGGTGTAGATGAATTCGAGTTGTTGGGCTTTGCAAATGGCGTCCTCCTCAAAGGTAGGTCCCTGTGTCACTGTGTCTTTTGAGATATCTACTGTGAGGGTTTTCTAAAAAAAATCCAAGAAAACTCTATCGTCGAGTTTGGCTTTGCACAAACTAGGATGTCTTCGCCATTCATGGAGATGGTTCTATACACAGATGGCTGGCATTTTCCTAAAATGAGACAACATTCCATTCCCGAATTGTGGTGAATGGGTGGCTGAAAATAAGTGAGGAAAGCCGTAGTAAGGGCGCTAAAGGTTCCATGCGAAGTAGAAGGCAGCTCAACATACCATTTCGTAGAAGGCCCAGTTAGGGTGAGCTGAAACAGTCTCAGTCAAATAGTATTGTTAATGATACTATTGGTATGTGGAAATTCATAATATGATTTCCAGGGTCTTCCACTTGCTTCCCTTCAAATTTTGGTATATCCGAGGGGAGATTCATGGGCATGGGAGGCCAATTAAGGCTATGTAAAATGGGGTCATTCATTAACTTTGATAGATCTGGAATTTTTAGTGATGCTGAAAAGGGTAACTGAGTATTGAATTCCATTGTGTATTGTGGAAACAAAGGTGTCTGAGTGTAATTGTTTAGGGGGGGTTCCTAGGGAATATTACCTTTTGGCGTACCCTGTTGAATGTTTTGCTGACTCCCCGAAGGGGTAGCGCTCCTTTTCCCTCTGGGGGAAGTGGGAGGATTTGAATGTGGTGACCTCGTTGGGGTTTCCACTGGTGTGGTGTTGGGTGACCCTTGGGGATTTCCATTCAGAGATGCCCCGAAAAAGGATGAACTGATAATGGTGGTGGTGTGTTGTCTTTGACGCCTAAATGGTGAAAGAACTGGAAGTCCTCCCTCTAATGGGGGGAGGTCCAAAAAACGCCTAGATCGACGAGGTCCCATTGGGTCCATTATGGTGTCAACTAGCTTAATATTTGGAAATATTTTTGGTTTGCTGAGGGAAGGAATTTTTTTATCAAAGAAAATACGATCACATGCATAAAACAAAGTGAAAAAATAAGAGGTAAGTTTTCCTTTAAATTAACGCTATGTGATCAAGAAATCAAAAAATATGGTATGGTTGTTTTTCTTATGATACTCAAAATCCTAAATAGACCTAATCTTCCTTGCACTCTCAAATGTAACTGGGCCTTGCGAAGATGTCTTTAATGGGTACTCGAGCTAACATCCTGAAATAACTGCTGACACCTTCCAACAGTCAATGAATTGACCAAGGTAATGGTAAGAGGATCTAGTGCTACCTACACTGTCACGTACAGGGAAGGATGCCCTAGTTTTGGCTACTAAAGTACTGTCGTCCCACATGAGCATTCGAGTCTTGAGCTTCTTGGTATTGAGCTACCAGTACCGAGCACTAGATGGGTCAGGTAGCCCCAAAAAGTGCCACAAGCACTAGGCCTAAGCTTAACCCCCTCTGAAATGGGTCTCTGGTAACGCTCAGGTATTTGTTCTGTGGGTGGATAGATAGATTTTAAGGTCCCTAAAAAGTCAACATCTATGTTTCAAAATGTAGAATCACCACGACGACTTATTATACGCCTAACCCTGATGGTCCTAACCTGAGTAATAATTTATTTTGTGGTCCTTGTGGGAATAATTTAGTGATTTCGATTAGTGATTATATTTAGAGAGTCTCAATTTTCTTAGGGTGTGCCTTGGTGAAGTAACTGTAAGAAGAGGACAAAGGTCCCAACACACTGGGTGCCTTTTGGTCCTATGCTTACCGATGCTTTATGTGTGCTTTGGAGTGTACAATCACAATTGTTATGAGATGCGGATAAGAGCTGATCCTTTACAATCCTTTTCTAATTAGGGTCTGTGTGATTTTTCCTTGCAAAGATAAACGATGTGTGGATTATGAGCCATTTACACCTTGCCTAGTTAGACTAAGTTTGCACTATAGGGATATGGAAAATTATCTTAGGAAAATGTTCATATGCATACCCAGGCTCATCGTGAAGTGGAAGGATGGCAGATATTACTTGCGTTCTTTTCGACAGTTTGGTCCTGGTCCCGATTCCTAATGAAAAAATTGAACTAATCTAATGAAAAAGTTGAAAAACAACAATTAGCTAAAGATGTGTGGATGAATGGGCCGCTTACTTTTCTGCTAATTACTCTATGTGTTTTGTATCTTTTACTATAAAATCATTTGTTTGGACATCATATGTGGATTGAAGGCCACTTACTTTCCCCTACTTAAACTATGTGTGATTTGCAACAATAAAAAACTAAAATTAAAACAACTTAGTTACTAGGCTAAACTCTAGCAAATAAGTGTCCTAACTAGTCATGAAATACCAAAGCACAGTGATGGAAAATCTCTTATGGGTTTCCAACACCTTAGAACTGCAAAAAACAGAGAAAAGTAGGTGAAAAATGGGCTTACTACCTACCGCGCGGCTTAACCTCCCACAGCCATGAAGATCCGCCCGTTTGTCTAAAATGAATGGGTGTGGTTGGCAAAAATTGAAAAAATCCAACTTATCTAAGCAAAATTTCTCACTGATAGTGATTAAAAGTGCTGAGAGGAAGAAGGAGTGGTTTTTCAGCAAATCGGAGCAAGAAAAAGGACCTGCATGAACAACCATTAACTCAAAAGAAAGAATCGAGTGGAGTCGCCATTCCTGTTGTAGTGTATTTGGTGCATGAGCAGACGAAATACAATATGGTTAATAGGGACACTTCTTTCCTACAAGCAAGTCACAAGTAAAAGTGGTTTGTCAAACATTAGTTGAAAAAGATCAACATGTAATAAGCTAATTTAAATGCAAACATCACATGCTACATAAACAAAGAAACAAAAATGAAACAACATACACAAGAAACACGCTCAATAGAGAAAACACACTAATAAATAAAAAAATGGAGAGTTTTCTCCCTTTATTAGGTTCTGGTGGTAGTAGAAGATAGAATTCTAAATCTCTTGTAATGGATCATTCGAGCTATGGAGCTCCAATATCCAAGACAATGGGGTCTCTTGCCCTTAAGTTTTCAGCAAGCCTCTCTTCCCCCTCAAAGGATGGTAGGTCTATGGACACATGGTGAACTCTTCTCTCTTGCATTGAGGTGTTGGATGGCCAAAAACTGAATCCTTCCAATCCTCTTGCTGTTGGATAACACAAGATGGTTTGCCAAGGAGAAATTTGGCCAGCATAACAATGTGTCTCCCATTTCTCTTCCTATGGATGGATTTTATAGACAAATTTAAAATTTTCCCTCCTTCTCTTGGTACAAGATGGGTGTTGACACAAGAATGGGAGTATGATTCATTTGTGTGTTGCAATAAGCCTCAAGGTGGCTCAATGGAGACTGTACTTGGTTAGCATGAGTGAGAATATATTTCTCCAAGTGTTCCAAGTGGTCCCGGATGATGACATTCCACATCCTCAGGACCACGCGGCTATTAGAGGGATACCCGCGATGTTCTTCACGGCTATCGAAGAAAAAGCCGCAATGATTGCCCAGGGCCAGTGCTTCCTATGCGTGGTCCAACAAATTTTTCTACTAACCTTAGGAAAAGTTAAAATTTTCAGCTCCTCTAATGTATTTATTCCCTGTAAATCTTTATTTGTACCTTCTGCTTGACATTTTCTAATGTCTTTTGCTTGTACGATTTTCCAGTGTTAACAATGTGTTTGGGAAAACACTAATCCACCCAACCTTGAGCCAAATTCTGGTTCCCCCCGAGCAAATATGTTATTTCCAGGAATCACCACCCTCCTATGATTCTCCATAATGTGTTTTTAACATTATTTTCTATAAATTTTTCCTAGACAACGTCTTGTCTTTCAGGGTTATGTTCCTCATCATCCTAGGATTTACTTTACTTAGTTTTTCTTCCTTTAAATCCTTCTTTTTTCATTATTATTCTTCCAATGAGTATTTTAAGGATTTTTTTCAAAAATATGATCCACCTTCAATGATTTCAGATTTGGCAAGCATCCATTACTCCATTGTTTTTTTCCCACAATTCTTCTAGCTTACTTATTAAACTTAATTATTTAATTACATCAATGTTTTTTTTCCAACATAATCCAATTCATCATGGCTTACTAGCCAACATACTAAAAATAGTTCAAGATAAAGTAGAACAAATGTTTTCCAACAACATAGGGGTATTACATCTTCCCCCTCTTAGAAAATAACAACGTCCTTGATGTTTATTGTTCATGTGCCTTTTATTGAAACAGTGTTGGATATTCTTCCTTCATTTCATCTTCTCGCTCTCAAGTAGCCTCCTCAGGTGTGAAATTCTTCCATTTCACTTTAACCTGAGCAATAACTCGATTCCGAAGCACGGTCTTTTTCTATTCCAAGATGTGAAGCGACTCTGGCAGGAAATCTCCTTCGGGTTCTACTTGTATCATATTCCAATAAATTACATGAGAATGACCATGAATATATTTTTTGAACAAGGACACATGAAATACATTATGAACTCTAATATGGCTCAGTAGAGGTAGTTTTTAGGCTACTGGACCAACTTTGTCTAGGATTTCAAAAGGCCCACATAATCATGGCGCCAACTTTGCACAATTTCGTGCTTAGAGTGCTTTTCCTGGGTTTTAAAGGTAAATACAAATGGTCCCCAATAATGAATTCTTTATGAACTCTTTTTCTATCTGCTTAACCTTTTTTCCGATATTATGATGTTTTAATATTACGTCTAGTTTTTCACACTATCTGTTCCATTTCATGTAAAGAATATGGCCCCAACATTAGTTGATCTTCTGGTTTACTCTAGCTAAGGGGTGTATTTCACTTCTTGCTAGACAAGGCTTCAAAAGGACCCATTTTAATAGAAGCTTGGTAATTATTACTATAAGAAAATTCTACTAAATTCATAAATTCTTTCCACTTAGTAGGTTGATTCATAACATACATTCTTAGCATGTCTTCAAGAATTTGATTGGTTCTTTCTGTCTGCACATTTGTTTGAAGGTGAAATGTCGTGCTAAAATTTAATTTCATTCCTGTACCCCCAAATAACACTCTCCAGAACTTGGATGTAAATTTAGCATCTCTATCTGACACTATCACCGTGGAAACCCCATGTAGACGAAAGATGCCCTTCGTAAAAATGTTAGCAATTTGTGTAGTCCCAAACGTAGACTTCACCGATATAAAGTGTGTTGCCTTACTTCCCATCTCCATTCGGGTATGGGTGAAGGATTTATAAATCCAACCAATAGTTGATGCTCTACCCTTACTTGTTGACACTCGATGCATTTTGCTAAATATTCTGCCACATCATTCATCATACCTGAAAAAAATGAATTCTTCCTTAATGCAATGATCATTTTTTGGTAACCGAGATGGCCTATATAAGGTTTATTGTAATACTCATCTAGTATTATTTGTTTCAAAGTGATCACATTGGGAATATATAACCTATTTCGGTAGGTGATTAATATTTTTGAATTTTCAACGTATTCTATCATTTATGTTTGTTGCAATTTTTGTTGAATTTATAAATATTGAGGGTCTTGTTGTACTAATTTATTAAACCTATTCCATAAAATTTGTACTCACACTACTAACTGGCATCCATACTACAACATGAGCAAGTCTGCTTAGAGAATCTTCCAATTTGTTTTCTTTACCTTTTATATGCTTTATTTCAAATTCAAAATCACTAAGGAATGTCAACCATATTGCTTGTATATAATTTAAATTAGGTTGGCTAAAAAAAGATTTCAAACTGATATGATGAGTGACCAAAGTATATTTGTTCCCTAAAATATAATGTATCCACATTTTGAGCACATGTATCATTGCTACCGATTCTAAGTCACACACTGCATAATTATGCTCATGTAATTTCGACTTCCTGGACCCATAAGATATTACAACATTATCCTACATCAAAATTCCTCCAAGGCCTTCCAAACATGCATCTGTACAAAAAATGAATTCCTTATTTGGACTTGTACTTTTTAGTATAGGAGCTATATTTAACAGCTGGTTTAACTTATCAAAGGTTTATTCGCATTTAGTTGTTCATTCAAACTTTACACCCTTTTTATGTAAGGAGGTAATAGGGTAAGCCAGTTTGGAGAACGCTTCTATAAACCTTCAATAATATTTTGTGATCCCCATAAATGAACGAACCGCTGTTACATCCTTTGGTATGGGACAATTCATGACATCCTCAACCTTTTTCTGGATCCACAAATAACCCTTCTTTGGAAATAACATGTGCCAAGTATTGTATTATGTCTTTATAAAACTCACATTCGCTGAGTTTTTCATACAGTTCATTCTCCCTTAATGTTTGTAACACTAATCTCAGGTGTTCCTTGTGTTCCTCCTCATTTTTTGAGTATACTAGAATATCATCTATGAAAACCAAAAGAAACTTGTCAAGGTATGGGTGGAGTATACTATTCATCAAGCACATGAATGTTGTTGGTGCATTTGTGAGACCAAAAGGGAACACAACCAACTCAGAATGGTCGTATCTTGTTCTATTTTTTTTTTTATGGATATCCTCATCGTTTATACGCAGGTGGTGGTAACCAATCCTTAAGTCAAGTTTTGAAAATATTGTTGATTTCGTCGCTTAATCAAACATATCATCGATTTAGGGCAAGGGGTATTTAATTTTTATTGTTAGCTTGTTCAGCTGATGGTAGTCAATGCATATTCTAAGGGTGCCATCTTTTTTCTTTACGAAAAGTACAGGTGTCCACCATGGTGAAACATTAGGCTGGATGTAACCCTTTTTCAAGAGTACCTTTCACCTCATTTTGAGTTGCATTAGCTCTAGTATACTCATCCTGTATGGATCTATAGACACGAGAAAGGAACCTGTAATAAAAAAGATGGTAAAATCTATGTCGCTACGCGTGGGTAACCCCAAAATTTCTTCAGGAAAAAACATCTTGAAGCTCACTAAGGACCGGTAAATTATGTAAATTTCCTTTTTTCTTTTGGTTGTTCACTTTTTTCCCCATGCACCATGTACAACTCAAATCCTTTCCTTGCACTTATTTTCATCTCTAAAGCCGAAATTTGACGAATTGACACAGGTTTTGGTTCCCCCCTAATCAACCAAGTTTGTCCACCTTGATCCACAAAGATGATTGTTTTCTCTAAACATTTTATAACTTCTCTCTTCTTTTCCAACCAGACAATGCCTATCAATAGATCATAAGAGCCCAAGGGAAGAATATTTAAATCTTTTGTTATCGAATAACCATTTAAATTAAGCAGACATTGTTTTATTCGACTAGTTAATTTTCTTTTAGTACCAGTTGCTGGCTGTACTAACCACACATTCTTATTTTTTTTCAAGTTTCAGATTATATTTTTCTACAATTTGGAGGCTGATATATCTTAAAGTAGCCCTAGGATCAATTAAAACATACAAAGTTTGATTTAGAAGGGTACTCTCAATTTCAATCATAATAGATTGATGTTAAACTTGCTTATCCTCTAATGCTACACTAATCTTAGGAATATTTTTAGCAACATCATTTTATAGTGGCTGCCTCCTGAATTTCTTGAATATTCTGAATAGATCTCGGATTGTGTGGGAAATCCCTTAAAAAATGTGGTTCGCTGCAACCCCAACTTTAACAGTTTCCTTTCCTTTATGCCACTGTTCCTTTTTTCTGTTAAATTCCATGGTTTTTGGTCCAGTATAAGACTGTGCGGGTGGAAGGGCATTTCCTTTACTTAACTTCTTCCTTTGATGATCCTTACCAAAATTCTTAAGGTAAGGCGGTTTCTACATTTTTTCACTTACACCAATATTAGTTCTATCCTTGTGACACCATACCTTTACCCCCTCACTTCTATTCTTAAATTGTTGGTAACACAACCTAACCTTCCTTACTGCCTCATCTATTGATTTTGGATTGTCAAACTCAATCCTCTCTTTATAAGAGACTGGAAAACAATTTAAGAATCATTATATTTTGGCCTTTTATTCCTTTATCTAAGGCACATACGTAGCAAGTTTGTAAATTTTGCTACAAATTCATCCATGGTTCATTTCCCCATATTTATTTCTTGGAATTCCTTCACCCAATAATCATAGTAACACTCACTTAGATACCGAGATTTAAATTGTTTCTTGAATTCCTCCCAAGAAACTCTTTTTCTTCAAACAAATGCACAATTTCTACCTCTTCCCACAACAGAGTAGCCTTACCCAGCAACTGATAGCCAGTCGAGCCTTAAAATTACTCTCATATTCTTACACTTGGAAATATTTAATCATGTTTAGAAGCCAAGCCTCCACATCTTCCTATTTTTCCCCATAAAAAATAGGGGGTTTTATCTTTCTAAACTCACCTTGTAGCTCTATCATCTTATTTCATTTCTAAACTTTCGGAGAAATTCGACCTGACTCCCTGCACTTTCATATTTCTTAAATTTCGTGTCACATTTATTCCTTTTTAGGCCTTCCGATTCTATACTTTTGTGGGTGGAGTTTTCGTTCCATTCTCTAAACATTATTTCCTGCTCTGCATTAGCTTTCAATAATTTTTCATTACTACTCTGAAGTTGTGCTAATTCTTGTTATAATTTTTTCACTATATCCACGATCTGAGTGGGTAATGAAGTACTAAGTTCGCCCAGTTCAACATAGAATTGTTCTCCACTTGTAGTGGTTGGAGGAGAATTCTCCATCATTCTGTTATCATCCGCTTTAATTAAGTACCTTACCAAACAAATAAACTAATATTAGTATCTTGTATTTACATTGTTATAATTTATCCTATAACTATGGCGGTGCCTTTTCAAGCCCAATGTGGTAATTGGTGCTCTGATACCATTATGTCATGCATCCATATTTCAACTTAACAAAATTTTATAATTACAAAATAGATAACAAACTCAATGATTTTTTTTATATAGACCTATGAATATCTATGTCCTTGTTTACTTGTAAATTAAGTTATTTTTTCACTCTATTCCAAGTTATAGTGCCATATAAACTTTAATATTATGTAACTACATTCTATTAAATGCTCATATGGTCTCATTCTCAAATATCAAGAAATTATTATAAATTTCTCTCCTTATTTTACTCCACGGGTCGTAGTGACACTAATGAATAGGAGATAATGGACCTTGGCTGCATATAATAAACTAAATGTGATAAAGGGTCTATGTATACCCTTTGCACCTTTCCTAGAGATATTTTAAACTTTCGACGTCATAAGAATTTTTGGTTAACATCATAAACATTGGCGCACATAAGAACTTTGGTTAACATCATAACTTTTCCCACTTGCTTGGCTACCTTTGATTTCGAGCTATTGGAGGGGTTTCGAGCTGTTGGAGGGATTTTGAGATATTAAATAAAAATATCTAAAATTAAGTAAATTAATATTTTGCTTGTACTAAAAAAATTAATAAACCAAGGTCAAATAAATAAGTAAATATTTATTTTTGAATAAATACATAAATATTTTATTTGAATTCGGGCTTTTGTGATCCATATTATGAATGCTCAGATATCTTTCGGTAAAAAAAATTATTCGACGCATTTCAAACCATCTAGTGTAGTTCATTTTCACGACAAGATGAAGAACCAAATATTGGCATCAAATTAAATATATGTAGAGAGATGTTTTCTAGTCATTAGAATATAACTATTAGTTTTGACTAAAGAATTATTATTTATTAATAAACAATTGTTTTTAATATAAATATAGTAACACTTGGAAAATAGTTGTAAATAGTGAATTAAATTAGTTTTAATATTGTTTTAATAATTATTTTAGAGTGGAAAATGTGGACAAATAACCTCAGAGCACCATTTTTACCGACAGGAACCAGTTTTCCAAATTAGAGTCTAAAACCTCTCGGGAGAATTTTGAGGCAATAAATGCTATTTTTTTCAGGGTACAACATTCCCTCAAACACTACAACCTTTTTTTCTATTCTACACATATATTACTTTCCAATGACACATGAATCACCTTAATCGGAGTTCGTATGCAAAAGCTATGCCACAAAGAATTTGACCTTCATTTCTTGTCCACCATAATTTATGAGGATTCCATGCCAACCCCAATTACACATGGAAAATGGGATAAACACATGATCATGATGCACAGGAATCTGGAAGAGTCAATATTGTAGCTCTAGTTAAGAGTTGAATGAGTCACACTTAACCAATAGTAACCTACGAGTTTGTGTTACAATCGAGCCACTAGGATGAAAAGGGGTTCCACTATTTTTGATGGCATATTGTTCCATAGATGAGTAGAGTAGTTCAGAGAGACATGGATAGAGCCCATAGAGATGATTTGGGCATTGTAGTAGCCCATGGATCATATGCCTTACTCGTTTTTACTTGTATCCATTCTCTCTTTAGATAAAGAGAGCATAAAAAAATCACCTTCTAGTTAGGTGTTCTTTTGAAAGTGTGTCTAAGGATATATATTGTGTCAATCATGGTTTGTGATATTTAATTTTTCTCTATTTCCAACATAATTATAGTTTGCACACATATTGTAACAACCTTGGTAAAAAATCCATGTAAATAAAGTTAATAAAGGAAAAATAATACCATGATCATTAGACATTTATTCCAAACTGAATGTTGGGAAAAACATCTTAGTATGGGTAAAAATGAGATGAATTAGTGAAATTTAAGCATGTAAATAAGCCTTAAAAACACTAAACAATAGTGCATAACAGAGAAAAACATTCACACATAATTTTTACACAGTAGGCACGATGAAGCAGTTCACCCCTCCTGGGCTACATCTGCTGGTACAAATCCCAATGGCATGTCCCTCTTTGTCATTATGCCCAGAATTGTAAATTACATATGTTTGTAGGCGTCTAATGGCTGTTTTATTTGCACCAATGGCTCCAGAATTCTCAAATTAGTCTAGGTAGACTCTTGTTTCCACCAAAATTAGTCAAACATTGACCGCCCAATGCATTTTTCCCAATGAAAGCTAGAAAAACTCCACTAAATATGGATACTGGCAGTTAACTGTAGATAAATTGATGGTTTATCCCTAAACTTAGGGGCGCGCTCCAAATATGTCGGGTAGTTTAGTCGTCGCATTAACTGTGAGTGGCGGGGTGGTCACATGCCACCCCCATCGTAACTTCTGCTAACGGTTTAATTCCCGCCGCATACGATGGAACCGGGACTTAAGGTTCCCAAACCTTATCCGTCACACTTACCATTACTTCCACATGTAAATAGGTTAGACAACCCCGCCTTAACCGTTTGATAACCTCCACCATAATGTTTTGGAACCTAGAGTTGTGGTTTTGCACCCTAACTGCGCAGAAATCATTACAAAAAACTTATCGCATGTGAACATCCGTTAGACCACCCACTGACTGTTTAGATTTGATGCTATGGCTTAACAAAGAGCCGCTGCTCTGGCACTCGGTCACGTAAGAGGGGGGCTGGACCCTTGGTGCTGGCCTCCCCAAGCCCTCAACGCAAACATTAACAAACTTTAAATATGTATGGAGGCCTATAGGGGTAAGAATAATTGTGTAGGAAGGTTGGTAATCGGTCTTGCGGGCGGACAGGAGGTCGCAGGTTCGACCCTCGTCAACTCCACATAATTTTACACCACCATTGTGAGGAAACGTGGCAGCCTGTGGGCTTTCCACGTGTCACTCAATCATTCACCCATCCAAAATCTCATCCAATGGTCCAGATCATGAATTTGTGCCATCAACATCCAACGACCCATAATGTGCCATGTGGCGCCATCACATTGGAATATTTCAAGAATATTTCGCTGATTGTACCTACAAGCTGACTGGGCATCTAGTCACCAAAACTTTGATGTTTGGGAAAACGAATAGAACGCGATATCTTCCTCATATGACATCGGTTTTTCGAACCGTTCACGGCGCCGGAATTGCAACGATGAGACCTTTCCAGTCGCTCAGTTTCAGACCTGTTTCAAGCACTTTCATTTTTGAGCATATGACTTGATCTGCTGATCACACATCCCCATTGGGAAGATTTTGTACCCCAAAAGACTTTAATCAACTGTTCCGAATATAAGGGAACAACTCTCTCACCTTTTCCACTTCCATCCATCTTGCCTTACATAGTTTTCTACCCTTGAGCCTAATCCGAAGATAACCGACACTTCCTCTTTTAGAAGTGCGTGTCCTCCTATCAAGGATGGCATCCTCTTTGATCACGTCCAGAAATTCTGGCGAGAAATATTCTATTGATGGAAATTGAATGTCTCTCCCTTAATCATCAACCAATGGAGGCTCATACAAACTTAAATTCTCCACATTGAAAACGAAATACATTTTTTATATATGAAGGCAAGTCAAGTTGAAATGCATTATTACCAACTTGCTTAATAATCTTGAATGGACAATAGAAAATAGGCTTGAGCTTTTTACCTTCTCCTTGCATCCTTTCTTTGCTTATGTGCAACCATACTTCGTCTCCTTCTTGAAACTTGTGATCAACTCTACGTTTGTCATGCCTCTCCTTGTACTTGCTTTGACTCTTCTCAAGCTGTTCTTGAACTTGTTGATGAATAATTTGAATTTTCTAAATGAACTTTCGAGCCTTGTCAATATCACTATGCCCATCAATTACAACATCCTTCTCATAGCTGAAGTCTAATGGCGATTTCAGCAAATACCCAAAGCAGGCTTCAAAAGGTGTAGTATTTGTAGAAGAGTGCTTGGCCCGCTTGTAAGCGTGTTGAATCTAATGCAGTTGTTCATCCCATAACTTGGGATGCTTACTGAAATATCCTCTCAATATATTCACAACGGTTCTATTCACCACCTTAGTTTTGCCATCAGTTTGCAGATGAAAATCAATACTCTTTTTCAACTTTCTGTCCATCATCTTCCAAAGATTGGACCAAAAATTCCCAACAAACCTGGAATCACTGTCACTAACAATAGAAGTTGGAAAACCAAAATGAACCCATACAAGTTGATAAGAAATTTCAACAGTTTGTTCAACAGTAATGGTTTTCTTACATGGAATAAGTATACACATTTTATTGAATCTATCCACAACTACATAAAGATAATCATGCTGTTTTCTTGACATAGGTAAACCTCCAACAAAGTCCATGGAGACACTCTCCCATGGCCTTGATGGTATCGGTAGTGGCGTGTACAACCCAAGCTTCCTATTACTAGGCTTGCTTGTTGCACACATAGAACATCCTCTTATAAAACGTGACACACTATCTATCATGCGAGGCCAATAACAATACCTCTGTAGATGCGCCACTGTTTTGCTTACCCCAAAGTGCCCAACAATAAGAGACGAATGAGCCTCTCTCATGACACTAAGTCTCTCTCCTTGTGGTATACACAAATTGCCCAAATGAAACAAAAAAATGTTATGTAAGTGATAATCATTTTCCTCAACTTGATTCCCTTCACTCAAACTAGCATACACATCTTTAAAATTAGCATCAGATGCATAATGTTCTATGTAACTCTCATGTACAATAGAATCATTTTTAAGTAAAGTAAAAGCACTTATAATAGGCCTTGAAAGCACATCAACAAATTTATTGAAAATACGTTTCTTGTACCTTATAACCAAGTGAAATTGTTGAAGAAATCCCATCCACCTGAAATGTCATGATTGTTGTAATTTTGTTTGCGACTGTAAGTACTGTAGTGTTTGGTGATCGGTATGAATAATCGTCTCTTTAATCATGAAGTAGTGTTTCCACTTCTTTACGCTTTGTACCAACACATACAACTCTTTGTCATATGTTGGATAATTGATTACAGCACCATTGAATGTTTCAGAATGAAAAGCGATAGACTTACCATGCTGCAAAAGTACTGTGCCCATGGCATAATCACTAGTATCGGTCTGTATCTCGAATGTCTGTCTCAAATCCGGTAATGCAAGAACCAGAGCTGAACTGATATTTTCTTTTAAAGCTTCAAAATCTTGCTATTGTTTGCCTCCCCATTGGAAGCCTTTCTTCACACTTGTCACTGCATGCATAGGAGCTGCTATGGCAGAAAAGTTAGCAACAAACTTTCTCCAATACTGAGTTGCGCCTAAAAAAATTCTTACCTCTGTTACTGATTTTGGAGTGGGCTAATTCACAATGGCTTCCAGTTTAGAAGGATCAATTCTCAATGCACCTCCTCCTACAATGTGTCCAAAATAAACCAAAGAAGTTTTTCCAAATTCACACTTAGACATCTTAAGAAATAATTTTTCTTTCTTCAAAACATCAAGTACCCTCTTTACATGAAAGACATGCTCTTCTCTTGTTTTGCTGAAAATGAGTATATCATCTAAATACACAATCACAAAGTCATAAATAAATGGACGCAAAACATTATCCATCACACTCATGAAAGTCGCTGATGCATTACACAAACCAAACGACATAACCAACCACTCAAAGAGTCCTTGTTTGGTTTTGAATGCAGTATTCCATATGTCACTTTCTGCAATTCTAACTTGATGATATCTGCTTCGTAAATCTAACTTAGTGAAATAATTTTCTTCTTTCAGCTGATCTAACAAATCATCTATCCTTGGGAGTGGGTATCGATTCTTTACCGTTATCTTGTTCAAAGTTCTGAAGTCGACACACATGAGCCAAGTCCCATATTTCTTCGGAATCAGGACTATAGGTGAACCACATGGCGAAGTGCTTGGCCTTATGAGTCCCTTTTCCAACAAGTCCTTTATTTGCCTCTTTAAACCAATGTTTGGAAGAGGACAATCTTGTTGAAACTAAATATCATGTTGAACCTCCCTTTTAGGATGCAAACCAGTTAGCTCCTGAAACATATCATGATGTGAATCAACTACATCATATAAATATGATTTCAACTTAGGATCACAATCTTCAAATGACTCATGGTTAACATCAGCTTTAGGCTTAATCATTAGAAGAACAAAATTCTTACTTGAATTCACCGACCTTTTTACCTATCCAACACTTACCATTGTAATATTCGTCTTCTTACGATGTGCTCTAACAATATACTCCTTGCCATATTTGAATAAATGGTATTTGTTCTCATGGCGATGGAAGATAAAATTGCTATCATACAAGTAAGGACTTCCCAACACAACAACTGTAAAATCAAGCGGAACCACATCTAATTGAACTATGTCAACAAAATGTGCAGTTATTGCAAAGCGCAATATGCACTTCTTTCAAACCTGTAAATTTGCATCCCTGCAAATCCACCCAAGTGGATATGGTTTTGGATGTGGAATGGTCTCAAGATTAAGTTTCTTGACCAAGTCTTCAAAGAGTAAATTCGCTTGTGAACCACTTTCAAACAATGTATCAACCTTGGTATGTTTGGATATGACCCTCACATGAAACAGTTCAATTCTCTCTTCTTCATTTGGAGCTTCTATGTGACAGTTTGAAGTAATAGTATTGGGTTTTGTTTCAATTTATTTCCCCTTCATGTTATTCAATCCCATGGCTATAATTTTAGTTTCGTCATCTGAATCTTCTCCTAAGTCATGTTGAGCTGTAGCTGCAGTTTTTTGCTTCCCTTTGCTATTGTTAAATTTGGGTCTCTTTTCAGGATGTAATTTCCAAAAGTTTTTCTCTTCATGGCCTTTCTCTTGAACAATTTTTACAAACCACTTTCTCTCCCTCTTTCTTGACAAATGGATTATTTTTTCCTTTTCCTTTTGAGGTCTTCTCTTTGTTTTTCCCCTTAAAAGGATTGTTTCTACCCTCTTCAAAAGTATTTTTCCATCTAGCTTCTAAATGTGTAGCTTGAACACATACCTCATCTAAGCTTGTAGGAATAAACATAAGGATAGTATGTCTAAGGTAGCTATGTAAGCCCCTTATGTACTTGAGAAAAGTATCTTGACTCTGCAAATCTACCCCTAATAAGAGAGCTCTTCTCCTAAATTCATGGGTGTAGTCTTGTACATTTTGTCTTTTCAATTGTATAAAATTTTGCTAGTTCATTATGGCTTTATGCATGTGAGCTAATGGATAAAAATGTTCTTATATTACAACAATGAAATCAGTCTATGATAGAATAATCTTACCATGTTTTTTGATCTCCTCCTTTGTCTTGGCTTCCCACCAAACAAAAGCTACACCTTCCATGCTCAATGAAGCTAGTTGGATTTTGGTGTCATCATCATGAAGGTTCTAAATTATCAAATAAACCTCCAATTTCCAAATCCAATTATCAATATTTTCTGCATTGTTTGCACCATTAAACGTTGGAAATTCAAACTTAACATCAATTTTTAGAAAAGGAATTTTACTACTGTTCTTTGACTTGTGTGACTGGTGTACTGAATATGAAGTAGAGGATGATGATGGTGAGAGTGAGGATGGTGATTTTCCACTGCCTCCATTTCCTCCATTTCCCTTCTTTGATTTGTGTTCATCATTGTGACCTCCTGATGATCCCTGATCTTCCTTGTGAAGTTTGGATCCTTCTCCTTCTAGTCTTTCATTCCTTTCTTGACAAACGACTCTCACCATTTCAGTCATGTGAAGGAATGCCTTCCTGAACACTCTTTCTTCCTCTTTGGGATCCACCTCTTCATGGGTTTCTTCCTCTCCTGGAGGCATGCATGATGTTGCTTCTGCTTCTCTTGAAGGTGAACTAGGTGGTGGAGAATGTGGCAATATTGCCCTCCTTTTTTGTGGCTCACTTTGAGAACCTCTTGCTTCCACCAATTTGCCTTCTCCTCTCTTAAGCTTAAGCCTAGCAAGCATGAAAACCCTTGCAAACAGTTAAAAAATTCTTGCACATAAAAACACCAGAGATAAAAACCTGGTTCTGATACCAACTTAATCTGAAAGGAGTGTATTAGTTATTTTGTGCTAAGTGTCCTTTCAGTTAAAGGAACATGTACAAATTGTCTCCATAAGTTTTCTTAAGATATGGGAGTTTCAACCATGAAAAATAGATGAATTAGTGAACTTTAAGCATGTAAATAAGCCTTAAAAGCACTGGAAAATAGTGCATAAAATAGAAAAACATTCACACATAAGTTTTACACAGTAGGCATGATGAAGCAGTTCACCCCTCCTGGGCTACATCTGCTGGTAGAGCTCCCAATGGCATGTCCCTATTTGTCATTATGCTCAAAATTGTAAATTACATATGTTTGCAGGCCTCTAATGGTTGTTTTCTCTACACCAATGGCTCAAGAATGCACAAATTAGTCTAGGTAGACTCTTGCTTCCATAAAAATTGGTCGAAAATTGACCTCCCAATGCATTTTTCCCAATGACAGCTAGAAAATCTTGACTAAATGTGGAGACTGGCAGTTAACTGTAGATAAATTAATGGTTTAGCCCTAAACTTAGAGGTGTGCTCCAAATCTGTTGGGCATTTTAGTCATGGCATTAATTATGAGTGGCGGGGTGGTCACATGCCACCCCCGTCGTATCTTCTGCTAACGGTTGAATTCCCGCCACATATGATGGAACCGAGACTTAAGGTTCCCAAAACTTATCCGTCGCACTTACCATTACTTCCGCATGTGAATAGATTAGACAACCTCACCTTAACCGTTTGATAACCTCTGCCATAATGTTTTGGAACCTGGAGTTATGGTTTCACACCCTAACCGCGTAGAAATCCTTACACAAAACTTATCGCATGTGAACATCCGTTAGATCACCCGCCGACAGTTTAGATTTGATGTTGCGGTTTAACAAAGAGCCATGGTTCTGGCGCTCAGTCACGTAAGAGGGGGGACTGTCCCTTCAGGGCTAGCCTCCCCAAGCCCTCAACGCAAACATTAACAAACTTTAAATATGTATGGAGGCCTATAGGGGTAAGAATCACTATGTAAGCAGGTTGGTAACCGGTCTTGCGGGCGGACATGAGGTCGCAGGTTTGACACGTATCCACTCCACATAATTTTACACCACCATTGTGAGGACACGTGGCGGCCTACATGCTTGCCATGTGTCACTCAATCATTTGCCCATCCAAAATCTCATCCAAGGGTCCATACCACGAATTCTTACCATCAACATCCAACGGCCCACAATGTGCCATGTGGCGCCATCACATTGGCTTAGAAGAAAATGGAATATTCCAAGAATATTTCGCTGACTGTACTTGCAAGCTGGCTGAGCATCCAGTCAACAAAATTTTGTTTTTTGGGAAAATGAATAGAACACGATATCTTCCTCATACGGCATTAGTTTTTCGAACTGTTTAGGGTGCCAGAATCGCAACGATGAGACCTTTTCGGTCGCGTAGGTTTGGACCTGTTTCGAGTACTTTCATTTTTGAGAATATGACTTGATCTCCTGATCATTTGGAAAGAAAAAGTAGCATTTACTGGCATTTTATCGATGAAAATATTGGAAATTAGAAGAGAACAATGTTGAAAGGTCACAGGTTGCATGTGAGGAGTAAAATAAAGGAAAATAATGGAAAATTGAAGAAATTAGAGGCCTCATTAATGAAAAGTCTTCTGAGGAACGGTTAGTAGTCTTCTGACAATTTTTGGGTGGAACTATCTCTCTATTCTCTCTCTCATACACTTAGAGTATTCTTGGAGCACTCTAGTATTGGATCAAGGAAAAAAAAGGAAGGAACAAGAAGGAAAAGGGAAGGAAAGATCAATCAAGGAATAAGAGGATCAAACCGCTACAGAGGGATTTACTACAGGTATCGATTTTCATGCATAATTTCCCTACTAGATTTGACATGCATGGTACATACATGTGTCGTTTTGTCTCTCTTATTGTCATTGACATGGGTTTTTCCAGGTGTGACAATGTTCTTCAACCTTTCCTTTCCATTTCTGGATAGCCAAGGTGTGATGGCGGTTTCTCTTATTTGGTTGATTTGGATTATCGGATGGTATCGAAGTTGAGTGAGGTGGTCTCTGAAGAAGAACACAAGGCCTAGGAATCCCTGGACCTGAGAATGTGAGATTGCAGTAAAGCCAGATTTTGTGTACATTAGTGGGCCTAGGAATCCTCGACTGATGAATGACAAGATATATGGTAAATCCTAGAGGTGTGTGCCCTCGATCATGCCTAAGAATCCTTGACCGGTGAATGGAGGGATATACGGTAAATCCTGGAAGGTGGAGTCTTAATCGGGGCTATGAATCCTCAACCAATGAATGGTGGGATATATGGTAAATACTGGAGACTGGAGTATCGATGTGGCCTAGGAATCCTCAACCGATGAATGGCGGGATATACAGTAAATCCTAGAGACTAGGAGACATAAAAATTCTTCACGGTGTACGTGGAGAGATCCAGAGGAAAACATGCTTGTTTAGGGCCTAGTTATTTGGTGGGGATTGCGATAAATCTTGGCTATATTGATGAGGGTTCAAGCCTAGTGATCCAGTGGGGATTGTGGTAAATCCTAAGGAAGCCCTAGTTGGTCTTGTTGTGATTCCCACATTCATGCTTCGATTATGGCACAAGGGCGATTAGGTGAAAGAAAGATTTTGTTTAGCCAAATCTATGGTTAGGGGGTATGTGGAAGTGTTATACCTAGTTTCATTTTGCATATGTTAATAAGAGACCCTTTCCTCTTGTATTTGTTGGGTAAATTTACTTGTTCATATGTGGTTTTTATGGTTGTTATACCCTTGTTATTGATGTTGGTTATATGCTTGTTATGAGTATATTTTATGACAAACTTGATGTATGTTTCTCATCATGTTTGGACTAGTAAATGAATGTACAATTAATATATGACCTAATAGATGATAATGTAGCTATTGTGATAAGGAAAAAAAATGCTTCTTTACATATCTCAGATAAGTATTAGACCCCTATGCTCAGATATTTTGTTATTACTTGTAGATTGCATATTTGTGACATTTTTGAAGAAATGAATAGCATGGCTAGTAGGGTTGAGATAAATTACTTGCACCAATGATTGCATTAGTAGCTTTTTTCCATTTATCTTATTCATTTATGAAAGTTTCATGAAGTTCAAGGTAGTGGCCTGAGGCTTGGTCCCGAAAAAGTGGCTTAGAATCTGGGGTCGCTGGCATAGAACTGCCTCAAAAATTCCACAGTTATTAGCATGCCTTTATGTGGGAGAAACTCGAAGGCATCATTCGCATGCATGGATTTTCATGGGACCGACTGAGCATCGAAATAAGTGAAATTGCAATTTGCTTCAGGGATTGCTCACCTGGAAGGGTTGGTTGGCTCCTGAAGGTTCTATAGAAAGTATGGAAGGTCAGTTTGGTTTTATTATGTTAGGTCCACTTCCTTAAATTTACATGGGGAGTTGAATAACATCATAGTAGCCTCTCGTCACATGTTTACCCCAGTGGATCGGTTAGCTAGGGTAAATGTGGGAGGAGGGTGTTACAGGGTGGTATCAGAGCATGGTTCAACCCTTGGAATGTATGGGCGGAATGTGTTTTCATGTATACATGTCGTTTGCATATGGGTTATTTGTGCTTGTGGTATATGTTCTTGTTGTGTATGCATGATGGTAGTGATGGTTGCAATTGTGTCACAATGTGAAATTTGATGGTGTTGTTGTTGGGATGTGTTTGTCATGAATGCATGGTGGTTGTGTATGCATTTGTTATGCATGTCAGTGTCTATTGTTGTTATTTATGCATTTTTATGGTTATGGTTATGAATGCATGGTAGGTCATAGATGAATCATGGTGGTCATTTTGTATTTTGTGTCATCATGACGTTGTTGGTATTTTATTATGTTGACATGTTCGTTGAAATAGAGTATGAGAAGTTGGTCATCAAGGTGAAGTTTCATCAGGTCGTTGTACAAGTTTGTATGTGGGGCATGTAGGTATTTTGGTTAATGGTTGTTATATGCATGTATGTCATTATATTTTTGTTGTGGTTACATACATGATATATGCTAGCTATTCAGTGTCATCATATGCACATGCGTTATATATTCATGCATGGTAGTAGCTTTTTTTTATATGCACTGTGGCCATATGCATGATGATTATCGTAATTGCAATTAAGATCTCGATGTTATATGTATCATGCTAATTTGGATTCACCTATGCAGATGGTTAGAGTTATGACATTCAGGTATGAGTCTACATATTTGTGATATTATGTTGTACTCGTTTAGATGGATTGTGTACATGTGATTGTTGTGCCCGAATGACAACTGTTTTTGAGTTTATAGTGTGAACATGTTAACTAGTTACTGTTATGTACCTCATGAAATTATTTATGTTTAAGTTGATATGTTGTGAATTTATATCGTGCTAATATAGATTGATTGTCCAGAAAAGATAGCCTCCCCTAAGATACATTAAGGTACGAGTTTGCTTATGTCATCTACTTAGTGCTTGAATGTTTGATGATGTTGTATATTTTGCATTTGAGAGTTTAGTGTCTATTATGTAGTATATATGTTTTTTGAATGTTTTATTAGTTGCATGATATGAGTTTGTATCTATAAGATTGCATGAATGAATGATACCATTTGAGATGGTTGCACTAACACATATGTGTTGAGGCAGTTGATATGTACTTAAGTGTAAGTGGGTGCTAGTTGTAGTGTTATGAATTATGATTGTGAGATGATTGTTGATTATGGCATGGATATTAATCTTGGTAAAGGGTTGATTTCAAATTAATAGACATGACGTCTCAACATTTGGAAAATGTGGTTGACGTATGTCAACAATTGCAGGGAAAAATGCTTGCTCTTAGCATGATAAGCTAATAGTTGATTTTTTTATATAACTAACAGTTGGGCGATGTGATAATATATAATAAGATTCAATTGCATCAAGGAGTAGTTAAAAGGAAGGAATTAGGTAAGAATTCCTTTGGCAATATTTGGGAACCACAGTTCCAAATGAATGAGTGCTTTGCATACTAGAAGTCTTCTTAACCTTGATTTTGTCTAACACTATATGGATATGTGTTATAGTCAAGAACATGTATTTGGTAGGTATTTTAGCTATTTTCTAGTTATAGTTGGATTTGTTAAGGGAATTGGAGTCCCTTGAGAGATGACATGGGTGTGTAAAGTTACAAGGCAACATGATTGACACAATAAGGTAAGATAATTGGCATAGTGTTATAGTTATTTATGTACTGACAGTTATGTGTTATGGCACTATGATGCAAGGGATTGCATGGAAAAAGAGACTGCCATGGAATCTTAAAGAAGGCTCAGGTTGAGCTTTCCTTGGGAACCATGGGGATTGAGTCATGGTGTTTGTTGTTAATCTTGTGCTTTTGGTATTTTGTGATTTTTGCACTTGATTGCGACTTTTTTTATGCCTAGGGTATGGCCATACCACTTTTTTTTTAGTGTCATGTTGCTATTGGTTTTTCATGGCTTTCTTCGTGGTTGCTTTTGGTTCTTGCCTTTTATGTTTTGAGAGTCTTTGGAATTTGTTAGGAAAGAGAAAATTTAATGGAGCTTAGGAGGAGTTGAATTGAACACGGAAGTTAATGTAAGACTTGGATGAAGCTCATTGCATGAGGTAAGGGAAGCTGTAAGAAAGAGTATAATAGCCAGTTGGATTGGTTGAGTCCATTGGTGTAAATGAATGGTGGCAGGATAGTCATGAGAAAGGTAACAAGAAAGGTGAACTAAATGGATTTAAGGTGTTATATGCCCTGGCTAGGTTGGGAACTTTTTTTCTCAATGTTGTGCATGTTGCGCACAGATAGAGGGAGTTCTCTTTACCGTAACCTTATGATATTTGGTAATTGTGTTGTGAATATGATTACATGATGTCAATATATGCACATATTAATGTATTCATGTATGTATGTTGTTAACTAACAGGGTCGTTAGGATTTCTTTGTGCTAGTATTCACATGTATATATATGTGTGTGTGTGTGGGTGTGTGTGTAGTTGTCTGAAAGGGTCGTCAGGGATCATGATTATTTTATGCTAATTTTTATATCGATATATGTATGCATGTATATTTTTGTCTAACAAGGTCATCAAGAATCACTCTTGTGGAGGAATTATTGCATATGTAGGTGAATGGCATGAAGAGATTCCTGGTTTATGAGGAATCAAGTGGGAAGAGTAACCCTAAAAAATCTACAAGTTCAGTATCATGTGGATATGAATTTATATTATATGCTTCTACTATTCCTATCTTTATATTATGGACAAGTAATTTTGAGGGATACATCAGCGGAACAAAATAAATATGATCTGCGTCATGCTGGAACATGTATGAATAGAGGAAAGACACCAGAAGCAAGTTTGCTTGGTACGATCAGTGTGTGGTATATGGATGTGCAGTACTATTGTTGTATATATGACGTACATGTTACTCTTGTGATGTTGTGTGCATGTGGTATTGTGTACATGTTTTTTATGCAATGCTATGTACAAATGGTGTTCTGCGCATGTTGGATATGTTTTGTTTTGTACATATGGCATTGTGCACATGTTTTATATGCAGTGCTATGTACATATGGTTCTTTGTGCATGGTGCATATGGAGTGTTGTGTAAATATGGCGTGGTGTGCATGTTGTACATATGGTGCTATGTACATGTGGTGTTGTGTGTATGATTGTACATGTCGTGCATGTGGTGTTGTATACATGTGGTGGTGTGTACATGTCGTGCATGTGGTGATATGTACATGTGGTGTTGTGTACACATTGTGTAGGTGGTGTTGTGTACATGTGGTGTTGTGTACAAGTTCTGCAAGTGATTTTATGTACATGTTGTGCATGTGGCGTTGTGTACAGGTGGTACTGTGTAGATTTTGTACATGTGGCATTATGTGCATGTCGTACATGTTGTGTTGTGCACATGTGGTATTCTGTGCATGTTGTACATGTTGTTTTGTGTACGTGTATTTCGTAGTCGTGGTATCATGACATGTGTATTCATTGTGTTGTACTCTGTGTATGTATTATGTTATGTTGTACACTGGATGCATGTGTATGTATTGTGCTGTGATATACAATGAGTTTAGGTGTATGTATTGTGTTGTGTTCTACACTGGGTGCATGTGTATGCGTTGTGTTGTGCATCGAGTGTAGGTGTATGTATTGTATGTCAGGTGTATCTTCACGTATTTTATGGTGTTGTATGTGATCCGTATTTATGCAGGAACACAGTATAATACACATATAACCATAAATATACAAATTCAGTGGAAATAACACTTCATTTCATTATTATCAAAGTACTAAAATTTGTTTACAGACAGAATGGAAATAAACTAGCTAGCGCATTGGTAGCTTGTCTCTGAAAAGAGATGTGATGGCTACAAGATTCCGAACTCTGTGTTACAATGAGGCTCGAATGCCTATATATTATTGAGAAACAATGGGAAACCCTAAACATCCGAAAACCTAACCCTAGAAGATGAAATGCCAGAATATGGGCCTTGTCGGGGTAAATTGGTACATCAATTTCTCGTGGCATACTATCTTTTTTTGACGCACATGATACATCATTAGAAAGATCTATCTGATGACTACAATTGTTAATAAAAAATGTGCAATTTGAAACATACATATTTGTCGAAGAAGCTATGCCCAAAAAATGTTGTTTAGGGCCTCAAAACGGCTCCTGAAGTTCAGGACCCAAAAAACTGCTAAAAATCGTAAACTGTGCTATAATTAATGAAACTGAAAAACTAAAAGAAACAATGGTGGGGCTCCAAGTGGAATAGGCGGGTGGCCACCAATATCCACTCGGATCAGTATGCCATGTGTGGTTGTATTTGTGTAATGCACACTATGTGTATGTGTACATGGTTGAAGAGAAGGCATTGGGTGTTTATATAGTGTGTGACAACAACAAAATTGAATTTGGGCTCCCTAAGGAGAGCTGGTTCCTTACTTGACTCTATCCACGTTGCCTTAGTGAAATTTCTATATGGTGTCACTGGTGCTCTTATATCCCGCACGCACAGTCATTCGTATGCATTTCATATTTTATCCTCTCCTATGTTATGACTTTGGAAAACTTTAAATATGTTCCGAAGGTTTATTCTATCGCTGAACCTTATAATCGCACTGTTTAATAAAATGTAGCTGCCATACCTTAGATTAACCTCCCTGCTACTTTCGAATGCGATCACCATTCGATGAGCCTTCCTCCAGATCGACGACGTTCGTTGATATCGCACTGCCTCCGCAGTCGAACGTTAACACGTGATGGGGGCGGTTTTGGAAACCTGCCTTATGCCACGTGTCCTCCAATCGATGTGATCGTTCCCAATTCTCAAATACCACTCCTCCCACAAAGGCGGTGCGATCAAAACTACTTCCAAACTTTGAACAGTGATTGACCAAAGGTTAAGTCGGGGTTATGCTATCCTTCCTATTCACTTCGGTTCACAAACTCGAGATTTAACCTTGGGACAGGATTTCAATCAACAGAAAACCAAAATGGCTTTGCTCGTAAGGGGGTTTCGCTTCAGGAAAAGCTCACAACGATACTACAAAGTGCACACATATGGCTCAACACATCAGTTAAGGCACAATGCATTCATTTCTTGGTTTCCTATGTCGTTATGGCCTACTTATAAAATTTAGAGGGGGATTATACACACGACTACAGACACAGAACGGAGGTTCAACATAGCAGATTATTCATCGAATTAACACAACGCTGGAGGCTCGAACACTTCAGAATTAAGCAATTGTATGCACAGAACAGTATGTCTACTACTCGACACTGATAATCAACAAACATCGAAATATTTTCAACAGAGAACAATTTCTTAACACACACAATATTTGCTGTGAAAATCTCCTCCCCCTTCAATGCATCTGGGGTTTACATTTATACATCAATATTTGTCTCTTCGGTTCCTCTGTGAGGACTGTTTTTGGTAATTCAAAAGCTTAGCTACTATTTATTCAATTAACTGAAACATGACAGATGGACGGAACTGAAAGCTATTCGACTTCTACTGACTCTGACTGACCTAATGCAACTGGAAGCTAAGGTATTGACACCTTGCTGTTACAATTTCAGTGATTTTTTTTTTAACCCTCCGAGCCACAACATGTGGACAAACCTCCTACATTGCTGGCTAGTGTCTAATGCCCCTGCATCAGACTCCTGAGGGAGAATTTCTTCATGTACTCCTATCCATGAGCTCTTCCACTGATCTGTCTATCTTCCACAACATTCCTTCAGTCATCCAAGTGGCGTCTTCCTCTGGCTGGTCCTTCCATTTGATTAAGTACTAAAAGTACTCTTGTCCTCTGGTCTTCCTGAACACTCTTTTGTCCAATATCTTCTCTGGTTGTAATGGTTGTGATGGAGGTAGCTGCTTTTCCCACTCAATCTATTCCTTGTCTGCTGGTCCCTCTTCTGCACCATCATCCTCATACTTGTACAAATCTGCAACATTAAAATTGGGAGATATTCCAACATCAGTAGGCAATTCAATCTCATAAGAATTTGCAGAAAAGTTTCTAAGTATCTTGCATGGCCCAATCTTTTTGAACTTCAGTTTGTTATCCTGCTTCTTTGTGAATCTTTCCTTTCTCAAGTGTGCCAAAAACAGATCTCCTACTTCAAAATGGACTTCTCTTCTGCTCAAGTCTGCTCTGCCTTTGTACTTGGTGCTGCTGCCTTGTAGTTGCTGTTTCACTTGTTCATTTATGGCTTGGATTTCTGAAGCAAATTCCTCACCATCAGCACTCATCAGTTCTTCTTTTCCCAGATTTCTTAACTCTGATATTCCTCTGGGGTGCATTCCATAAAAAATATGGAATGGAATCTGCCCTGTGCTTCTGTTTGGTGAGTCATTATATGCATATTTTTCCTGAGGCAAAATATGATCCCACTGCTTGGGATGCTCTCCTGCAAGACTTCTCAACAAATTTCCCAGACTTCTATTCACTACCTTAGTTTGTCCATCAGTCTGAGGATGATAAGCTGAGCTGAAACTCAGTTTGGTACCAAGTTTCTTCCACATTTTCCTCCAAAAATGGCCCACAAATCTGGTGTCTCTGTCTGAAACAATACTCTTGGGCAACCCATGCAACCTAACAACTTCCTTGAAAAACAAGTTAGCAACATGGGTGGCATCACTAGTTTTAGGACATGGAACAAAATGTGCCATTTTGGAGAATCTGTCCACTACAAAAAAGACTGCATCATTCCCTTCTGAGTCTTGGGCAATCCTAGAAAAAAATCCATACTCACCATGTCCCAAGGCCTGTCTGGAATAGGAAAGGGAGTGTACAATCCTGCATTCTGGCTCCTTCCTTTGGCATATTGACAGATTTTGCAATTTTTCACAAACTTGTCCACTTATGCTCTCATCTTGGGCCAATAATAGAAGTGGCTCAAATTTTCATAAGTTTTGTCAGTACCAAAGTGTCCAACAAGTCCACCACTATGCTTCTCCTTGATCAAATTTTCTCTCATGGAACATTTTGGTACACACAGTTGGTTTCTTCTAAATAGCAAGTCTTCCTGCAAGAAATAATCCAGCCACTGGCTTCTATCTGTTAGAACAGGGTTACAACATGCCTCAAATGCTTCCTTAAAATATGAATCTGTCTTATACAATTCTTTGAGAAAATCAAATCCTACAACTTCAAAATTGGTTTCTTGAACAAGCATGTGCCTCCTACTCAAAGCATCAACTACTTTATTTGCTTGGCCACTTATGTGTTTCAAAACAAAGTTGAAACCTTGGAGATACTGAACCCATTTGGCATGCTTATGATTCAACTTGGGCTGTTGTACAATGTACTGCAAAGCATGATTATTAGAGTATAATACAAATTCTCTGGACATCAAGTAATGCCTCCATTTTTTTAGCGCCTGAACAACTGCATAGAATTCCTTCTCATAAGAGGAGTACTTCTTTCTGGTGTCATTCAGCTTTTCATTGAAATAGGCTATAGGCCTATCATCCTGACTCAGCAAGGCTCCAATGGCTTCTCCACTGGCATCACACTTCACTTGAAATAGCTTAGTAAAATCAGGCATAATCAACACAGGCTTTTCAGTTATCTTTTGCTTCAAAAGTTTAAAGCTTCTTTCTGCTTCAGCAGTCCATTTAAATGGCTGTTTTCTCTTTTTTATTGTCTCAATTATGGGTGCATTAATCTTACTGAAGTTTCTTATAAATTTCCTGTAAAAACTAGCAAGTCCATGGAAACTTCTTACCTCAAAAACATTTTTGGGTGAAGGCCACTCCATAATTGCCTTAACCTTTTCCGGGTCCATCTTCAATCCTTCTGCAGAAATAACAAAGCCCAAATACACCAACTCTTCCTTCATGAATGAGCATTTCTTTAAGTTTATCAGCAGTTTCTCTTGGTGCAGCTTCTTCAAGACATAATTAAGATGCCTTAAATGTTCTTCTTTAGTTTTGCTGAAAACTAATATATCATCCAGATACACTATCACAAATTTACCAATGAATTCTTTCAATACTTCATTCATAAGTCTCATGAAAGTGCTAGGTGCATTCGACAACCCAAAATGCATTACCATCCATTCATACAGTCCTTCATTCGTTTTAAAGGCAGTTTTCCACTCATCACCCTCTCTTATTCTAATCTGATGATATCCACTTTTTAAATCTATCTTTGAAAAATATTTAGCACCACTCAAACAGTCCATTAAATCCTCAACTCTGGGCAAAGGGAATCTGTACCTGATTTTTATCTTATTAATCTCTCTAGAATCAGTACACATCCTCCAGCCTTCGTCTTTCTTTGGCCTCAATATTGCTGGTACTGCACATGGACTCAAACTTTCTCTGATCAGTCCCTAGTCCACCAATTCCTGTACTTGTCTCCTGATTTCCTCATTTTCTGTGGAAGTCATTCTGTAGGCTACCTTATTTGGCAGATTTGAACCAGGGATAAAATCTATCTGATGGATGATATTCCTCACAGGTGGCAGCTCATCAGGTAAATCATCCACAACAATGTCACAATAACTGTCTAACATCTCTTGGATTTCTATTGGTAAATCAGAAATCTTTGTAGAAGTAAGAACTACCTTAGGTTTGCAAACTACAGCAAAAATTACCTCTTCTTCTTCAATCTGTTGTAGATATTTTTTCCCGCTCAGCAACAGGGTCTTTGGATCAACCACTCTGCTTGATGGCTCTCCTTCTTCCATGGGTATCAATGTATGATGTACCCCATCCTTGAAGAACTTGTAAGTGTTATTATTGCCATCATGCACTACTGCTCTGTCAAACTGCCAAGGTCTACCCAGAAGTATGTGACCAAAATCCATGGGCATCACATCACATAGGAATTTGTCTTTGTAGTTGCCCATTTGCAGCTCTATCTCACACTGTTCTTTTACAATCAGCTGATTCCCTTTATGCAGCCAGGACACCCTATAGGGAGTTGGATGCTCCCTTGTCTTCAGCTTCAACTTCTCTATCACCTCAGTGGAAACCAAATTGTCTGTGCTGCCACTATCAATTACTAGTTGGCAACATTTTCCCTGGACCTTGCATATGCTCCTAAACAAAGTCTTCCTTTGTGCAGGCTCAGTGGCCTCTTTGGTTTGTTTCAACAGGACCTTATTAACGACCAAGGACTCTCCCCTCTCTGGTATAATTTCTTCTTCAATTGCTGCCTCTTCTCCAGCCGGGGCAACAACAACATTCTTTGGACCAGCACCCACATTCTCTGGGCACTCATAGTGCTTGTGTCCCACTTGCTGACATTTGTAGCACCTCAATTCTCTACCTCTACCTCTGCCTCCTGTTCCTCTGTAAGAACCCCTTTTTCCTCTTGCATCACCCTCTGTAGATGCATTTTGAGGTGAGCTACTGTTATCTCCCTCTCTAGGTGTAGTAGGCTTTCCTCTACCACCCTGACCTCCCTTTCCATGGAAATTACCCCTCCCTTTGGCAGACTTCTTCCTCAGGAGTTTCTCCTCTGCTTTCAAGGCCATCTGATAGGCCTCTTCAACTGTATTAGGAGAAAGAAGACCAATTTCGTCTTGGATCTCCAGCTTGATACCATTCACATATCTGGCAGTCTTCTCTGGGGTGTCTTGAAACTGCCCAACTCTTATGCTTACTCTATAGAATTCTTCTGTATATTATTTTACTGTCAGCAACCTCTGTCTCAGGTTCTACATTTTCCTAAACAATTTCAGCTGATAATCACTAGGCAAGAATTTACTTTTTAACTTAGCCATCATTCTGGTCCAGCTCTTGATAGGCTGCTTGCCAACTCTCCTTCTTTCTGCTTGCACTCCATCCCACCAAAGTGCAGCATGTCCCTTCAACTTTGTTACTGAAAACTTGACTTTCTTATCTTCGCTCATTTCTTCATAGTCAAAGCACTTGTTCATTTCATTAATCCAGTCCACCAGCTCCTCTGGATTCAATCCTTCTGCAAAACCTGATACTTCAATATTGGGCTTAACTGCAGATTCCAGAACAGTTCTGAGGAGCCTCATGTCAGGAGGAATCTCAACATTTTCTTCAGCTTCTTCTATTTCAGGTTCACTGATGTCTTCAGGATCTCTGGGCTATCTTCGCTCCATGGAATCCATTCTGGCCTCGAACCTTTGCAAGATCCCCAACACTTCTGAATTGGAAACGGGTCCGCCTCTCCTTCTGCCAACACCTTTACCAACTCAGATTGCCATGTTAATTCTCTACAAAAACAACTTAAAAACATGCTCTGATACCACAATTGACAGCAACAAAATTGAATTCGGGCGTCCTAAGGAGAGCTGGTTCCTTACTTGACTCTATCCATGTTGCCTTAGTGAAATTTCTATATGGTGTCACTGGTGCTCTTATATCCTGCATGCACAGTCATTCGTATGCATTTCATATTTTATTCTCTCCTATGTTATGACTTTGGAAAACTTTGAATATGTTCCAAAGTTTTATTCTATCGCTGAACCTTATAACTAAGGTTACAACCCGACACATTAAAATCAAAACGCTTATAACAGCCCTTAGGCCCTGGGCCCACCTTTACAATCGAAAGTTTAATAAAATGTAGCCGCCATACCTTAGATTAACCTCAATGCTACTTCTGAATGCGATCACCGTTCGATGAGCCTTCCTCCAGATCGACGACGGTCGTCGATATCGCACTGCCTTCGCAGTTGAACGTTAACACGCGATGGGGGCAGTTTTGGAAACCCGCCTTATGCCACGTGTCCTCCAATCGATGTGATCGCTCCCAATTCTCAAATACCACTCCTCCCACAAAGGCGATGCGATCAAAACTGCTTCCAGCCTCTGAACAGTGATTAACCAAAGGTTAAGTCGGGGTTACGCTATCCTTCCTATTCACTCCGATTCACAAACTCGGGGTTTAACCTTGGGACAGGATTTCAATCAACAGCAAACCAAAACGAATTCGTTCGTAAGCGGGTTCCGCTTCAGGCAAAGCTCGCAACGATACTACAGAGTGCACACATATGGCTCGACACATCAGTTAAGGCACAATGCATTCATTTCTTGGTTTCCTATGTCGTTATGGCGTACTTCGGAAATTCAGAGGGGGATTATACACACGACTACAGACACAGAACGAAGGTTCAACACAGCAGATTCTTCATCGAATTAACACAACGTTGGAGGCTTGAACACTTCAGAATTAAGCAATTGTATGCACAAAATAGTATGTTTACTACTCGACACTGATAATCAACAAACATCGAAATATTTTCAACAGAGAACAATTGCTTAACACACACAATCTTTACTGT
The DNA here is from genome assembly GCA_034641835.2 of Pinus albicaulis. Lineage (NCBI taxonomy): Eukaryota > Viridiplantae > Streptophyta > Pinopsida > Pinales > Pinaceae > Pinus > Pinus albicaulis. The sequence continues at coordinate 1,522,625,317 of CM076570.1, forward strand.
GAAAATATCCTCCCCCTTCAATGCATTCGGGGTTTACACTTATACATCAATATTTGTCTCTTCGGTTCCTCTGTGAGGACCGTTTTTGGTAATTCAAAAGCCTAGCTACTATTTATTCAATTAACTGAAACATGACAGATGGACTGAACTGAAATCTATTCGACTTCTACTGACTCTAACTGACCTAATGCAACTGGCAGCTAAGGTATTGACACCTTGCTGTTACAATTTCAATGATTTTTTTTTTTGAACCCTCCTAGCCACAACATGTGGACAAACCTCCTACATTGCTGGCTAGTGTCTAATGCCCGTGCATCAGTGTGGCAACCAATCTGGTGTGCATAAAAAAAGGAGAATGGATAAAGGTAGACATTAAGGATGGATTAAAGGATAAGTATAAATATTTTATTTTAGTTTTAATTACGCGTGTGATTTATGATTCTAATTTATGATGGTTACATGTGATCTATAATTATTATCACGATGATTGTGTTTTGTGCTAACCATATGTGATATGTTTATACATGATGATTTGATAAATTATCTAATTTGACTTGTTATGATAGGAAGTGAAAAAAATTGCAAGTGTACCTTGTTGAGGAGCTAATGATGAGGTCTTATGTAAATTTATTTCAATTTATTTTGAATCTAATGGAAGTGATGTGCTTGGTACAGGAAATCATGAAAATGCTCATTTGTGTGGTTAGAACTGACTTCAATAATTAGAAATAGTGGCAAAGGAATCAGAGCATGCAACAGTATGTTGTTGAAGCATTTCAGGAGTAGGGCCATTGTGGGACACTAGTACTCAATGGTGTCCATTGATTTCCATGAGCATGCTATGACTGGTATGATGATTTTGAGGCAGGTATATGCCTTGGTTGTTTGACCTTTTTATGCGAGGAATCCTTGCCAAGGGATGGATAGCCCAAGAAAGGGGATGTCAGGGAACTTGGAAGGTGAGTGACTACACGTAAGGGTGTGACCAGATTGACTGGGGGACTGTGTAGCAAAGAAGGGAAGGTCAAGGATGGATTTTCTTTGGTAAATAGAATTGCGAGATGGAATCATATGCATATTGGGAGTGTGCACTGGAAAAATGAGTGGGTAGCCGTTAATTGAGATGACAAGTGGCACAATATTGTAGCGCTGGACATTGGATGCATATTTGACTTTGGTAGTGGATTCTGGACTTCCTCGAAGGAGGTGAATCCTGGTACCACTTTTGAGGGTGGAGGTGTGAGCCTCTGGATTCCCTTGTTGATTGAGACATGCATCATATCCTTTTATTTGATGGTTGAGTAAATGTGCATATGTTTATATTCGTATATTATTTTAAATATTGTATCGGGCTAGATTTATAAAGCTACATAAATAGTATGGTTATTTTCTAGTTGAGAAAATGTGGTTATTATTTTAAATACCGTAATGAGTTGTGTTATAAAGCTCGATTAAACAGTATGATTGTCATGTTTTCAATAGGTTGTTTATGGTAAATATAACAACGAGCTATGTTATAAACTTCCATAAGTAGTATGTTTTACTTTTTCACCGGTTTTGCTGGTTCTAGGTGTCATTTAACACCAATGATGGTGTTCCCCAAAGGGGGAGGGTTCTATAATAGCCCTGGTAAAAAATCCATGTAAATAAAGTTAATAAAGGTAAAATAATAACCATGTTCATGGGAAACGTATTCCAAGCCAAATGTTGGGAAACAATTCCTAGTGTGGGTGTTCATTTGGTTTATTATGGCTAAAGGAAATTGGAAATAGAAAAGGCTATGGAAAGACAAAGTGGAATTTATTGGTATTTTATTTATGAAAATAATGGAAATTAGAAGAAAAGGGAGGTGAAAGGTCACAGGCCACATGTGCGGAGAAAAATAAAGGAAAATAATGGGAAATTGAACAAATTAGAGGCCTCATTAATAAAAATGATTATGAGGATCCGTTGGTAGCCTTTTGACAAATTTTGGGTGGAGCTCTCTCTCCATTCTCTTTCTCATACACTTAGAGTATTCTTGAAGCACTCTAGCATTGGATCAAGGAAAGCAAAGAAAGGACCAAGAAAGTAAAGGGAAGCAAAGATCAAGCAAGGAAGAGCGGGATCAATAAGCTACAATGGGATTAATTGCAGGTATCGATTTTCACGTGTGATTTCATTTCTATATTTGGCATGCATGGTACATGCATGTGTGGTTCTAGTTCTCAATATTTCATTTGAATGGGTTTTTCGAGGTGTGACAGAGTTCTTCAACATTTCCTTGCCATTTCTGGATAGCCATGGTGTGATGGTGGTTTCTCTTATTTGGTTGACTTGGATTTTTGTATGGTATCGAAGTTGAGTGAGGTGGTCTTTGAAGAAGAACAAAAGACCTAGGAATCCCTGGACTCAAGAAGGATGGATTGCGGTAAAGAAGTATTATGTGTACCTCGGTGGGCCTAGGAATCCTCAACCAGTGAATGGTGGGATATACGTTAAATCCTAGAGGTGTGTGCCCTTAATCATGCCCAAGAATCCTAGATCGGTGAATGGTGGGATATATGGTAAATCTCGGAGGGTGGTGTCTTGATCAGGCCTAAGAATCCTCAACCAGTGAATGACGAGATATACGATAAAGCCTGGAGACTACAATCTCGATTAGGCATACGAATCCTTGACCGGTGAATGGTGGGATATACATTAAAACCTAGAGACTAAGAGACAGAAAAAATCTTCACGGTGTAGGTGGAGAGCTCTGGAGGCATCCATGATTTTTTAGGGCCTAGTGATCTGGAGGGGATTGCGGTAAATAATTGTTGTATTGATGAGGGTTCGGGCCTAGTGATTTGGTGGGGATTGCGGTAAATCTTGAGGAATCCCTGGTTGGTTTTGCTGTGAGTCTCGCATTCATGCTTGAAATATGGCACGAGGGTGATTGTCTAAAAGAAATATTTGGTTCATCCCAGTATATGGTCGGGTGGTAAGTGGAATTCACATAACTGGTTTCATTTTGAATATGTTAACAAGATATCCCTTCCTCTTGTATTTGATGGGTAAATATACTTGTTCATATGTGATTTTTATGGTTGATATGCCCTTATTATTTTTGTTGGTTATATGTTGGTTATGAGTATGTTTTATGATAGACTAGAAGTATGGTTCTCATCATGTTTTGATTATTAAACGAGTGTGCAATAGATCTATGACCTAATAGATGATATTGGAGTTATTGTGATAAGGAAACAATGCTTCTTTACAAATATAAGATAAGTATGAAACCTTTATGCTCAGATATGTTGTTGTGACCTGTAGATTTCATATTGGTGACATGTTTGATGAAATTCCTGTCATGGCTAGTAGGGGTCAAATCAAATACTTTCACTATTGATTGCATTAGTAGCTTTGTTCCATTGTTATTATTAATTTCTCAAAGTTTCATGAAGTTATGGGAAGTGGCCATAGACTCAGTCCTGAAAAAATGGCTCAGAATCAGGGGTCTCTCGCACATAATTTCCTATGGGTGAAAACATGAAGTTGGGAAACATTTTTTGCACTTTTTTGACGTTGAAAATTGTAATTTTATATGTTTTTTCAACTTCAACTCCACTAAACTCATATTTTCAATGCAAATTACACTTCAACATAAAAACAAGATTTGTAGAGAATTGTATTATCTCCATACTCATATTTTAAAATAAATATATTGACATATAGAGGGGTAAATTTGTTGTTTACTAACTGCATATACTTGAAATTTTCAGGAAAACATAAATAGTCACTTTTTGAACCCAAACTTTTTTTAGGGAAGGTTATTAATTTTTTGGAAATAAACCATATCATAATCTACATAAATTGCACTAGTGCAATGACTATTTTTCGGTAATTTTTAGATTAAATCGCTATTTTTTATTATTTTTTGAAATGGAAGAAGACAAAAAAACGGTGATGTTTCAATACATTTTATGAGCCCTAGATTTTATTTTAAATGTGATTGTCAATAAGGAAAATGAGAATACCCTTTTGAAGAAGACAAGGAGAGGAATTTCAATATGATTTTTCTGATTTTTTTGGTGTTGCCATGTTAAAGTTATTGAATTTTCATTGACTGCAATTTTCAGAACAATGAAATTCCACAGTGACACAGTTTAGTATAAAATTAATAAAAAATATAAATTTTTAATGAAACTCCACAAATATTGCATCATTAGAAACTAGATGCATATATGAATCTAATGGTACTAGTTCCGAAAGATAACATTTTGTTTTTGTAGGTGTTCTGCCCCTCCAAAGTTGCAGGCTCCTGAAAACTGCAGAATTTTCTGGGTTTTTCGTTGACCAGAAACTCTCAAACGAGATAATGGCCCAGGCGAGACATTCATTAAACTCTCGGTTGAGAAATTTAAAACTCTCGACCGACATTTTAAACCACTATAGATTGCATTTAACCGTGCGGCTAAACTCTCGTCCGAAAGTTTTACAAACTCTCGGCCGAGAGTTTGCGCTCGAGAGTTTACCCAAGGCCGACTCTCGGATGAGAGTTTTATAACTCTCATCTGAGATTTTTATAACTCTCATCTAAGAGTTTAATAAACTCTCGGACGAGATTTTATTAAACTTTAATCGAAACATTTTGATTTTCGGCCGACACAATGTTTCGGGCGAGGGTTCTATATAAATACTCTCATTCGAAAGATTAATTCCACACACCATTCTGAACCAACGAAAGTGTGAAGGTGCAAGGGTCTGAAAATTGCGAAGGTGCGAGGGTCCAAATTCTTTTTCGGCCAAGGTGCAAATATTTTCTGGGTGCAAAATTCTTTTTGGCAAAATTATTTTTTTTTAAGTTTTTTTGGGTGTGAAATTTTTTTGGCGAATTTTTTTTTGGAAGTTTTTTGGGTGCAAAATTTTTTTTTGAAGTTTTTTTTGGTGCATGGATGCATGAAGTATTTTTGCAAAATGTCTCTATGAAGGCATGAAGTATTTCTGCAAAATTTCTCTATGAAGGCATGAAGTATTTTTTCAAAATGTCTTGATGAATTTAATTATTTATTTATTTTTCTCACTTATTGAAAGCATGAAGTACTTATTCTGAAGTCTTTATATTTTTTTGGGTATTTGGTCCAAATAGAATTGGATTTTAGGTTTTCAATTTTGTGAACATAGGAAACCAAAGGAATTTCTTATCAAGGCATGATTGAAAAAGAACTGATTCAGCGAAAAAGAATGAGAGATTACAAAAAAAAAGGCGAGTGGAAAGGGAAAGATTAAGCCATGAAATAAATGTGGAGGTAGAGCATTGTGAAAGAGATGTAGAGGTGCATGACAGTGATGAGGAAATGAGAAATGTTGAGGAACTTGTAAATGAGAATATTGAAAACAAAAATGTCGAAGAGAATGTTGAGGAACTTGTCAATGAGAATATTCAAAACACAAATGTCCAAGAGAATATTGATATCGATCTCATTGGTGAGTCAATAGTTTCTTCAATTTTAATTTTGTATATTTTTTTAAAACATTGCAGTTCAAGATAGTTTTAAAATAAAAAATATGTATATGTCAATTTCAAATTATAAGTTAATATTTTTATTTTATTTATTTTTTTATGCAGGGACAACATCAAAACCACAAGAAGATACTGCCACACCTCGAATTTCACTGCAATTAATTGGAAGTTCCAAGAACGTTGTATACGACTACAACTTTTTAGAAAATATGGATCCAACTAAAATTGAAGAATTGGGACCACCAATGGCTGAAAGGACCGTTTGAGATAAAATAAATTGGGGGTTGAAACATATTTTTGAAGGTAAATCTATCATAGCACAAGCTCAGATGTTACGTAGATTTTTCAAGCACAAATCTCTCATAAATGCTGTGGAATTATTGGGCATTAAAAGTGAGAAAGAGGTTTTAGCAAATGAAATGGTATAAAAAAATGTGAATTTGGCGCTTGCAACAATAGACAAAAAGTGATCTCAAGTTGAAAACAATGATCGTAGAGCACTTTTAATAGGTGGACTCGCGAAACAAACTTCATCAAATCGGTTGATGTGAGCAACTTCAAAATTGTTTAAAACATCAAGAAGAAGTTTATGGAGTACAAAATTTAGAATTCAATTATATGAGAATGATGAACTTGCATGTTGGGCTAATATTTGCAGGCATCCATATCATGATAGACTTCCTAATGGTGAGGGATAGGGTAAAAGAGTTTTGGGATTTGAATTCTCGTGTCTTGCCAAATGAAAAGGACAATGTGCGACGTCATATATCTAAGGGAGTTTATGAATCTCATGCCAAACATATAACACAGGTCAGTCAAGTAGAATTATTCCAGATGTTTATGGAGAGTAATACTGATGTGAAGGTTTCCATTAGCACATTTGTGAAGATTAAACCATGGTATGTCAGGCCTATCACTGTTTGAGACAAATGTTGTTGTTGATACCATGTAGAATGCCAATTATTTTATGAGACATTTGCAAATTTTGGCATAAAAAATTGGTCAAATGACCCCCCTTCTTCAAGTGTTCGTGAATTTTTATCGAAGATATTATGTGCACGAGAGAATAATGAATTATTTTATAAAAAAGAATGTGTTGGTGGAAGAAAATTCCCATAATGTTCTCATTTGGCACTCTATGATGCAAAGTATCCCATTGATCCTAATGATCCCATAGTGTCAAATCTCAGTCTGAATTGGAAGCGATATGAAAATGTTACTTACACTCGTGTTGCAGATTCAAGCACAACATAAAAAAAATCACTTTACTTGACGACGACATTTTAGTGACATCTTTTATGGAGAAGTTCAGGGTGCAAATATAAAAATATATTAAGCACTGTCATATAGCATGATGGCAATATTGAGAGTTCAAGCAATCTCGTGATGTGTTCCCAAAAGGAAAAATATTATCAGTGGTTGATTTCGCTGAGAATTACACGTTTAGTCCACAAAAGGAGATACAAAGTGAGTATTATCATTTAGACCAAGTATCTATATTTGTGCATATTTTGTATAGACTTGCAGAGCTTGATATCGATGGTTTTGATAGCGATGAAAATAATCATGAGGTGATTAAGGAGTACCATTTCTACATCAGTGATGATCAAACACATGATACATGTTTTGTTAAGCATTGTTTTAATGTTGTTTATAATGAACTGTTGAAACAAAGGGTCACTTTTAAATAATATTAGGTATGGTTAGATGGTTGTGCTGGTCAATTTAAATCAGCGAGATCGTTATTTTGGTTGTCGCGTCTTCATAAGAGAAACAACATTCGACATACATGGAATTTATTTGGGACAAGGCATGGAAAAGGAGAGAACGATGGTGCTGGGGCATGCGTAAAACGTGCACTTAGGAGGCATCAATTGAATCACTCAGATTCCCGAATTGCAAATTCTTTAGATGTTGTTAATTGGTTCAAAGACAATTTAAGTCATGTATCGAACCCGAGGATGGTTGATGTGCACAGGTAAGCGTACACATTTAACTAACAATATATTATACATGTCTAGAGATATATGTGTATACATGTGTGTGTATTTTGTTATCAAACAAATATTAAATATTGCTCAAAATTTGACTCATACATGTGTGTGTTTTTCTCAAGCAGGTACTTTTGGAATATTGCAATGGGTGATGTTGATAGATCGTTGCCATTTAATTTCCTTGGAATCCCTCAAACAAGAAGTTTACACTCAATTAGGAGTAAGAACATGACAAATATACATTGCATTGAGAAACAAAAGTGCTCTTGCTTTTGTTCTGCATGTATTGATCAGATAGAGTCCATCGATGTCTGTGAAAACCAAATTAAGAAATTTGTTAAACCATGTAAACAAAAATAATTGACACCATTGCCGCCATTTTGAAAGGTGACTGACAAGGAAATGAACAGTGAAGTGGTTGTGATTGACAATGATTATGATCGTGTTTCTGATATGGTTAGAGAAGGTGATGTCTTCGCTGTCATTGCACCAGAAAATAATCAAGAAAAAGTGGATTATTATTTATTACGATGCACTATGTCTAAATCCACGTTGCTGCAAGAATATGATGATGCATCAAATTATACATACCCAATCTGTCCAATGGTGTTAATGGGACATTTCTTTGAAGAAGTAAAGAAATGTAAAGATCATATTATTTTTCAAGATTACCAGCCATAGGTTATTTATGCCCAATATAGTCACTTGGTCATAGAAACTCGGTTGCAGTTGAAGCAAGTGAAGAGTAGAAAAAAATAATGACAATAGAGGTTATCGAAAGATGACCCTCATGCCATTCTGAAAAATTTACCACTAGCACATTTCATATGAGTGGAACACATTGTTCAAGATGAACAATGAACTTTGATTCTAGGGTTAGAACATATAATTGCTACAATGCATTGGAATGTATATAGTTTAGGACTATATTGTAGATTTCTTTCGAATAAATGGACATGTGGATGGTTAGATGTGTGTTGGTACAAAAAATATATTATGATCTACTGGATAAGGGTGCTTTGCTAGATAATTAAGTTATGGTGATTTAATGTGTCCATGATGTTTACTCCTAGATGATCTTAACTCACCCCTTTTTTTGCATGGATATGATGGTGATGAATGAATATTTAATTACATATATATATTATTGTATCGTTAGTTTAGTTTTGATATCAAATGTCATCATATTTGCATCTCTTCATTAGTTTAGATTGGTTTATATTTGATGTGGCTAATCTCTTCATTATTGTCTCTTCTCATGATGGAGGTCTCCTACTTTTATTTTCTATTGACATGTTTCTATTTTCCATGTGCTTGGAAAATATTGTTCACAACATGGAACAGATCCTACAAAGGAACATTCAAGGATACAAAACTATTCATAAAGGTGTGTTTAGCTATGAATTAATTCTTATGTTAGAAAGTTTTGCTAGTAATGGATTTCACACTTTTATTTTAAGAGATAGATATCCCACCCCTTGTAACAATAAATCCAAAAGTGTTTAGATGAAATTATTATTTCCAAAGGGAAAAAACTCAACTCTCATCAATGTTTCAATATAGATGAAGAGAGATGGTTTGGTAAATTTCAAATTTAAGGAGAAAATTTATTCAAACTAGTTTATAGAGCATATTGATAGCTTCAAAAAAGTATCCTACAAATGTCAAATGTCAAATGTTTCTATGTTCATTTGACATGTTTCTATTTTACATGTGCTTGGAAAATATTGTTCACAACCTAGAATAGATCCTACAAAGGAACATTCAAAAATACAAAACTATTCATAAAGGTGTGTTTAGCTATGAATTAATTCTTATGTTAGAAAGTTTCCCTAGTAATGGATTTCACACTTTTATATTAAGAGATAGGTATCCCACCCCTTGTAGCAATAAATCCAAAAGTGTTTAGATGAGATTATTATTTCCAAAGGAAAACAACTCAACTCTCATCAATGTTTCAATATAGATGAAGAGAAATGGTTTGGTAAATTTTAAATTTAAGAGAAAATTTATTCAAACTAGTTTATAGAGCATATTGATAGCTTCAACAAAGTATCCTACAAATGTCAAATGTCAAATGTTTCTATGTTCATTTGAAATGTTTCTATTTTCCATGTGCTTGGAAAATATTGTCCACACCGTGGAATAGATCCTACAATGGAACATTCAAGAATACAAAACTATTCATAATGGTGTGTTTAGCTATGAATTAATTCTTATGTTAGAAAGTTTCGCTAGTAATGGATTTCACACTTTTATATTAAGAGATAGCTATCCCACCCCTTGTAGCAATAAATCCAAAAAAATTTAGATGAAATTATTATTTCCAAAGGAAAAAAACTCAACTCTCATCAATGTTTCAATATAGATGAAGAGAAATGGTTTGGTAAATTTCAAATTTAAGGAGAAAATTTATTCAAACTAGTTTATAGAGCATATTGATAGCTTCAACAAAGTATCCTAATTTTTAAAATTGGAAGAAGGATTAGCTTCATTCTTTTATATTTTATTGATGGAGCATAAAATTGGAATCATAACAAATAGAGGCATATGCACTTTGAAAAGGGTTTAAAATCACTAAAGGAATAAGAATGAATTCAATCATTATGATTAATGACTCTAGGATCATTATCATTCATATGATTAAACAACCATTACCGATAGGAAAGATTCTAGCATCAATTCCAGATTGATGTAGACAACAATAAGGCATATTCACAAAAATTCAATACTACCATGTCTTGAAAGAACATAATCAAGAGGAAATTTGGTGAGAAAATTCAGATTTAGAATAAAATTAGGGGGGAGATTAAGGTTAATGGTGTATTATTCCACCAATTTATCCCCTAATTATTGTTTATTTGAAACATATTTTGTTGGTACTGTAACATATGGTTTAAAATCACTAAAGGAATAAGAATGAATTTAATGTGAAATGTGAAATGTTTCTATGTTTAAATCATAGAAACATGTCAAATGTGTTGAAAGGATTTGGCCTCGACCATTAAATAGAATGCCATTCCTTTGCAACACTTTTTAGGGACTGTGCTAAAAGATGATTAAAAAAAGTATTATAAACCATAAAAAATGTGTTTTATGATGTGGTGGGGCCTTCTCCCATTCTGTAGTGATATTTTTCTTGATACCAAGATGTGTTTGGGTGAGACAACTTCCCCAGGAATAGTAGCATAAAAGCAAATGACAAAAGCATGGGACCATTTGCGAGGTGTCTGTATGTCAAAGGCCAACATGTTAATGAAATTGATGATAGAAAGAGTAATGGTAGGAACACATAAATACATGTTGATAGCAGAAAGGGCCAATACTCTGCAACATGCTGTAATTGTTACTAAATACTTGGTAAAATTTATTGGCATTTATTTATGAAAATAATGGAAATTAAAAGAAAAGGAAGGTGAAAGGTGAGAGGTTGCATGTGAGGAGAAAAACTTAAAGGGAAAATAATGGAAAATTGAATAAATTAGAGGCCTTATTAATAAAAAGGATTATGAGGATCCTTTGGTAGCCTTTTGAAAATTTTTGGGTGGAGCTCTCTCTCTCCATTCTCTCTCTCATACACTTAGAGTATTCTTGAAGAACTCTAGCATTGGATCAAGGAAAGCAAAGAAAGGAACAAAAAGTAAAGGGAAGAAAAGATCAAGAAAGGAAGAGCATGATCAATAAGCTACAATGAGATTATTTGCAGGTATCGATTTTCACATGTGATTTAATTCCTATATTTGGCATGCATGGTACATGCATGTGTGGTTCTAGTTCTCTTTATTTCATTGGAATGGGTTTTTCCAGGTGTGACAGAGTTCTTCAACATTTCCTTGCCATTTACAGATAGTCATGGTGTGATGGTGGTTTCTCTTATTTGGTTGACTTGGATTTGGGTATGGTATCGAAGTTCAGTGAGGTGGTCTTTGAAGAAGAACAAAAGACCTAGGAATCCTTGGACTCAAGAAGGTGGGATTGCGGTAAATAAGTATAATGTGTACCTCGGTGGGCCTAGGAATCCTCAACCAATGAATGATGGGATATAAGCTAAATCCTAGAGGTGTGTGCCTTCAATCAGGCCTAGGAATCCTAGATCAGTGAATTGCAGGATATATGGTAAATCTTAGAGGGTGATGTCTCGATCAGGCGTAGGAATCCTAAACCGGTGAATGAAGGGATATACGGTAAAGCCTGGAGACTAAAATCTCGATTAGGCATAGGAATCCTTGACCGGTGAATGGTGGGATATACAGTAAAACCTAGAGACTAAGAGACAGAAAAAATCCTCACGGTCTAGGTGGAGAGCTCTGGAGGCATCCATGCTTTTTTAGGGCCTAGTGATCTAGAGAGGATTGCGGTAAATACTTGTTTTATTGATGAGGGTTCTGGCCTAGTGATTTGGCGGGCATTGTGGTAAATCTTGAGGAATCCCTTGTTGGTTTTGATGTGAGTCCCACATTCATGCTTGGAATATGGCATGGGGGTGATTATCTGAAAGAAATATTTGGTTCATCCCAATATATGGTCGGGTGGTATGTGGAATTGACAGACCCGGTTTCATTTTGAATACGTTAACAAGATATCCCTTCCTCTTGTATTTCATGGGTAAATATACTTTTTCATATGTTATTTTTATGGTTTCTATGCCCTTATTATTTTTGTTGGTTATATGTTGGTTATGAGTATGTTTTATGACATACTAGAAGTATGATTCTCATCATGTTTTGATTATTAAACGAGTGTACAATGAATCTATGACCTAATAGATGATAATGGAGTTATTGTGATAAAGAACAATGATTCTTTAAAAATATTAGATAAGTATGAAACCTTTATGCTCAGATATGTTGTTGTGAGCTGTAGATTGCATATTGGTGACATGTTTGATGAAATTTTTGTCATGGCTAGTAGGGTTCAAATCAAGTACTTTCATTATTGATTCCATTAGTAGCTTTGTTCCATTGTGATTATTAATTTATCAAAGTTTCATGAAGTTATGGGAAGTGGCATGAGACTCGGTCCTGAAAAAGTGGCTCAGAATCAGGGGTCTCTCGCACATAACTGCCTAAAAAATTCGACAGTGGCTGGCATGCCTTGCTGTGGGAGTGACTGGAAGACCTTAGTCGCATTAATGAATTTTCGTGGGATCATCTGAGAATACAAATTAGGGAAATGTCAAGTTACATCGGGGGTTGGTCACCTGGAAGGGTTGGTTGGCTCCTAAAGTTTCTATAACATGTGTCGAAGTCCAGTTTGGTTTCATTATGTCGATTCCACTTCCTTAACTATACATGGAGACTTAAATCACATCATAGTAGCCTCTCATCACATGTTTACCCCAGTGGATCGAATATCTTGGGTAAATGTGGGAGGAGGATGTTACACATATGAAACAAATAATAACTTATAAATTCAGAAAAATAAAAAGAGAAATAAACTCACATATTGTAGATTTAATATTTTTTGGTATAATTTTATCATATATGTTGTGATGAACTATCCTGTGGAATGTCCACGTCAATTTATGGATAATATTGGTATCAAAGCATGTTTCTTTATGTATATTAAGGATATTTGCATGTGACCTATATTAGATAAGCCAAAAGTCATAAAACCTTAGTCATGGCCACAAAATCTATGAGTAACCCTCGTGATCCTACAAAGGAGAGGTTTTTGTGGTTAGAAGCAAAAGTTGCAGATATAAATCGTAATGTGAATCTCCTCACAACGACCCTAACCAATAAGCTAATGATATTCAAATAATATGGGGTTTCTAACACAAAGTTTTGATCAAAGGTATTATCACCAAAAAATGATCACTTAGCCATATCTAACTAAGTGGATCAAAATACACCATGTAAGACCAATTTTACCATGGTAAAATTGCTTTCACTATAGGAAATAACTTGATAAACCATATTTTATTAATTTGTTTCTAATTAAAACAGGAAACCCCATGAGAAATAATTAAATAAATCATTATTTATTTAATTTTCCTCTAGGATTAATTAATTAAATCACTATTTAGCTAATATTCCTTGTGAAATTTGACCCAATCATGTGAAATAATTAAATAAATCATCGTTTATTTGATTTTTCTCTACGAATAATTAATTAAATCATTATTTAGTTAATATTCTTTGTCCAATTTGACTAAATCACACAGGAATGATTAAAAAAATCGTTATTTGTTTATTATTCCTTAACCACTTCCTTGAAATAATAAATAAAATATTTGTTTGTTTATTAGTTTTAAATATTTATTTAAAACCTATAAAGAAACAAATGATTTATTTATTATTTCAAGGAAGTGATTAAGGAATAATAAAAAAATAACGGTTTTTTTAATCATTCCTGAGTGATTTAGTCAAATTGGACAAGGAATCTTAACTAAATAAAGATTTAATTAATTATTCCTAGAGAAAAATCAAATAAACAGTGATTTATTTAACTATTTCTCATGATTGGGTCAAATTTGACAAAGAATATTAGCTAAATAGTGATTTAATTAATTAATCCTAGAGGAAAATCAAATAAATAATGATTTATTTAATTATTTCTCATGGGGTTTCTTGTTTTAATTAGAAACAACTTAATAAAATATGGTTTATCAAGCTATTTCCTGTAGTGAAAGCAATTTTACTATGGTAAAATTGGTCTTACATGGTGTATTTCAATCCACTTAGTTAGATATGGCTAAGTGATCATTTTTGGTGATAATACCTTTGATCAAAGCTTTGTGTTAGAAACCCCATATTATTTGAATATCATTAGATTATTGGTTAGGGTCATTGTGAGGAGATTCACATTATGATTTATATCTGTAACTTTTGCTTCTAACCACAAAAACCTCTCCTTTCTAGGATCACGAGGGTTACTCATATATTTTTTGTCCATGACTGAGTTTTTATGACTTTTGGCTTATCCGATATAGATTCCATGCAAATATCCTTAATATACATAAAGAAACATGCTTTGATACCAATATTATCCATAAATTGACATGGACATTCTAAAGGATAGTTCATCACAACATACATGATAAAATTATACTTAAAAATATAAAATCTACAATATGTGAGTTTATTTCTCTTTTTATTTTTCTGAATTTATAAGTTATTATTTGTTGCATATGTGTAACACCCTCCTCCCACATTTACCCAAGCTAATCGATCCACTGGGGCAAACATGTGATGAGAGGCTACTATGATGTGATTCAAGTCTCCATGTATATTTAAGGAAGTGAAATTGACATAATGAAACCAAACTGGCCTTCCACACATGTTATAGAACCTTTAAGAGCCAACCAACCCTTCCAGGTGACCAAGCCCCGATGGAACTTGACATTTCCCTAATTTGGATTCTTAGACGATCCCATGAAAATCCATTAATGCGACTGAGGTCTTCCAGTCACTCCCACAGCAAGGCATGCAAGCGACTGTGGGTGAAAACATGAAGTTGGGAAACACTTTTTTCCCTTTTTTGACGTTGAAAATTGTAATTTTCTATGTTTTTTCAACTTCAACTCCACTAAACAAATATTTTCAATGCAAATTACGCTTTGACATAAAAACAAGATTTTTAGATAATTGTCTTACCTCCATACGCATATTTGAAAAAAAAAAATATTGACATATAGAGGGGTATATTTGTTCTTTACTAATTGCATATACTTGAAATTTTCAGGCAAACATAAATAGTTACTTTTTGAACCCTAATGTTTTTTAGGGAAGGTTATTCATTTTTTGGAAATAAACCATATCATCATAATATACATATATTGCAATAGTGCAATGAATATTTTTCGGTAATTTTCACATTAAATCACTATTTTTTATTATTTTTTGAAATGGACGAAGACAAAAAAAACGGTGATGTTTCAGTACATTTTATGAGCCCTATATTTTCTTTTCAATGTGATCGTCAATAAGAAAAATGAGAATACCCTTTTGAAGAAGACAGGGAGAGGAATTGCAATATGATTTTTCAGATTTTTTTGGTGTTTCCATTTTAGAGTTATTGAATCTTCATTTACTGTAATTTTCAGAACAATGAAATTCCACAGTGACACAGTTTAGTATAAAATTAATAAAAAATAGAAATTTTTAATGAAACTCCACAAATATTACATAATTAGAAACTAGATTTAGAGATGAATCTAATGGTACCAGGTCCGAAAGATAACATTTTGTTTTTGTAGGTGTTCCGCCCCTCCAAATTTGCAGGTTCCTAAGACCTGCATAATTTTCTAGGTTTTTCATTGACCAGAAATTCTCAGCCGAGATAATTTCTCGGGCGGGACATTTATTAAACTCTCGGCCGAGAAATTTAAAACTCTCGACCAAGAGTTTGAACCACCACAGGTTACATTTAACCGTGCGGCTAAACTCTTGTCCGAAAGTTTTACAAACTCTCGGCCGAGAGTTTGAGCCCGAGAGTTAACCCAAGGCTGACTCTCAGATGAGAATTTTATAATTCTCGTCTGAGATTTTTATAACTCTCGTCTGAGAGTTTAATAAACTCTCGGACGAGATTTTATTAAACTTTAATCGAAACATTTTGATTTTCGGTTGACTCAATGTTTCGGACGAGAGTTCTATATAAATACTCTTGTTCAAAATATTAATTCCATACACAATTCTGAACTAGAAAAAGTGTGAAGGTGTGAGGGTCTGAAAAGTGCAAAGGTGTAAGGGTCTGAATTATTTTTCTGCCAAGGTGCGAATTTTTTCTGGGTGCAAAATTATTTTTGGAAAAATAATTTTTTTTTTAAGTTTTTTAATTTTTTTGACGAAATTTTTTTTGGGAGGTTTTTCTGGGTGCAAATTTTTTTTTTGGCGAATTTTTTTTTTGAATTTTTTTTGGGGGCATGGATGCATGAAGTATTTTTGCAAAATTTCTCTATGAAGGCATGAATTATTTTTGCAAAATGTCTCTATGAAGGCATGAAGTATTTTTGTAAAATGTCTATATGAAGGCATGAAGTATTTTTGCAAAATGTCTTTATGAATTTAATTATTTATTTAATTTTCTCTCTTATTGAAAGCATGAAGTACTTATTATGAGGTATTTATGTTTTTTTGGGTATTTGGTCCAAATAGAATTGGATTTTAGGTTTCCAATTTTGTGAACATGGGAAACCAAAGGAATTGCCTATCAAGGCACGATCAAAAAATAATTAATTCAGTGGAAAAGAATGAGAGATTACAAAAAAAAGGGGAGTGGAGAGGGAAAGATTAAGCCATGAAATAAATGTGGAGGTAGAGCATCGTGAAAGAGACGTAGAGGTGCATGACAATGATGAGGAAATGAGAAATTTTGAGGAACTTGTAAACGAGAATATTGAAAACACAAATGTCGAAGAGAATGTTGAGGAACTTGTCAATGAGAATATTCAAAACACAAATGTCCAAGAGAATATTGATATCGATCTCACTGGTGAGTCAATAGTTTCTTCAATTTGAATTTTGTATTTTTTTTAAAACATTGTAGTTCAAGATAGTTTTAAAATAAAAAATATGTATATGTCAATTTCAAATTAGAAGTTAATCTTTTTTTTTTTTTTTTTTAATGCAGGGACAACATCAGAACCACAAGAAGGTACTACCACACCTCGAATTTCACTGCAATTAATTGGAAGTTCCAAGAACGTTGTATACAACTACAAATTTCTATAAAATATGGATCCAACTAAAATTGAAGAATTGGGACCACCAATGGCTGAAGGGATAGTTCGAGATAAAATAAATTGGGGGTTGAAACATCTTTTTAAAGGTAAATATATCATAGCACAAGCTCAGATGTTACGTAGATTTTTAAAGCACAAATCTCTCGTAAATGCTGTGGAATTATTGGGCATTAAAAGTGAGAAAGAGGTTTTAGCAAATGAAATGGTATCAAAAAATGTGACATCAACGCTTGCCACACTAGCCAAAAAGCAATATCAAGTTGAAAAGAATTCTCGTAGAGCACTTTTAACAGGTGTACTCGCAAAACAAACTTCATTAAGTCGGTTTATGTTAGCAACTTCAAAATTGTTTAAAACATCAAGAAAAAGTTTAGGAGGCATGCAAAATTTAGAATTCAATTAGATGAGAATGATGAACTTGCATGTTGGGCTAATATCTGCAGGCATCCATATCATGATAGACTTCCTGATGGTGTGAGGGATAGGGTAAAAGAGTTTTGGGATTTGAATTCTCATGTCTCACCAAATGAAAAGGACACTATGTGACGTCGTATATCTAAGGGAGTTTATGAATCTCATGCCAAACATATAACACAGGTTAGTCAAGTATAATTATTCCAGAACTTTATGGAAAATAATACTGATGTGAAAGTTTCCCTTAGCACATTTGTGAATATTAAACCATGGTATTTCAGGCCTATCACTGTTCAAGACACATGTTGTTGTCTATACCATGTAGAATTCCAATTATTTTATGAGACATTTGTAAATTTTGGCATAAAATATTGGTCAAATGACCCCCCTCCTTCAAGTGTTCATGAATTTTTATCGAAGCGATTATGTGCACAAGAGAATAATGAACTATTTTATAAAAAGGAATGTGTTGGTGGAAGAAAATGCCCAGAATGTTCTCATTTGGCACTTTACGATGCAAAGTATCCCATTGATCCTAATGATCCCAGAGGGTCAAATCTTAGTCTGAATTGGAAGCGATATGAAAATGTTACTTACATTCATGTTGCAGATTCAAGCACAACATAAAAAAAGATCACTTTACTTGATGACGACATTTCAGTGACATCTTTTATGGAGAATTTCAGGTACAAATATATTAAGCACTATCATATACCAAGATGGCAGGATTTACAGTTCAAGAAATCACGTGATGTGTTCCCAAAAGGAACAATATTATTATTAGTGGTTTATTTCGCTGAGAATTACATGTTTAGTCCACAAAAGGAGATACAAAGTGAGTATTATCATTCAGACAAAGTATCTATATTTGTGCATATTTTGTATAGACATTCAGAGCTTGATATCGATGGTTTTGATAGCGATGAAAATAATCATGAGGTGATTAAGGAGTACCATTTCTACATTAGTGATGATTGAACACATGATACATGTTTAGTTCAACATTGTTTTAATGTTATTTATAATGAATTGTTGAAACGAAAGGTCACTTTTAAAGAACATTGGGTATGGTCAGATGGTTGTGCTGGTCAATTTAAATCGGCAAGATCGTTCTTTTGGTTGTATTGTCTTCATAAGATAACCAACATTCAACATACATGGAATTTCTTTGAGACAAGGCATGAAATAGGAGAGCACGATGGTGTTGGGGCATGCGTAAAACGTGCACTTAGGAGGCATCAAATGAATCACTCAGCTTTCCAGCTTGCAAATTATTTAAATGTTATTAATTGGTGCAAAGAAAATTTAAGTCATGTATCGAACCGAAGGATGGCTTATGTGCACAGGTAAGCGTACAAATTTAACTAACAATATATTATACATGTTTAGAGATATATGTGTATACATGTGTGTGTATTTTGTTATAAAAAAAATATTAAATATCATTCAAAATTTGACTCATAAATGTGTGTTTTTTTCTCAAGCAGGTAATTTTGGAATATTTCAATGGGTGATGTTGATATATCGTTGCCATTTAATTTCCTTGGAATCCCTCAAACAAGAAGTTTACACTCAATTAGGAGTAATAACATGACAAATATACATTGCATTGAGAAACAAAAGTGCTCTTGCTTTTCTTATGCGTGTATTGATTAGACAGAGTCCATCGATGACTGTGAAAACCAAATTAAGAAATTTGTTAAACCATGGAAACATGAAGAATTGACACCATTGCCCCCATTTGGAAACGTGACTGACAAGGAAATGGACAATGAAGGGGTTGTGATTGACAATGATTATGATCGTGTTTCTGATATGGTTAGAGAAGGTGATGTCTTCACTGTCATTGCACCAGAAAATAATCAAGAAAAAGTGCATTATTATTTATTACAATGTACTATGTCTAAATCCACATTGCTGCAAGCATATAATGATCCATCAAATTATACATACCCAATCGGTTCAATGGTGTTAATGGGACATTTATTTGAAGAAGTAAATAAATGTAAAGATCATATTATTTTTCAAGATTACCAGCCAGAGGTTATTAATGCCCAATATAGTCACTTGGTCATAGCAACTCGGTTGCAGTTGAAGCAAGTGAAGAGTAGAAAAAAGCAACGACAATGGAGATTATCAATAGATGATGATGATTCCATTCTAGAAAATTTTCCACTAGAATATTTCATATGAGTGGAACACATTGTTCAATATGAACAATGAAATTTGATTATAGGGTTAGAACATATAATTGCTATAATGCATTGGACTTTATATAGTTTAGGACTATATTGTGGATTTATTTCAAATAAATGGACATGTGGATGGTTATATGTGTGTTGGTATAAAAAATATATTATGATCTACTGGATAAGGGTGCTTTGCTATATAATAAAGTTATGGTGATTTAATGTGGCCATGATGTTTACTCCTAGATGATCTTAACTCACCCCTTTTTTTCATGGATATGATGGTGATGAATGAATATATATATATATATATATATATATATATATATATATATATATATATATATATATATGTATGTTGGCAATATGATGCAGAGTGTTGTCCTTGATGGCAACCCTCTGAATGAAGATGAAGACATGCGACTATTGACATGTGTTGTCCTTGATGGCGAACCACCTGATGAAGTTATTCTTGACCTGTTGGACTTAGTAAATGATGTAAATCTGATATGAAATGATGTTTGTTAGCAATATGATGATGAGTGTTGTCCTTGAAAGGAAACCCTCTTGATGAAGATGATGACAACTTACTTGGTGAAGTTGTGCTTGATAGAATATGACTTGATGAAATAAATCTGATGTATCTACAGTGAGTACAGAAGGCAATGAAGAAAGGAATTCAGCATGTGATAGATCTATGATGAAAAGAGTATGTCTCTAGGCATACGCGGATTTTCCTAAGGGAAGTCGCGTATGCACGCGGGAAAGAACGTTCCAAGTCGCGTATGGGAAAAAGCGCTCATAAAGTGCAAAACCAGGGGTAACTACCATGGTATTGACCCATTGTATTGGGTAATGATTCGTCTAAATGACCCCGTCCAGGAATACCATCGGAAGTAATGTGGTTTTGGCTCATGGTATTGAAAAAGGGTAAACCTATATAAGGAGAAGAAATTCATTGTGCATATCATGTGTGTGGGTGCAAGATGTCTGAGCTTGAATGAATACTTCTCTCTGAAGTATATCTGAATGGAAAGGGTTACAGTTGAATGAAATATCTGAATGTATGATGCACCAATGAAGGAGTGATGAAGAAGGGGATCTAGATCTGAAATGCACTTGTATTTGCTAGATCTGTTTATGGAATAATCAGATCTGAGATGAGGCGAACATCTGTCTGAAGTAAAGGGTAAAAATTTGTGTGATGTATCTGTTCTGAAGAATTGCAATGACCTAAAATGTCTGAAGAACCATACGCTAGTTCGCCGAAGAGGAAGCGCGTATATACGCGGCTTCGCTGAAGAGAAAGCGCGTATGCGCAATAAAATTAGCTCTATAATTTGTACTGAAGTATACGCTGGTTTATGTGGATGGAAGCGCGTATATATGCGACATCATTGAAAGGAAAGCGTGTATGCAAACTAGGGTTTGCTGAAGCAAGGGGTATGAACATCCGACCGGTTTCACAGAGCCGCTATCTGATCTGTGTTGATAAGTATCTGTTGGTGATGTATGTTTGTGCTTAAAAGTATGGAAAGGGTCCAGTTTGAAAATATGATGAAATGTGGCCTGCAAGTGGTGTTCTATTGAAGTTGTTGGATCCAGTGTGGAAATTGATGAAACGTGGTCCAAGGTGGTGCTGAGGGTTGTAGCCTTCAGTCAGGGGGTTGTAGCTCCCTTCCAGGTGAGGCTGGTAAACGAGATCAGGTGGTCGTAGCTCCCTTCCAGGAGAGGCTGGTAAACGAGTCAGGGGGTCGTAGCTCCCTTCCAGGAGAGGCTGGTAAACGAGCGCAGGTGGGTGCCTGCGTGCTGGTCAAGTCTGCGCCAGCACATATGTTGTAAGATGTTTTCTCCATAATAAAATATTGAAGGCTGAGCAACTGCAGCGGTGGTTTTCTCCCGATTTGGGTTTCCACCTAAAAATCCTGGTGTTCATGTGTGATGCTTTGTGTGATGACTTATTTTGTTCTTACTGCACATGTTTACTGTTTATTAAACATCCGATGAATGAATGATGGAATAATAGGAGTGAAGATTTAATGACATATCTAGATCTTTGTGTATACGCTAGTTTCATAAAGGGGATCCGCGTATATACGCTAGTTTACTGAAGGAAAGTAGCGTATGGGTTTTAAGGAATGAAAAAGTAAAAAGATTTGATTATGCAGTAAATACCGATTCACCCCCCCCTCTCGCATTTCTGCCTTAACAATATATATATATATATATATATTATTGTATCGTTAGTTTAGTTTTGATATCAAATGTCATCATATTTGCATATCTTCATTAGTTTAGATTAGTTTATATTTGATGTGGCTAATCTCTTCATTATTGTCTCTTCTCATGATGGAGGTCTCCTACTTTTATTTTCTATTGACATGTTTCTATTTTCCATGTGCTTGGAAAATATTGTTCACAACATGGTACAGATCCTACAAAGGAACATTCAAGAATACAAAACTATCCATAAAGGTGTGTTTAGCTATGAATTAATTCTTATGTTAGAAAGTTTCGCTAGTAATGGATTTCACACTTTTATATTAAGAGATAGATATCCCACCCCTTGTAGCAATAAATCCAAAAGTGGTTAGATGAAATCATTATTTGCAAAGGAAAACAACTCAACTCTCATCAATGTTTCAATATAGATGAAGATAAATGGTTTGGTAAATTTGAAATTTAAGGAGAAAAGTTATTCAAACTAGTTTATAGAGCATATTGATAGCTTCAACAAAGTATCCTACAAACGTCAAATTTCAAATGTTTCTATGTTCATTTGACATGTTTCTATTTTCCATGTGCTTGGAAAATATTGTTCACAACATGGAATAGATCCTACAAAGAAACATTCAAGAATACAAAACTATTCATAAAGGTGTGTTAGGTTATGAATTAATTCTTATGTTAGAGAGTTTCACTAGTAATGGATTTCACACTTTTATATTAAGAGATAGTTATCCCACTCCTCGTAGCAATAAATCCAAAAGTGTTTAGATGAAATTATTATTTCCAAAGGAAAACAACTCAACTCTCATCAATGTTTCAATATAGATGAAGAGAAATGGTTTGGTAAATTTCAAATTTAAGGAGAAATTTATTCAAACTAGTTTATAGAGCATATTGATAGCTTCAACAAAGTATCCTACAAATGTCAAATGTCAAATGTTTCTATGTTCATTTGAAATGTTTCTATTTTCCATGTGCTTGAAAAATATTGTTCACAACATGGAATAGATCCTACAAAGGAACATTCAAGAATAAAAAACTATTCATAAAGGTGTGTTTAGCTATGAATTAATTCTTATGTTAGAATGTTTCGCTAGTAATGGATTTCACACTTTTATATTAAGAGATAGCTATCCCACCACTTGTAGCAATAAATCCAAAAGTTTTTAGATGAAATTATTATTTCCAAAGGAAAACAACTCAATTCTCACTAATGTTTCAATATAGATGAAGAGAAATGGTTTGGTAAATTTCAAATTTAAGGAGAAAAATTATTCAAACTAGTTTATAGAGCATATTGATAGCTTGAACAAAGTATCCTAAATTTTTAAATTGGAAGAAGGATTAGCTTTATTCTTTTATATTCTATTGATGGAGCATAAAATTGGAATTCTAGGAGCATAAAATTGGAATCATAAAAAATAGAGGCATATGCACTTTGAGAAGGGTTTAAAATCACTAAAGGAATAAGAATGAATTCAATCATTATGATTAATGACTCTAGGATCATTATCATTCATATGATTAAACAACCATTACCCATAGGAAAATTTCTAGCATCAATTCCAGATTGATGTAGACAACAATAAGGCATATTCACCAAAATTCAATACTACCATGTCCCTCAAGAACATAATCAAGAGGAAAATTGGTGTGAAAATTCAAAATTTAGAATAAAATTAGGGGGAGATTAAGGTTAATTGTGTATTATTCCACCAATTTATCCCCTAATTATTGTATATTTGAAGCATATTTTGTTGGTATTGTAACATATGGTTTAAAATCACTAAAGGAATAATAATGAATTTAATGTGAAATGTGAAATGTTTCTATATTTAAATCATAGAAACATGTCAAATGTGTTGAAAGTATTTGGCCTCAACCATTAAATAGAATTTCATTCTGTTGCAACATTTTTTAGGGACTACGCTAAAAGATGATTCAAAAAAGTATTATAAACCATAAAAAACGCATTGTATGATGTGGTGGGGGCCTTCTCCCATTTTGTACTGATATTTTTCTTGATACGAAGATGTGTTTGGGTGAGACAATTTCCCTAGGAATAGTAGCATAAACCCAACTGACCAAAGCATGGGACCATTTGCGAGGTGACTGTATGTCAAAGGCCAACATGTTAATGAAGTTTATGATAGAGAAAGTAATGGTAGGAACACATAAATACATGTAACAGAAAGGGCCAATACTCTGCAACATGTTTTAATTGTTACTAAATACTTGGTAAAATTTAATAATTGTTTCAAAACATAAATTAATGTTCAAGAAGAATTAAATATATAGTCATATGCTGTGGACCTAAACTTTCAAAAATTTTAGTAGCAAGATAAGTGAACAAGAATTTGCAAATACCATATAATCAAACCAAGCATTATCTATCATGCAACTTGCAAGTGACTTAAAGAATCAAACAAGAATCAGTACAAAGAAGGGTACTTGGAAGCACGAGAAAATTATGCAAAAAATGATGAAAATAAAAAAGATTCCTTATAATGAGACCCAAGCAGGGGCCACTGAGTAGTTTCTAAATCATTCTTCCCCTAGAATGATTTCACTATGTTACTAATTAGTTAGACTATTTAGTATTTATTAGTATTCCTGGTAATAGTAAAGGCAAATTTTTAGGTTGTGGTCCTCGCCAGCATGCCAGGTTTGGCACATGAGAACCCCTTTCTAGGAATGCACCCACCCTAACCCCTTCAGCTTTGACATAATGACAGATTTCGGGAATCAAATGGCATGCACACTTGATTAAGGGATGTAAGAAAACACTTTTGGCATAAAGACTTCTCATATCCCTGGAGAAGCACAGGATTCTACCCTTAGGGTAGCTTTAAAATTTGATACATGAACATCAGGAATTCTTCCTCTGATAATGTCACCATCATTCCAATGCCCCTTCAATCCAAGGTGATAGATTTAAGGCTTTTGGGAGTAGGCACATGAGTGGGAAGCATGATTTCAAAAAGCTTCTAGGACCAAATAATTTCGAAAGAGATTTTTGTATGTTGAACCAACTGCAGAAAACTCAAAAACATAGATTTAACTACTAGAATAGTGATGATCATTAAAGCATCTACCATTTAATACACATATAACATCAATCATATAGTAGTTATAAAATTGTCATCGAATGACCAATCATCGACCACAACATCAACCGTCAAGTTTCAACATATAAAATTTGTCATCAACAAAATGTAACAGATATCCATGAAATGAAATAGAGCATCATATTCATTACCAACGAGTTGTAAGATTCAAGAAACATTTCAAAGGTAGGTTAAAACTTCAAAGTTCAAACTTAAACTATCATATAAGGTTTATAAAATAAGCCATACTAAAGACAGTTCTAGAGACTATTACTAAACAAGAAAAATAAAATGGTCTAGTATCTACTGAGCTTTCCTCTTGCCGTGATAAAATTCGAGTTTTTTATTGTGATTTATGAATAAGAGGAGTAGGAGTAGGTGGAAGTGTTCATGGAACACGATCAACAACTGCATGGCTTCCATGTAAATTTGGATGTTGTGAAGATGAAGGAAAAACTCCTGCATCTAGAAACATGCTAGTGGAAGGAGCTGCCATGTCTAGACTCTACACCATGACTATGGTCATCATGATCACCCAAACATTCAGCTTCCAAATGCTCTAAAACTATGCCCCCATTTCTGCCATTAAGAAAATGACATTAAGACACAATAATTAATGGACATGATCTTTGGAGAACCTTTTTTGCTACTAGTGTTTGATTCATCATTTCTATATTCCTAATGAGAAGGGTTAAATAAAAGTTAAAATCAAATTTAAAGCAAATTATCAACAACGAAGGATATTGATAAGCAACAAAACATTTAAACCAAAATTTTCCAGAACAGATCACTTGCCTCTGATGAAATATTAGATAATTGATTGGAATCTATATAGCTTGGTGGAGAAATATTACAAAATTAAATTTCATTAGTGCTAGAATAACACTTGAAATTATTCTCTTGATGACAAACATAAGACTCATATTTTAAAATTTCTTTCAACTCGGGAAACTAGACTCCATCTGAGCTTCCACGAAAATAGTAAATAATTGTAAGTTTGATGGCAGGGTCAAATAAAGTACTCATGTTGAACCTAAAAGATATTTGATAACATGTGGACATAGATTATCCACAATGCATGCAAGAATAATTGACTATGTAAATCTCTCTGACTGTAGGAAAATGAAGTGTTCCCTCCATCGGCGACATATCATAGGTCGCTTAAAATGTTAAATATGAGAGGTAAAAATTTATTGTTTAGTCATCTTCATCATCTTCCACCCAATAAGTTTCAAGAATATTTACTGCCTTCTCATAAATTTCATTATTTTCATGACTTTGCAGGTTCTCAATCTTGTCAAGTCCTTCAACATCATAAATATATTGTGCATAGAGATGTACACCTCCAGTGTTGTCCAAAACCTTCTATGCTTCCCCAACTTTCAAAATATTTTCTAGCCCTTCAAGACAAACAGTTACAATTCTTGGATCTGGACAGACTAGAAGATCACATAGAGGCTTAATGCATCCTTGATTCACAAGATATTTGCAACCAAAAGCAGGAATCAATATTTTGTCTCATTGTATCAACTGACACAAATTCTTGAACATTTTTACATCACACTGACTATTATCAGCAAAGACATCTCATTACATTACATCTTGTAAGTTGACCCCTTTATTCATTACTAGACAACCCATTTTAGCAATATGCTTGTGTTGATCATATATATTCATTAAATACATACTTGATTTGATCATGTGTGGCATGCAGAAGTAGCATTAGATATAGCTCATACTGCTTCTTTCTTGATATCAAACTCAACAGTTTGTAGCAATTGCACAAGAGGAGGAATAACGTTTGCATCAATCACAACCTGTAAACAAATCCAAACTCAGGATATATGAACTTAAACAAAATTTTACAAGGAATAAGACATTCAATGAAGTGTCATTCTTAATCTAAAAAGCAGTATAGATAAGGAACTTGTATTTGATCTTTGTTTCCTACAATTATGTTTGAGATGGTCCAGCATGCTTCCTTCTTGATACTTTTCTTATGATTGTGGGTCAACGGTGCCAAGAGGTAGGGAAGTGCCTGATTGTCGATAATGTACTGAGGAAAAACACATCCCCACAAAATTACTTGAGAACATAGTCTAGAAAATAAAACACAAGTATTCACTCTATCCCAAAGAACTCACTGAAACATTTAATTTATGTGTGATTGTATAAATTCTAGAAGACTAATTAAATCTCCACTTGGATGTGTACACCATAGATTGAATTGCAATATTTCAAGTTTCAAACTAGATGTCAATAGAGACTGGATATACCTTAGTCTGTACATCGTCTCCAGTTACAATATTTCCCACAATCCAGAGAGCAGGGATAAAGACAGATGGATATGGATGACTGTAGAGACAAAACATGTAGAATTGAAATTTTCAAATGCATTTAGCAAAAGAATAGCTCTGATCAATCTCTAACCTTTATCTAAAAACATAAATCTGGAAATAATAGAACACATTCTTAACCATAACGTTAATATCCTTGCATGAAATACACCTATCTACAAAATTAATAATAGGTAGAAGCTCAAAAATGTTCATCAAATTTCAGTATTTATGCTTACAGTAGAAGCTCAACCAATCGACAAACACTAGCCTCAATCACAACTTAAATTTTATCATTTGTTCCATCAGAAAGATAAGACAAAGGCTATGAAGGGAAATCTATTTATCTTTTATGCCATCAAGAAGAAGAAACTATGGAGCACATTTTCAATTCGTTCTTATTTGGTGTAGATCTATGGGGCCAAGTCTCTAATTTATTTCATAAAATTGATAAGAACTTCTCAAATCTTCTACAAACCATCAAGAACCGGAGTTTCCCAGCCTTCCACAACTTTCTCATTAACAAAGCTTGGATCATCCTTCCTGGGATCCTCCTTTGGCTAGTATGGAAAGAGATAAAATTTGTATTTTTCGATCCCCCTCCTCCACTGTGGATTAAGTTTGGTCACAAATTCTCCTAAAAACCAAATAAACTATCTCTTTATTCCATGTTCTACTTCAGACTGGTTAAAATCCTAATAGGAGCTTCCCATTCTTACCAAGAACAACCTTTCCCCTCCCCTTCCCTCCTATTCCCCGAGCTTTCAACCTATTCTCACCTCTCCACTCTCCTGGTCTATTTTTGTGTGTTATCCATACTTGTATTTCCCTCTGGATCTCTTGTTTCTAACCTGGTTGAAGGGGTTGGCCACCCATTTCCCTAAGTTACAAAATATCCTCCCAAGGTCCATAATCTTCCCAGGTTCCTTAATTTTACATGCTCATTTTGGGGGTAGACTTTCCCTGTGGCAAAGGCATTCAATCTACGAGGTAAAAGTGCATGAAGAAGTAGGGGTTCACAGGTGGTGGCATAAAAGGTCTCCAAGGTGGTGGCACCAAAGGTCTCCATCATACACCCAAATCTTCATCCTGAGAGCCCTCATAGATAATTCAGTATTGCGTCTAAAAACTTTCTTTAAGGCATGGTTGGCACATTCCACTATTATAGTCTATTGTAAATAAATCAAATTTGTAATTGTCAAAGTAGGGAAATTAAGTTGTGAACTCGGGATTTTTCTTACACAGTCAGATACTTGGGTGCCCCTTGCACCTTGGGAAGCCTCTATGAGCCATAGTATTATTCCTACCTCCTTTGGTGGTTCCCACAACCCTACACCTTCTCCTCTCCAACTTTAAATTCATTTACGATCAACCTTACCCGGTGTTTACACCATTGAAGCTCCTTCTTGTTGGACATGGCTATATCCAGTTGAAGTCTTCACCTTTGTGCATACCCATACTCTATTACTCCCCTGCTTGGCAACTCCAATGCCATGACAAAGAGCCAAATCCTGTTGAGGGTCCTCTTCTCAAGTCGAAGGGAGTGCTCAAGGCACACTTCAAGCTCATAAGGAAGAATAGAGATATCATTCCCAAACCCCTGCTACTATACAATAGGAAATCAACTATGTTGATATTGAATTTCGTGTTGAACATGATGAGCAAGTTGATGAGGAGGTCTTGGCCTCTATGGTTGAGTGGGTGATTGATTCAGGCCATACTTTAGGGCGCCAAAAATAATATTTATGTATAATTGAGCTATACTAGAACATGGAATCGCTCCCCAAAAATGTCTTACTAGAGCATAGTGAAGCTCGTAGGGAGATATTATTACAGATTGATGAACTACAAATGGAGCACAACGATCCCAGTTTGCAACACTATGACATATGTACCAAGTTGGCCCTTCAAATTTAATAAATGGGACGAAGAACAAAGGCGAGAACTAAATATCAATCTTCCCGGGGGTTGCATGGTAATAGAATGGGCTGCCACTGTTCATGTCGTGGATAATGAAACTAAGAACTTGTTGTGAAAACTTGTGCCCAGATTGAGCATCCAGTGTTTAAGTATTGGCATGAAGAGTTAAGTCCTTAATGAGATCACAGCTTTGTCATTATGAATAAAACTTCAATCTAGTTTCTTCAATGAAATATTCTCATTGCGATTCATTATGCAATTGTACCTAACACTACACCAGGAAATTGTGATCATGCCTCTTGGAGGATAGTCAGTATGTCGACAGAATGGATCTTGCTTTCATTTTTGCTAAATTAGTAAGTTTGTATTTGGTCTGACAAGTACAGGATTTTGGTTGATTCTAACATACAAAGGAGGCATGCAATAACATATCGATTTGTTGTTCTGATAAATATTTCTAATGAATGATGTGTTGGCTAAGTTCTTTCCTTCCAATCCAATTTGACTAGGTCCAAGTGGATAGAATGGAATCTCCACTGATGCCCATAATAGGTTTAATAAAATAAATCCTAACTCCATTTACTAGTTTAGACACCTCATCCACCAATCCAGTTTTTCAAATACTTTAACTACAACAAAATGGAACTCCATTACCTAGCTGATGAATATAAAATAGGGGATTTAGGACTCCAAGATTGGCACAATAGAATAGATGGTAGGAACTCCAATCTAGGATTAAGGATAATCTCACTAAGGCCACTTAGATAGAAGCTTTCACTAAGGGTTGAAGAAGATATTATGCTTTATGTGATGAGAGCTAAGCCACAAACCTTAGATCAGGCCATGTTCTTGCGTATCAAATAGCAAAAATCCATGTCTTGGCTTTGACTTTTTACATTTTCATACTACATCCAAACCCTAGCTAGATAGAACCATACTCCTAATAATTAGAAAACTGTAAACCCACCATGAACACCCAAAGAGAACCTCAAAAACGAAATGCCCAAGCTCCTAGACCTAATCATTCAAATGTGCAGAATCCTCCAAAGAATTACTAGGATAGAAAAGGGGTAAAAACCAATGTGATTGTGAATTGAATTGAAGCCTTTTATGAATGTTGACTGTATTTTTTTCTCGTTTCTTTCCGTCCTCCCTCCTTTTGAATCCCTCTCTAGTCATTTTCATCCAAGAAGATACATTGCAAACCAAGGATTTCCATTCATACACGTTTTTCCTCATTCCATTAGTCTTGAATTGCAATTCCTAGACCTTTATTCTAAGTAACTTATTTTGACTAATAAGTGAGGTATACAGAGGTAAATAGGGCAATCACCTTACCTTTTTATGCTTTGTAGGAATGGAAACAATCACTTCTTAGAAAATGGTCTCTACAAGAGTGGTTGTAGGTGAGCCCATGGTAGAAGTAGCATTTTCTTCTTCATGGTCAACGATAAAAGTGTGAATCAGTGTGCCTACAGGAGTGGAAACAACTGTGTCCTTGATAGCAGCACCAATTATGTTTGCGGGAATAAAAACTGTCATGTCCTTGAGATTAGAAGAAACTATATCCATGGCCTCATAATGTAATTATCATCCATCAAAGTGGAAAAATCTTCCCTAAGAGCACTCCTTGCTAGTTATTATGGAGTATCAAGGCCACTAGACCAAATCACTGACTCTAATAGTTCTTATGTTTCAGTAGGGGTAGTGTCTTCCTGGTGTTCTAGGATTTCTTCTGCCCTTACTTGGTTTTTTGGAGTAGCAGAGGTTTGGGTGGTGGTAGGAATGTATGATGTCCTCTTCTTTCCTGGAACACGGGGGGGCCTATTTTGATGCCCTCTCATTCTCTCGGTGGTTGGTTTTCTACTAATTATCTCAACATCAATATCACTTTCCTTCTATGGTGTAATAGAATTTGTCTCTTCTTCCTTAATATGAATTAGTAGGTGCTTTGTAGCCAAGGGATTCATGACAATATATTCTTCCTCCTTCGCAATTGAAATGGGTGGAGTGACACAATATTGGGCCCATTTAGTGAAGTTGCAACCATTGGAGTTGCAATTAATTCTTCCCAAGATTTTCTTTCTTTGTTTAGAGCTTGTGCCATGAGTAACCTAATAAGGCTATGGTGAGAGACGAAATATCTTCGTATTTTTTCTTTTTGTGGATGGGCTTCCTTATTTTGCAGGGAATTGATTAGGAAGTATGACATATTGACATTATGACAGTGTCTGATATGGTCAAGGAAAGAAATGTGCTAAAAGTACACAATCCCATAACATCTGCATCAAGTGATGTTACCAAACTCTTTCCTAGCTCTAGGATTTGTTGCAAAATTTCAAGCTTGGATTTTTGTTTTCAGTACCATTGCTCCACTTTGTGAGGAATCTTAGTTACTTTAGTTGGAGTCTCCTCTCACTTATACAACAAATCCAACAACTAAAAAAACATTTATCCCTAAATGAAGGAAAACTCCAGTGTTATATCACCATCATAACCATTTAACCTATGCACAGATTCCATCCATCCTTCCTATTGAAAAATAACTTGAACGTGGTCGAAAGATCCTAAGATCACTACTTCAATGGGTTCATTATATATAAGTGAACCTCCCATGGTACCTGTAGCTATTTTTCTCTTGACTATCACTATTACAAGAGAAAAATGGAAATTTGACAATTTTTGGAAGGTAGTTTCCAATTTTAGTGCAGGGTGATGAGTTTAATGGTTTCCAATAGACGAGTTATAATTTGGGAATATGATGTAAGGGAATTATGGTAGGAGGTAACGATATATAATTACTCTTTCAACTTTAAGAATCATTCATTATGAAGTAAGTTGGAAAAATTACTTATCATATCTTAACTTAGTAGCTCCTCCTTCGTACAATCAATTGAGTTGATAATTGGTACACCCCTAGTAAACTGATTGATATACAAACTAACCAACTGTCTAGCAACCTTGCTGATAGGTGGTTGAGAGAATCCCTTGGGCTAATAGCTGCATCAATAAATTCCTCTATAGGAGGACTACGCTATGTCAAAAAAACAAAACCAATGGTCAACATGTGATGGACAAAACAGACACAAATAAAGTGGAAGTTCATTGAATTGAAAGAAACTTTTGGAATTTGGTAGTTGCTCCAAGTTGCAGGTTAGGTTCGTCAGACTATACTCCTACAACCATAGTAGGAAGACTTTCCAACTGCAAAAAAAATAAAATAAAATAAAATAAAATAAAATAAAAGTAATAAAAAAAGGAAACAAAATGTCAAATAAGGTCATCATAGATGCCACGACATAGTTTTACATATTCCTCTAAGCCAAATGAAGCACTATACTGTCAGAAACCTAGTGAATTGACTAAGGCTCAATTTTTTTACTGAAAATTAAATATTAGTCTTAGCATTCACTTGATACATAAGGAACCTCTCAACTATCTATAAATTCAGTAGATAGCCTGTTTATAATGTGGAAATGATATCAATGAAGAAATGGTAAGAGGTTACAATGGTTTAATGTATACTCTCTGACCCAAAGCCTACACGATCTCCTTGAGGCTCAGTTTGCATCATCTCAATATTATCTGTAGCATGTGTTAGGGTCCCGTGATTTGGCTGATTGGCAAGCCAAATGACAGTGTAACATCAAACCAGTCTTTGGAGCCCAAGGACCTAGCCTTCCTGGACTCAGAGAGGGCTCTCTCTATTTGTGTAAGGGATATCTGTGTGTTTGCTTAATGTGTTCTCATTTTAGGCTAGTTATGAAGTAGGTTTTTGGTTTTTGGTTTTTAGGTTGTGAGGGATGAAACTGATCAAAGATATAAGATAGGTAAAAAGATGTCAGATCAACTAGGCTATGGGGTCGAAAAGATCAAGAAAGCTTTCAGATGGTGATACAAGGTTGTTGAAGGGCCGATTTGATTCGAGGTAAAATGGATCTTTGGGCAAAATGGAGTGAGATGGACATTAAATTTGTGAATAACAAAGGATTTCAAGAATAAATAGTTTAATAGCTGACATAAACATGGTAGGGCAAACCATTAATCATGAGAAATGTAACTATAAGCTAATCAATGCATAGAAATAAACATTCAAGCCATGCATAGAGATATATGATTCTCTAACTTTGGGAAATGGCTATCAGAATTTGGGGAAATACATATAAGACAGACAAACAACTCAAATCACTATGCCGGAATGCCTAAACATAGTACTTCAAGCTATTGGGCACTTTGAAAACAAGATTGCATAGTTTTAGGCAAAGGGCAAGATCAGTACAAGACCTCCTTGGTTCAACAAATGACAATCTAACCAATCAAAGAGAGGTTTCATAG
Organism: Pinus albicaulis; assembly: GCA_034641835.2. Classification (NCBI taxonomy): domain Eukaryota; kingdom Viridiplantae; phylum Streptophyta; class Pinopsida; order Pinales; family Pinaceae; genus Pinus; species Pinus albicaulis. Next base: position 1,522,659,014 of record CM076570.1, read on the forward strand.
GTGGAGCTATGGCTAGCCATGAGTAAGAAGGGCGTACTGTAAATCATACTTAGCATGCATAAAACCATAAATGAAACAAGCAAACACTATTATTGAGTTATTAAATAGCAATCAAGGATTCTTTAACATGACTAAGAATGAAGAAAACATGGAAGCTATAAAGAAACAGGAAATTTGAGGTGCCTCCAAGGGCATGTCTCAAATCTATTCTCTACTGTCTTATAGCAAGCAAGAACATGGAATTATGGATGAAAACTAGGAAACAAAATAGAGAGAGAGACACTATACCATTCTACCAAGTCATGGAATCCAACAACAATCCTCTTTCATCCTCCAAGAACATCCAAGAAACTATCCAAAAGCATGAGACAAGTATTTCTTCCAAAGCTTATATGACCATATATTGCTTCTATTCATCAAATTCAGCCTTGTTTACAATGAAAGCCTTTGGAATATATAAGCCAAAGTGAGGAAAACCTCTTAGTTCAACTTGCAATCTCATTGGCCTATCCAAAATATCTGATTTTGTCCTTGAGGCTTTGCAAAGCCCAAGGCACAAAATATCTAAAAAATGCTAAAAAAGGGAAATATATTGACTTTTCATAACTTATCATGTACAAAAATAGCTAAACGCACATGAAGAAAAATCACTTTTGAAAGGTTCAATTTTTACAAAAATACTCAAAAAATACATCAGCAAAATGTCCCCTGACTTTCTGGAAACTTTTGGAGGCCTTCCCGATGTCGAAACGAGGCTCATGATGGCTTGTTGGAAATCTCTGAGTGTATACTTTCTGAAAATATTTATTTTTATCCAAACTGACCACAAGAAGTCCTCCAAAAATAGACCTGTGTGTAAAAAACCAAAAAATAGGCCTTGCTGATAAATGGGGCAGAGTGTAGAAAAAGCGAGTGTTTTTCGCCATTTTGGGGGAGAAAATGATCTTCAATTGTTTTGAAAATCACTGAGTATGTGCCCCTGAAATTATGGCATCCAATGATACCATTTTAATCCTTTGAGGATGCCCCAAACTGAAATGGCGATGCCCATGAGTTTTGGCCAAAAAACCCAAAAATGACAAAAAACCAAAATTTGTTGAATTTCGCCCAAACTTGGCGAGCATGCCCCTCAAGGGTTTTCAGAAACATGTTGTGAAGCTGAGGCCAAAATTTGGAGGCTTGAGGTTTCTTTCCTCAATTTTGGTTCCGGGCGCTTCCCTTTAGCCTCCTTGAGTTTTTCTTGAGCGACCTTCAATTTCCGCCGGGCAAACTGATTTAGCTTTTTATAATGCTCGGTCATCCTCCGTTGAAGGTCCAAGTCCCTATTTGCCTTCTCCAATTTCTTCTCCAAGTGAACATTAACTCTCTCAAGCCATGCTTCCCGATTGTTCTCTATCTCTTGCTCGAACAATGTAGTGAGAGGAGTAGATTGGAGAAGGGCATATTCTTCTTCCTTTTGCTTCTCAAGGGCCTTTTTGAGCCGCATGGTTCTTGGCCTCTTTCGCCTGGGCTGATCTTCGCCTTCGCTGTCATCGAAATCACCCATGATTTCTTCCAATATCACTTGTGCTTTGGAGGCCTCCTTTTTGTATTTGATGGCCCGTGTCTCATATACAGCCATATGGACACTCATCTGCTTGTTTTGAACTTGCAAAAAGTGACTGAAGTTCCTAGCCCTATCAAGATTGGTCCTCAAAGCATCAATTTGGTTTTCTCTATTGATCAAGAGATTTTCTAGGATCCAGGCTTCATTATCACTATCATCACTTTGGATTTGGATGATGTCGAACTCCCTTTCTTGTTCATGACTGCCTTCTTCCTTGTCCTTCCCTTTGCTTTGGGTGGCTCTTTTAGTCTTCCTCCTCTTGGGAAATTCGACAATGGGCTTCTTGGGCAATTTTACCTTGCTTCGGAGGGCCCTAGTCGCATTTGGAGTTGCAACTCTAGGCACCCTTTTCCTTGATGTCCAGGGCTTGGCCAGTTTCGGAAAAGAGAGCATGGCCCCTTGCCTAGGAGAGGCAGCTAGCGCATGCTCTATGGGCTCTTTACCCTTGTCACTTTGCTCCTCATTTTTTCCACTGTCTTGGATTTCTTCATGGATGCCTTGGCTGTCTTTTTTCATTTCCTTTTGAGGGCTATCCTCCTCATTGTGTTGCGCTTGGTTATCATGTTTCCTTTCTTCTTGATGAGGCTAATGTTCCTCATCCTGTAGCTGTCTCTGTTCATCATCATGAGGCTGTTGTTCATCATGTTGTAGATGCCTCTGTTCATCATTTTCATGAGACTGCTCACATTTTTCATGAGGCTGCCTCTGTTCATCATGCTGTGGCTGCCTCTGTTCATCATGAGACCGCTCACCCTCACTGTGCTGCACATCTTCATGCTGTTGCCCTTCATCATCTTCAAGAGTCTGTTGTTCTACCTCATTGTGATGCTGCTCATCATCATGCCCTTCTTCCACTTGCTGTTCTGCCTCACTGTGATGCTGCTCATCATCATCTTCCTCATCATGCTCTTTTGTTTGTTCTATGGTAAATTTGAGCTTCTTGGGAATAGGTTTGCTAGAAGAAGGCGAAGGATGGTGAGTAGAAGGTGAAGGAGATGTATGAACTGGAGGGACAGTGGAGAAATACGGATGGGTGATGAAAGTATCCCAAGAGACCTCCCTCTTCTCAAGCTGATGAAGAATGATGACTTTGATGAGGGAGTGATGGAAGAGGCAGGCTGTCTGCTGTGAAGGAGGCTTTTTCTGAACAGTGGAGGCCATTTTCTCAATGCTTCTATGTAGGAAGAAAGGGAGATTTAGCAATTTGGCCCTCGTGAAATGCATGAGCAATCAAATATGATAGGCATAGACTCGGGAGAATCTTCCCTCACAAGTGAAGTATTTCATGATGATCTTCATGAGGGGGGCGTAACTAGTCAATAGATATGAAAAGGGGAAAATGGATGGACATGAATCTCTGTGCTCAGGCTTCAGAAAGGGCTTGTATTCTTCTGATTCCAGGTGGCTTTGTTTAAACCACTTCTCCCCGACATAAGGGATTTTAGTGGCCTTGGAGATGGACCTTGGAGAGAATTTGAAAACTAGGCTTGCCAGCTGGAAATGCTTCTCTTGAAACCTCAAAGCGCAAAGGTGTGTTAAAGGGGAAAATTTGTTCACCTCTTGCACTCTTTGACAAAAATCTAGACACCCAACCTCATGGAAATTGAACAAGATTGATGGGTGGGCATTCACTTCTTCAGTGGAAACAGGCTCAAATCTCTTGTGCAGGCCACTCCTATTGTCTTGCCTAGGAGGCATCTTGTTTTGAATGCTCTCTGCAACACCAAGCTGTCTCAAATGGCCTTTGGAAAGTTTTTCTCAAGCACACACCTATGTCCTGCCTATCAATCACTGTTTGACCAAGACAATTGCTTCAAATGCTTTGTGAAATATTCTCCCAACACCAACCTTCTGCTCCTTACAAATCACTGTTTTGTCTCTTTTTATGCCAATTAACAAATATTTATCAAAATAACAAGCACACAGTCAAAATGTTACTCTGTTTGGGTAAGGTCACAAGGATCCTTTGTGTTTTGGTATAAACAAGACAACCTTGTAAAAAACAAAACACCCCTCCCAATCAGAAACACTCTTCTTGTATTTCACTGTTTCACATGCACAGGTAGACAAGAACACTTTCAAATTGAGTTAAAATATCTTTCACCACAGTCTGCTTTATGGGACAAAGGAGGCAGCCCTAGTTTCACTGTTTTTCCACACACAGAGGACTTTTGAAGTGATAGAGTATTTCAGACTTGATCACTGTTGTCTCTTTACAAAACTGTTTCACCTTAGGATCACTTGTTTCTTATACCCAGGTTAACAAAAACACCCTCAAATGATTTTGCAGAATCTCTCACCACACTTTGTTTTATGGGACAAAGGAGGCAGCACTAGTTTCACTATTTCACTTATTCAAAAGGAGACACATTTGAAGGTGACAAGGCATTCGGACTAAGACCATTGTTTTCAAAATAGGCTTATTGTTGTCACTTTACAATCACTCTGCTTTCCTTACAAAGACTGCTTCCACCTTAGAACACTGTTTTCACTTTAGACTTTGCTGACAGAGGTTAGTTTTGTCCTATCACAGTTAGGACACCTTCAACAATTTTAAAAACCTCTAACACTGTGTTTATTTTGACTTGCAAGTAGTGTTATGGTTTATCACTATTTTGAGGGCAGTTTTAAGCCTTTTGACACCAATATAAACACACCACTTTTCACTATATTAATCGTGGGCAATCATAGCCACAAAAATATTGGATTTTTATCAAAACACTCAACCCTCCTTATCACTGTTTCTCCCTTGGATAAAAACGCTCTGTCACCCCCTTTATATTTTCAAACAACTAGAAAGGAATAAATGAAGAATACCTTGAAAAATTTCACGGGCTTTCGTTGATGATTTGGCAGCTTCAGAGATGCTTTTGAAGGCGTTTTGATCACTCAACAGGCGCGACACGTTCAAAAGGGAAAGCGCTGTAGAGTAGACAGGGTGTTGGGTCGGCCTTCGGGCAGTCGTGACCGGTGCCTACAGGCGCGCTGCGCAGTAGTGTAATGCCTTTATAATTTTTCGCCTGAACCCGCCGCACGCTCTTCCAGGCGCGCTGCGCAGTCTTAAACCTCCAAAAATATGCAATTTCGCTTGAAATTTCCTTGTTTCGGTTAGAGAGCAGCCAGGGGGATGTGTTGCTCGCGTTTTTGAATTGCCAATAGGCCCTACAACAGTCTCTAACTCCCCTTTGAAGGTGAAAAGGTCAATTGGCTTTGAAATGCTTTATGAGGGTTTTGAAGCTTTTATGAAAAAGCTCTCGGTTACAAAACAAAACATGAAGCATTGTTTTGTCATTTCACCATTTTTAAAACCTATAAAGACTCTTTTTGCACTAATACTTTGACAAGATGCTAATTTTGACTTCTGAAAAGGTAACATAGTGATGGTTTTTGTTTAAGTAAAAAGGCCTTTTTTCAGGAATTGCAAATCTCCTCTACTGCCTTTTCACTGTTCTTCATTAAAGAAGAATCTCTGCCACTGCTGACCTTTTTAATGACCTTTTTAAAGGAAAAATCTGCTCAAAAAACAAACCAATGATTTGTGAAGCATTTTTTTCCATTCTTGCAAGGAGATAACTCATTATTTTAAAACTTAATTTGACAGTTTCTGCTCCTGACGTTTTGAAGGTGATCATGCCCACTGTGAAGTTGATTGAACTGGCAGGTGCTGCTTTGAGCCTTTCTTTTGACTGTGGGTGAAGAACTTCATTTGTACAATCCAGATCTTACCCATACCTATTAATCAAGGAAAAAGGCCTCTAAAGACCCTTGGGACTTCACATATCCATAAAGGGGCTTTTGACTGTGATAGTGGCATGTTTTATCTGTTTTGAGTGTTGTCCATGATTTTAAAGCACTTGTCATATCCTTTTTCACACCTCCTGTCTCTGTGTTGTTCATTTGCAAAGTCCCCTTGAGAAAACAAAGCTTAGGTTACCTCCTTGTCACTTTTGATAAGTTTTAAAAAAGATCTTCATGAACAGGAAGAGCAAAACCTTTTTGAATATCAACATCACTCTTGGGCCTCTGTTAGACTCAGCTAATTTCAACTACTTTCAACTCTATTTTTTAAAGGAACAATGACTAGATGTCATGCCTGTTTATCAAGGAGAGGGATCTTTGGAAACCCTTAATGAAATTACATACCTCAGCAAGGTTTGTTCATACCCCTGCTTTCTTTTTGTTTTTTAACACCATTTCTCTGTTCAGAAGCCTCCAATTGTCTCCTACTGCTCTTAAAATTTTCCTTTCAGTTAGTGAAAACCCTAAAATCAAACTCTGTCTCTGGCCCTCTGCTTATTAGATGAAGGAGGCCATTATCATAGTGTCAAACCCTCTGCTTGTAAAATGAAGGAGGTTCTCTTAGTATTTCAACCCTCTGCTTTTAAAATGAAGGAGGTTTTCTCAGTGATGCCATTTCATCAGCTTTTAAACAGTGCTATCTTTCCTTTACTGCCTATTCATGCTTGAGAAAATGAAGATGAAAAAATGTCAATAAGTCATGATGGGCATTTCTCTGAGACATGTAATTCTGCTTTCCAAATACCTTTGCGCCTCTTTAGACATCACAAGCAATTTGGCTAGTATCTGCAAAGCAATTTTTGTCATTTATTATTCACTAATCTTTGACTGTGATTGCAGGAGCTTAATGAAACAACTTTCTACCCTGTAGCTACATCCCAGGCTCAAAACCACATGAGAAGCAGTTGTCTTCTCATGTTGTGTTTAATACTATCTTCTGGAATACTGGTACACTTCTTCTCTTGAGAGATCCATTGAAGTACTGTAAAACCACCTAAAATCAGTTTGACCTATGGCATATGCATTGCTGAGATTTCAGGGCTTGTTAGTGGTGCGACTTAAGGGTGTAACCAACTTTATTTGCAGAATAGGAAGGTATGTTAGGATTGGTTGATAATAGATAGAGGTTCTTTGGCATTAGGATAGTTTTCCAAGGGAGAAATGCCTAAAGCGCCACTACCTAACTTAGGGGAGACTTCTTGGACAGGTTTGGATTGTTTTCCTTGAGCTGATGGACAAGCTAGTATGGCTGAGGCTAGATAGGGCTTGACAATGAGGTTTTATCTCGTCATGGGCTGATTGAAAAGGTAGGAGGGAAAAAATATTTATGGGTGTTTTTCCAGCGGGAAAATTTGACAAATTTCTGAGATCAGCTGCTAGAAAAATCAGCTAGGAATCTAGTCATCAACAATAGGTGAAAAATACTGATGACTAACAGCATGAAAAGTAGAAACAAAAGTTAATAGAAACGTTTGTGAAAAGAAACATAATAAACATAATAAATATGCTTAACGAATAGTATCGATACGTGTGTCATGACTGGAACCTGCGAAGGAATAATCTCTTCAGGCAACCCTTGATGTGTAGCACATACCTGAAAATTCAATAATGTTAAGAGCCACACCATATAAAATTATGTTCATCTTAAAGTCACTTGAAAATTCCATAATGTTAAGACTCATACCATATAAAATTATGTGACATAAATTCATTTTCAATTTGACATACAAAAATATAGAGAGATAGTAATGAATGTGGCACCTATACATGATCATGTCCATGATCTACATTATGAGGATCAGGGGCATATCAATGTTGTTCTAAGAATGCTGTAAACTGCATATAAGTTAAATAAATATATTGGCGTAAGTTTTTGGAGACTAAATGTATGTACACAAAAAAACATGTTACATGCACTCTAGCTCATCTTATAAATGTGTATTTTAAAATAGATCAAAACATACTTGTACATATCTCTCCCATGGTGTGCATTTGTTGTCTAATGGCTTGCTCATAGTGGTCTTTACATGAGGACGCATACTCCAGAAGCTCATCTCACTCCATCTCCCTCAACACGTCATCTAGAACACTCACAAATGAACGAACTCCTGCACTAGATGAAGGTTGGCTTGTCCCTAAGCCGACTTCCACCCCTCCTAAAGCAGCTGCAATATGTTCTTGTATCTTATCTCTCATCTGTGATGCAGCATTGGAGATAAGGGATAAATCCTCTGGAAGTGTAACTACCTTAGGTGGTCGAGGTGCTAAATGAGGTGTTGGAGGCCTAAACCCAACATCTTGCATAGCATCAAGTCGTTCATATGTACAACCTTTTCTAGCTCCATATAATTTGGACCCCGTATCTATATAGTTAGGGTTCATGTGGTCTCGAAACTGAGCATACAACATCCTAAAAAAATATTGCGGAACCTCATCATTATTTGAGAACTTCCCATATGCATACAAGAAATTCTCATAAATATAAGGTGCAATATTGGGATCATTGAATCTTGCAATCTTCAGACGTTTTTTGTCTTCAGGCCGCAAGTCAAATAGTGATAAGGCCATTTATTTAGTGACCCTACTTTTAACTTCATTGTGGTAGTGGATACCAAGCACTGACACTCTCCTCCTACGCATCATGTCAAAAAAAACTTGGGTTGATGGTCCAATCCCACGATAAGTCTCTATCAAAACAATTTGGAGACAATCTTGACTAGGGGCAGAGAGATTGCAACTTTGTAATTGATTGTGCAATCTTGCGGAATTATCCCTCATCCCATCAACAGTAAGTAAGGAGATGGTATCTTCCCAAGGCATTTGCTCAAGAATATCACCGGAATGGGTGTAAAGGGGATCATAGCTCGGATTTCGAGCAAACTCATGAACCTTACGACCTTTCCCCCTAGGCGGGCGACGATCACCTCCTATAACATTTTAAATTATTGCAAATATTAAAAATTAAATAATTTATAAGGAAAATTTGTATTTAAAGAACTTGTCTGATCATTTGAAAATACCTCATGGAAAAAATACCTCATCCTCTTCGCTCATACTAGGATTTTTCCCTTCCAAATAATGAAGGTCTCTACTAGCCACTGTACAAAACATTAATTTTTTTTATAACGCAAGTACATGAGACACACAATAAGTTTCACATTAAAAATACATCAAACAATAAATTTTCCTTTAGATTTTACCTTAACAAGAACTATCCAAGTGTGGGATGGATGCCACACACTAAGACATTGTTCTCCTTTGTCCCTCACCAGCAATAGGGCCAACCCCAACTCCTACATTTGCACCTATGGAGAATAATGTTTTCAAATTAAACACATGTCATTTGAAAAAAAAATCACCTATTCAACATTGAATATAACATAAACATGAACATTTTAACTAGCAATTGATCTAATGTGTACCTATGCCGTGTATAATATACCCCCCACATGGGCTCTATGAAATTAGGGACGAATGGGAACATGTATATGGGGCTCCTCTTGTTCGATTTGGTGTTTAGGCGCATGAGTCATATGAGTGCATCCACCTGTGCAGGACAAAAAAATTTCACATTAATCATTTTTTGACAACGAACAGTAAATATAACCTACTTGAAAACATGAAATAACTAAACAACCAATGTACCTGATAATCCTCCTCTCATGGAGGGGCCTCTAGAGGGCTCGCCCGATGCCATTGTTGCTATAGTATCAAATCAAATTTTTTCCCCTTGTAAATAAATTAAAAAACAAATTATCAATCGTCGGTCATGTCATCTGTTGATCATATGGTTAACATTCACTGTTGTTCCTAGTTTTGAAGCCTCTCTGTTTGTGAAGAAGAATGCCCAAAAAGCCTCTTTTCCCCATATTTCACACCTTTTAAACCTCTATTTTCATCCCCTTGTCTCCCCTTATAATTCCCTTCTTACCATTCAAAATAATCCTATTTCCCCTTTAAACCTCACAAATACCCTTTGTTTGGCTTAAGAACCCCCTTTTCCTCTCTACCGTTACCCCTTTTTGGCCTTAAAATGCATTAAAAATAGGCCAAAAAACCATTCTTTTTACATATGAGGCTTAGCCCCTTTTGGGCTAGCCCCCTTAACCACTTCCCCATATGCCCCGTGCCCGAGACCAAGTGCTTAATGCCTGGGTGCTAATCGCATCGGAGAATCAGAGCGGAACATATTTTTCCTTTGTAAACCATGAAAGTTCCGATGCGATTGTGTTAAGTCTGTCGGCCCTTTGAAGCAATCTCCACCGTTTATCTTTTAAAGATCTGACGGCTAGCGCTTGTCTCGCGTGCGCCCATCGCCCCGATCCTTCAACCCCTCCGATTACATATCAACCTTCGATCTATCTATGGATCCGACGGGTATCACATCGCTCCAATCACAATTAGAAAATCTTAATGCATCACTTCCCGTTTCCCCCGATTGCAGACCCTCGATTCGATCTCCGTAGTCCATCCATTCTGATCCAGCGGCCCTTATTTCTCCCGCTCCGCTCCTTTACCCCCATCCATCTCCCCGCCGATTGAGTCTCCGCCATCGATCTTGTTCCAGATCGGACGGCTGGCGCTCAATCGAGCATCGCCAATCGCAAGTTCTTAAATGTGTCACCCGCTGCCTTCCCCGATTGCGATCCACCGATCCAAATCGTGACAGTCCATCCAAGTTAGATCAACGGTTCTCATTGCATCGCCCTGTTCATTCATATTTCTCCATTGGAGTTTTGGCCCCGCTTTGCTCCGATGCAATTAGATCGCAACCGTTGATCTCTCGGGATCTGACGATTCATACCTAATCGCCCCTGTCATGCTGGGATCCCACCACTCCTACCATGTTACAGTGATTATCAGGGTAAGAAGCATGTCTCCAGGAAGAGATGGACTGGACAGATATACTTTTAGGTAAAACCACCCAGTTAAAAGCTGAGACCATTGTTTCGTCGCTCTGCCAAGAATTTTCTCTCCTCCATCTAGTAAAGCATAAAATCCCCAACAATGTAAGTTTCAAC
>CM076570.1:1522669538-1522724167 GCA_034641835.2 Pinus albicaulis
ATTTCCCACTTGTCTTTGCTGCATCAAAATTTCCTATTGCGTTGCAAGGAAAACCCGCCAGGAAAAAAAATATGGATTATCTTTACATAGCTAATTAGGAAAGCATAGCATGTTATGTTATAGGATTTTTAAGTATGTAAGAGGGGTTTATGGGTGGAGAAGTATGGTCGATAATATTAGTCATTAAAGTTTATTATTATGGTATCATTAAAGAATGCTTTTTACATATTTGATATTTAATTATGGTTATACTTTGCTACTGGTTATATATTAAACTAAAGCTTTTCTGAAATCAAGTATTCAAATATATTGGGAAGAATATTACATCATTTAAAAATTACCCTTAAAAAAGAGAGCGAAGTTGTTATTCATCTTAACATTTATAAATATAACCCTCGAAAAAAATATCCTTTTTCAACTTTAATCAATTCAACAAAACCTATCTCTAAACTCATATATGGATTTCCTGATCATTTCATCAACAAAGCCATTCTAGGGTCAAAGACCAGGCCTTAAGGTAGAATTCAAACACAACTCCGACAGAAAGCCTTTTATTAGCAATGATCGAAGATATAGGCCATAAGACTTAGCGTTAAGATCTCAGACTTTATCTTTTAGCTTCAGCATTGTTTCAACAAGCAATAAGGTAAATGATCTCGAAACTTTATCGTCCCCCAACTATTGAAGAAATAACAGCTCGAGTTCTGGCCTGTTATGTATTGTGTTCATTACTTGATTATGGAACCATGAGGATGATCTTCGTGGGGTAGGTGAAGGCAAAAGTCTGCAAACTAAGCTTTGTATGGAACATTAAGTAATTGTTTGATCTGCATGTATGTGGTAAGATGATCTTTGGCCAAATGAGATTCATCAAGTTCGACTGTGGTAAGCCAGTTGATCGATATACTTTTGAAATACATAAAATATTCTCGCTGTTTGAAAGCCATCTTCCACAGCGAAGAAACTGTTGGTTGTGTACCCTGAATAAAATCGGATATATTAAAAAATAAAAAAAAAGGGGGAATGATGGTAGGGCCCTTTTTCGATTGGCTTCACTTTGGTATATGATTATGATGTATATTCTTCGATGGTTTGATGACCTGTTTTAAAACTTGCAAATGATAAAGATAAAACTTTAATTTGCAAATTCTATTAATTAATCAAAAAGATTACACACATTTATACATAAGATAGTCTCAAGATAGGAAATCTATCTTGGATGCACAATAATGTGGTTGAGAGATTCTCTCAACCACACACAAAACTAGGAATAAATATACTTCAAGCTACCTCCTATGATGTAGGAACAGACTCCTCAAATAGAGAGTTACAACCATAGACAAGTAGGAATTACATATTCCAACTCCCTCCCTTAATGACTACTTGTCGTGATATCAATTCACAAAGTCTAGTTGTGGTCAATCATAAGACAAAAGGATATGTCAACGTCCATATAAAGGAGCGACCATCCACCAAAATGCATAGGTACCAACCGCTACAACTGTTGGTCTCGTAGGATGTCCTTCAGATACATGGTTCTGTCAACCATTATCACTGTATACGTGTACCTGTATCTACAAATCCACCACCACCGGGCGAATCGCATGTGTAGAACCTCCAGCAAATATATCTGCAACTCCAACTCGCCACCACCGGGCAAATCTGCAACTCCGATCTGCCACCACCGGGCAAATCCGCAACTCCAATCTACCACCACCGTGCATATCTATAACTCCAATCTGCCACCACCATGCAAATCTACAACTGCCACCACCGGGCAAATCTGCAACTCCGATCTGCCACCACCGAGCAAATCTGCAACTCCAATCTGCCACCACCGGGAAAATCCGCAACTCCAATCCGCCGCCACCGGGAAATCCACAACTCCGATCTGCCACCACCGGGCAAGAAGGTACATAACATGACCACTACAACAATTTTCCTAGACTTGCTTATAACATGCTAGGGAGTCTATCCCACAAACCCACACTAACTCAAACAAACATTTACTTTGTTGTCCATCATAATAGTTGTTGCTGCTTCATTACCTCCTCTTTTCATTGTTCACATCTTGGGCATCCTCGTCTTTGTCAAATAAATTCTTGGAACTCCATGCTTAACCTGTCATTTGTTAGAGTCGCGAATTCTAACAAATTAATTTTACCTACATTGAGTTAGCTAGGTTCAATAAGGTTTAATAACTTTAAATATGATTCCAAGAAGCTAAATAAAAACATAAACTCTTCAGATTAATTTCTCTATCTCTGCCCAAAGATGATCATACTAGCAACCATTTTTCTCCAACGATACCTCTGAGGGGTCCACTGATGAAGAACTGGATTGACGACTTTTCAACTGGACTCAATGCAGTGCATTCCAACAGTGATGATCCAGACATAGGCACTCATAAGCTCACGAAGAGACACAATTTTCTCTTCGAAAAACAATAATCCAAGACTCCACCGGTCCGATCCCCCGTCTTCCACAAATTCACTGTCAACATGCATAAAATTCAACGATTTTACACACAAAAGTTCTCGTTTCAGTATCCAATTCCCCTGGCATCGCAACATAATGCCGCTTCCCCTGTTCACAGTATCAAGGCTGGGTAACTACTTTCAAGCATACCTCCTCATGCTCGCTAACGTGCTGCAACAACTAAGGCCCATTGTCAAGCTAATCTCCTAGCAATTGAACATGCAGATCTGTTTCCATCACACTGGGCACACACAAACTCGATCATTCTCCAATCTATGATGTACTTCCAAGCACTATCCTTTGATGCCATTTTCATTGTCATGTCTTCATCATATCTGGTAGTAAATCATTCCTGCAAATAAATTTGTCTATTTGGAATGGCAAATTCCAACATAGATTCATACTCGTGACAATAGTTTGCCAAGCTAAATATCACAACAATACAACATCTAATTCTTTTAACCAGATTTACACAAATGCATTTACATGTTAAGTTGACCGGTCTCAACATGAAAGAAAAATAATTCACGAAGACAATTTGTTTCATCAAAGAAAATATTTCATCTTTACCCTGTATGGAAACATAATCACGTCAAGGCAGCTCACCACACTGCCCTCGACTCACTTCACTGTTGCGCCATGAGACCGTGCTAGAAATGTGTTCAACCTTGAACCAAGTCGATCCCAAACAAAGGAAGCTCGAAGCCTCCCAACAACTCCGCATGCTTCCACACCTCTTCTGACACTTGCAGAAGACTCAACAATCTATTGACCTCTTCGCTACACAAGGCCATGTTCACAACACCACAACCCAACAAATCTTCCAACCTGAAAGCTACATTTTTTTCAACTCGAACATGTGGGTGAAGCCACCACCGATTAGTTCCAACGAGAAATTAAGACGAATTAAAACAAAAAACAACATTTCAAGACTCGCCCCTTCTCAGTGGCCTCGTCCACCTTCTCGCTATACAACAACCGAGTAGTCAAATAAATATACAAACTACCTTCTCGCCATACAACAACAACCGAGTGCTCAGATCTTATACTACCTCCAGACTCCAAATAAAAAAAAAAGACGGTCCACAGCATTAGAAATCCAATCCTCTTCCGCTGCAACTCGACACAACTTCACAAGCAACCTTGGAGCAAACTATGGATTTGTTTTTAATATGCCCGTGGAGACTTGGGCATTACACATAGTTTCTTGAAAAACAAGAATAAAAAACACCCGTAATCTCTTGAAAAAAAACGGGGAGAATAAAGACCCATCATTCTTGATTTTACAACATCCACTGGGGAGCCAACACAGACTACAAAAAAAAAATCCAGCACCAAGTCCCGAGAGCATATGTGTAAAAAAACATTATCAGAAAAAAAAACCTGGTAGTTTTAATAGACTCTGTTGCACTTGATCATAACTGGCCAGCTCAGCAGCATTAACAATAGCATTGCCTTGTAATTTCATACAAAATCACATCTCAAATTTGCATTGTAAATTAAAATAAAACACGCACTCCTTCCACGCAAACCTGCCAGCCCTTCTTGGCTTCCACACAAAGCTTTCTCCCACGATTGTGCCCAGAGCCACTGCGCAAGAACGATCAATGATCTGTTGGGCGCACAGGAGTCTTGCAAAATGAATATTGCAGAATAAAATAATCGCGGACTGTATGTATTAAAAAATTCGGGCAATTCGAACCTCAACATTTTGCTCCCCTGCGATAATCCATTGTCAGAGTTTCAGTTGTTCTCTTCCCTCGTCATAGCAACTGCGGACTCCGATGGCGCGATGACTACCAACAAATCCAGTTCCACCCGTCACTACAACTCACAGAGAGCTCAGGTGTCACAAACAACCTGCGGATGTATGATGAACTTCTCATGGCGTTGAAGAAGGGAGGTCATATAATGTGGCCCTCGACCCGCAGGCGTTAAACCAACACAATCCAGATGCCCTGATCGCTTGCAGCACAAATACTAAAACATTCACACCGCCGGCCTCTTCTGTTGAAACGCCTAAGCAAACAACTAGTACAGGCACTAGTGAAATGTGAATCCAATGAGAGCGTAGGCGAATCTGCACAGAGAATTGAAACCAAAACAAAAATCTAGCATTCGAGGACGAAGCCACTGATGCCTGCGTCAGTTTCCTGTCACACTCACGATGCCTCACGCACTATAGCCAGCAATGAATGTCATCCTTCATATGTGTTGCCCAATGGCCACTCTGTTTGCACTTACAATTCATTTTCCTTCCCCTCTCGCAACAGGGGCAACAGAACCAAAGGCAATCAGTATTCATAATGGGCAATTACATTTCCTACACCTCCAAGTCTATACCTTCTAACACTGTGAAAGTTGTAAGCTGAAACGGCAGCGTTCAGGAGCTTCAGCGGCGGATAAAGGCAGCAGAGCTGATGCTAGACAATCCTACCATCATTTTACTTTGTACCGCCAAATTGAAACAACAGAGAACATGCTGAGTTTAAAATTGTGACAACGCGTCTTGCACACAGATCTACGACGCAATACAACTAATCACAAGTCGATTTCTCTTGAATTAACTCCATAGACACACGGGATGCTAAGCACAAATCCAAGATCACACTCGGAATCCTCTTCTCCTACTCACCAAATGGCAATATCACACCACGCCTGGACCTCATCGATCAAATACTATCACACTCCTCGCCAAACGATAGCACAGATTCTCTAGCAACTTACATGGGCTTATTAGCACAAAGCAATGCCCTCATGCGTTCAGACCTTCGGCCTCCTCTCTAGTGGGTTCGGCTTCAAGATGGACAAACAAAATTTAATAAAAAAAATACAAAATATAGTGATTTATTTTCCTATGCCCAGGAAAGGGCCAAAGGCCCTTACATGCTCTGTTACCAAGATAAAACTTCAATCTGCAAACTCTATTAATTAATCAAAGAGATTACACACATTTATACATGAGATAGTCTCAAGATAGGAAATCTATATTGGACGCACAATAATGTGGTTGAGAGATTCTCTCAACCACACACTAAACTAGGAATAAATATAGTTCTAGCTACCTCCTATGATGTAAGAACAGACTCCTCAAATAGAGAGCTACAACCATAGACAAGTAGGAATTACATATTCCAACTGATAAACATTTTTGAATTTGCTTGTTTATACAGAGATGTTTGTGAGAGCATATAACTTCGATGGCATACACAAAATATAAGTGGTTGTTATTTGATGAAATGGATGGAATGATGTGATCTTTTATCTTATTTGGAGTATTTTTTAAATGAGGAGACCTATTTACTTATTTTAACGTATTTTTGAATATTGTTTGTAGATTTTTTTGGAGGAGGGGTTCTATCAGCTTATTAATCGGACCATAGTGGTTTCAATGTTATTTGAAATAGACCAGCGATTTACTTTCTAAATTGGATTTTATATCACATATGGTAAACCGTAACAGTAACATTCATTTTAGTTGGCGTATGATGGACTAGTGCCATTGGAAGCAAAGTGTTTATGTAATTTCCATATTGGTGTCATAATTGCCAAAAGTATTATAGAAATTACAATTTTTTATATTCACTTGAATCCCTGGTTAGAAATTCATGTGGTGATATAAACTTTCTATATATGAACCTGAGTGCATCAAGACTAGTGCATTAAAAATCAAACTAACGATTCCATGTCAAGATTTAAGTGGTAATAGTGAATGTACTCTATATATGGAATGTCTTGGCTATTTTAAATCATAGCTTCAATACCCTAGTTTCACAAATTAGTTTTATTGAATGTAAGGTTTTCTACTTTTTGTTTTAAAACCCTAGAAAATGAATATTACATTTAAGATGGATTTCTTAGCCATTATCATTTGGGAATATTGAAGCTTATATACAACATATGTGGAAGAAGCCTCCCTGACAAGTTTTATTGATTTTTTTTATGAAATATGAAGAACATAACAAGAAGTGAATATTGAAGTTGAAAAAATTCCAAGGCACACCAAAATTATGCATACCTTGAATAATTTGTACACCTACATCATTTAGATGATCTAGTATTATCCCCTTAAAACCCTAGGATCATTTTGCATTTTCGTGGTTTTTCCACTCTCACCAACATGAAATAATTCATATGGAATTCAATAGAATTTACATGTTATGTTGGAGGCTATGCACCTTATGCTATATTTTTGGAGCACTATGCATCATACTTGGCAAGGACAAAGGTATAGGGTGATTTGATAGAGGCTTTTCTAGAGACATATTTTTGCCACAAGGTTTCATTTGGACACATTCACACCTTTAAGGCATGCTTATATTGCTTACATCATCTTTGTTAGGTTCCTCGGGTTGAAACCAAATCCCATGACCATGTGGATGGAGGATGTGAATAAATAAAACCCTAGCAAAATATCATGCTAGCTCAAGAAGTATCTAAGGCATTATTTGTGGCAAGCTAGGAATCAAATAAAAGGAGAATAAGCCATATCTTATACTATGTCCATAACATGACAAGTGATAAGGAAAAAATATAAAGAAAGAATACCCTTTTTGTCAACACAACATGTGGTGCTAGAAGTATTCCTATCACCCAAGTAGATGTTGTAGTGCATGTTGTCACCGAAATCATACACCGGAATGCGACAACGCATAGGTAAGGGGTTGTCAGTCTAATCCCTGCCCTCTCCATTCAAGTTGTCACCTAAATGCAGGCTAAGGGGGGTAGTCCCTATGGATAAGATGATGAAAATCTTGTTGGGAACCAAGAAGTCCAGGAGAAACAACTTAATGGCCTAGCATATTGGGTTAAAATTAAATGGCAAGTGACATTATTAAGCACAATTTGATTAGATTTTTCAAGATTATGAATGAGGGACTAGTTCCTTTAATATTAATTACTTTTACAAGTTGGATTAATATTCCAAGCCATTGGATTAACAATTGTTGCGGGATGCGAACTCTATCCTAAATGAAGTGCAGGACCTAGATCTAATGTGTGATGCATGATCTTTGTTAATTTTGGTTAGATTCCCTACCTAAATGAATCCTTCTTCACAATTCTTTTGAAGCTAGTCTCGAGCGCAAGTTGTAGAGAGAATCCCAAAGGAAGGAGGCTAAGGCCTCATTAACGATACCTCCCGTGGGGTTCTAACCACCTAGGTCCCTCTGTTCCTGGAAGGGATTGTCTGTAAGAGAACTGCAAGGTCACCTATGTTAAGTGCAAATAAGAGTGTAGACTCCTCAAATTGTGTGAAGAAGGTGATCCTATCTTTCATTCAACCAAGCTTATGCTTGGAGGTAAATTTTTAAAATGCACTTCTAACCCCTATAATGAAAGTGCAGATATGAATGATTGTTTGAATGACATTACAGATATGTTAAATGCTCCAATCAAGGTTAAATTAATTGAAAACAATATGCTCACAATGATATTCAACACAAGATGGCAAGAGCATCTAATAGAGCACTTTAAAAAACACTTTATCTCAATTAAACACGATTAGAAATTCCAATTATCCAAGATTCTTATTAGAGTCAAATAGATCTCATTTAATTTATCTTATGCAATTAGGAACAAGAGCAAATTATAGCACAATGACAACAATATCTTCTTGTCACTTAGATTATGAACCAATTGCAATTTCCTCTTAAGAACAAATGTAACCAAAACCAATTAAGCACAAGGAGAGATGAGATTGCAAATAATGATATGAAATACAAATGCATTCAACTACTAATGAGATTCTCGTGGAATGATGCAAAATGAAAAGAGGCAATGATACTATCTTAGCAATGAAAATGCAAAAATGCATGAGACAAATTCATGAACTAACTAGCTATCCTAAAGATGCAAGACAATGCAACAGAATTGAATAAATAAGATCAGATTACTTTCACCATGAAATTAGTCCCAAAACTTGAATGAGAAGCTTGCACAAAATAAATTATTTAAGCCCTTAGATGATGTGTGTTGCCTCTTAGAGTTATTAGGCTTATTAATAAATGATTTTAGGCTTCTTTAAGGTGATTAACACTTGATTATGCCACTTCTAGATTGTCTTCATTTGTGGTTATTTATGTCAGTCAATAAAAGAGAGGAAGGGAGAGAGCATCAAACCCTTTATGCCTAGCGACCTAGCTTCAATGGAAAATTTATCTTGTTGAGGCACCAAAAGTGATATTTGAGCTCTCTATCACCTGCAACCACCAATGATTAGTCTGAAAACCAAAGGAATGCTCTCAAAACCCCACGACTAGGGAAAATCTAGGCCTTCTAGGCCTATCGCTAAGATAGTTAAGCAAATATGGCAAGTGCAAACCCCAAAACTTGATGTGTAGCCTTCAAAATTTGGAGAATTTCCCTTGAAACATCTCGCAACTCAAATGTATTAGTGCGAAAAACAAGATTGATGATAGATCAACCCTCCTAGAGCATGCGGTTGGGGATTTTAGACTCTCTGGTGCTTGCGGCTAGGCCTAGAAGTGGCCTTAAGGCTAACAACTAGGCCTCTAAGGCCTTAGGTGATGAAACAAAGGAAATTTGAGCTTTTAAAACCCTTCTTTGATGGATAATTAGCCTACAAAACCAATATTAGTTCATAAATTCACAATTTCATGGATCAATGACCAAAATATCATGAGAAACCACTACAAAGTCTTACTAAAAACTCACTTTAGGCCTACAAAAAAAATCATTAGTGCTTAAAATCAATTGTAAAAATTAAGTTTGGCACCTCTAGGGTTGCGGCTAGGTCTCTAAGGCTTAATTAGACCTGCAACTAGCACTTATAGGCCCAAATAAGGTTGCAGCTAGCCTTGAGAGAGCCTCTAAGGGCTACGACTAGGCCTAAAAGGCCTCCAAACCCTTGCATGCACCTCCTGCAAACAAAAATCGTTAGATTCGATAACAAAAAATGACCCTAGCTTCAAAGAGACCACTTGGAAAATCACTTCAAACGTAAATACTTACGAAAAACTCCAGTTTATGCAACAAATAGGCCCTATAGGGTTAGCAGCTCCCTCTTAGAGGCTTAACGTTGGGAAACTGGCACTTGGGTCTTGTAGATCATGCCCTAAAAGGCCTAGATCAACCTCTTCCAGTTGAACATTCTCCTTCTCTTGGCAAGACGACCCCTCCTTGGGTGAAAATTGGCCAAAACCCTAACCATTATGGCTAGGTGAGGGTTACAAACTTCTCACTTTAGATTTTTCTTTGATTCCTTGAGCTAATGGAACCTACAAGTCATATAAATAGATCCAAACCATACGATCTAGAAAATTTTGAAATAAAACCCCAAAATATTATTTACAAAACAAGAAAAACAATATACAAGGGTTATAAATAATTTACAAATTATTTACAATATCCAAAAGAGAAATATTAGCTCTAATTAGCAAATAAGTCATTTATAGCCCAAGTAGATTTTGAAAATATGTAAGAGAAATATTTTATCTAATTTCCACGCCAAGAACCTGCATTAATAATTGTTAGATAAGCTCAACGTCCAAACAAGGTGTGATCACCTCAAAGTCCATGAACTTGGTGAATGTCCAACGGCTAAATATATGAATATATGTCCAACGATAAATTATTAGTTTCAAAGGAGTTTTATTCACACAAGAAAACTAGAGATCTAGATATACCTACTAGATATGCTAGCCCCAATGTGTTTACTCTAGCCCAATACGAAAAGCAATATACCTATGCTCGTAGATAATCCAACCACTCGCTATCAAAAGATAATCTTTAGTTAAATATAATTAGAGCATTAACATCATTTCAAGACATACCATGAATCATTAAGAAAGAGACACCTTGAATTGAAACCCCAAAGACTTTTTATTAAAAATATTCCAGCGAAGCTTAGCTCAGTAAAAAATATTTTCAATCCAGTTCTAGATGAAGTTGAAGTTGGGGAGCATGAAAGCTTCCTTATATAGAAAATGAGAGAGATTAACCCCTCGAAATGGAAATAATGGCTAGTTGCATTGATCCATGGCTTGATCCTTGATGAATAAATCCAATCCCTTAATTAGATGGCACAAATCTCCAAAACAAATTGATCTTCCTTGTTCATTGTGTTGAATGGTCAAAATTTGACTATTGGACCACTGAAGGACCTCCCAAAAATATAATTATCATTATTCGTGCAAAAAAAATCACTTCTTCACCCAAAAAAATCAATTTACTGGAAAATACTCTTCTTTGGCCCAAACGAATTTCTGGACTAGCCCTTCCTCCCTTGGAAATGAGGCTTTTAATTTTTTACTTGAATATTTTCCTTTAAAAATAGCCTCAAATAATTTTTGATGAATTTTCCACTTGGAGGGTAATTACTTTTCCCCTTTATTTTTATTTTTTGACAATTTCTAGCTAATTTTTATTTTTACTTTTGTCAAAAATTTAATTATTAGACTCAAGAGGGGGTTAAATATTTTTTCACCCTCCAAGTGTATCCAAAAAATATATTGGTAATGGTGTTCTAATTATGAGGAACCATTCACCAAAAATATTCCTAGATAATAGTTTTACATCAAGATATTATACATTCAACCCTTAGAAGGGGAAATTACACATAGACTCATACTCTTAAGACCAAACCAAATTCTGTGACTCCAGACTATCATGATCTAGTATGATAAAATAGATAGACTCGATTAACACTATGACTCACCTAAGACATTGTCAACGAGCTCCACCCTAGTTTTGGCGTATATATCGGAGAAAAGCTCTGCCTATTATCCGTGTTTACAAACATAGGTAATTTGGTGAGTTTAAAAAACTCCCTATAGTGAAACCTTTTTAGAAGAATCATAGGCTTACATAGGTGTTGTTACATGGATTAATATTTGTACTAGAATCATTTTTACATTATAAAAGCAGAATTTGCGATTACAATGATGACAATGACACACAAAATTTATTCCATTATTTTACCCTCTGCTTCTTGGACTATTGACATGTACATGATCAACAGTGCCTTTACACATTATCCAAGGGATGTTCCAAATATTTACAAGAGGGTTTCCCCTTTAAGGAGACGTTTTTGGGCAAGGGCATACTATTCAATCATTGTGTCACATAATTGGAGGAATATTTCACCTTTTAAGGTATTTGTTGGTAACGACACATTCATTGAGGTCATTTCTACATATTTGGAGCGAACACCTTTGGAAGAGGAGATGCCATGTTGTATTGTTTACATAATAAAACCCTCAAAGGAAATACATTTTGCTTATGGAGAAGGACAATGGCATTGTAAACTATTTTATTCACTCAAAAGGAAAAAGGGAAAATACCATTTAAGGAGGATTATAGGGAATTCTAAAAGAAATTCTTTTATGAATTTGGAATTTGATTTGAATAACATAAATACAGAAAATGATTCACTTACTAAATGTTAATAATTGAAAGTGTGGAGGGCAATAATGTTCTCATCATTCCCAAACAACTAAATAGATTACATAGGAGACAATAGTAATTAATAACTAAACTAGAACTCAACCGAACTAGACTAAACAAAAACTGTCTATGACACCTAGCAGACGCAAACTGGTGGTTGGAATTATTTTCTCCAACACTCCCCCTTAGTTACAACCACGATAATTTAAACTAATATGCATGTTGGTTCGAGTCTCAGCTAGGCTTACAATTTAAAAAAATTGACATCAACTCTTTGGCTGGATTTCCTTTCCTTTTCCTTTTCTTCCAGATCCTGTAGCCTCTAAATTGCTTCAACTTTGTCTTTTTGTTGTATGCTTCAAATTTCATATTATCCATTGTTGGTGCAACTCTTCCATTGTTTCTTCAGGTTGTCTATGCATGTCATCTATTTATTCAAAAATATGCTTGTATGTGGAATACTACCACATGTCATCTTCAATTGTAGCTCTCCATCACTAATCTTTTAATCATAAATTTGCTACAACACAAGCCCATACTAAAATTTTATTTCTTCAAGACTCCAATAGATGAAAATTTCATTGACATTTTCATCTTCTACAGTGTCCATGTTGCCTTCAACATTCATTGTTGCAACCTCTATGCATACTTCATCAAAACATGGTGTTGCAAGCCATGCTTTAAGGAACTTTAATTTTTCTTTAAATTTGGTTGTTTTTGATTAGTTGTTTCTCGCATTTGCACACTTAAAATCAATGTTAAGTTTTAAAATATCTACAAAACCATATTGATTATATTCTTTCTTTTTTGCAATGAGAGCTTTCTCCTCTTGTTCTTCCTTCTCTACCTCTGTCACTTCCACTTCCTCCAGGTTTTCAAACAAAAGTGGGATTCTCTCACTGAACAACATCATGTCAATGAGATTCCTTTGTTGCATCATATGCAACCATTCATCACTAGCCAACTAGTCTTCATCAAAGTTAACATCAACAATTTTAATTGTTAGATCAACCAAACCATTTACTGTGTCAATTACAGCGTCAATGTCATCAACAAACTTTGTGGTTGGTTTCACTAAATCTCTATCCACTTGTGGTTGTGTAGAGTGGGATTCATGAGCATCTATGTGATAGTTCTCTGCTTCTAGTAGCACCCCATCATGATTGTCATCCATTTCGAAGTGTGATTCAAAAAACTACTCCTATAGATCTGCCGGTATAGATCCTCCTTCCTTTTCATCTTCAACATGATTACTCCCCCTTACACCAAAAATTCTCTCAAGGGTTTCCCAAGACTCCTTGGTTGTCTTTGCTTCTGCAATGAGGGGAAGAATGCTATTATCTACACATTCCTTTATGCATTTCAATCCGAAGGCATTATTTTTCCTTTTGACTTCCATCTCACTGAAATAGATCTCAAATAACTCTTCTTGTTGCTTTTCCTTTCTTAGCCTATTGGCTTTTCACATTTATTGAGCACTGGCTCACTGCGGCTCAACAAGTAAATTGACTTGCAAACATAGCGACTTCCTAGAGTTGCGCCTCTACAGTGGCTTCTCTACTACTCAGTGTCTAAAAAAAAAATGGATCTACAAATTCTCTACAAGTGAAACACTTCCACAAATGCTTTCACAAAACCCTTTTTAATTTTTAATTAAAAAAATATTTTATACCAATATGAACACCTTCACAAACCTTTTTAATTTAATAAACCAAGGATTCTTTTAAATAAAAAACCAAATACCAACATTACAATGCCCATGTGAATATGAACAAAATTTGAATGACCCATTTTTTTCAAAAGAAATGTGTCTTCTAAAACTTTTCAAAGGAATTTTATATTTTCATTCACAATATAAACCTTTTATTTTAATCTACGACCGTTCTTTTTTAATAGAATACAACTTTCGAATATGAGGAATGCCCTTTTTAAACAAGTCATTTTTAAAAACAATTAAATTGCACTTCATTCATCAAAAGCATTCAAACGAATTCGTAAATACCTTTGGAATTTTTCACATGAATTAGTGGCTTTCGTGAGTGAGGTTGTCTGCGAGAATACAATTCTTTATGCTTCCGACTTTTTGCTTTGTGGTTTATGGTCATAAGGCACTTGTCATTGCTATGAGGTTGCATTAGCGTGAAGTGTTGTAAGTTTGTATTATTAACGCACCTTCTGAAACTTGTCATATGTGTTAGTAATGCGGCTTCCAAGTTTTTGAGGTGCGTTACTGCACAATCAGCTTCTTCCAGCTCACCAATCTCGTTGCAATTCTATAGCTTTGTATCTGAAACAATGTTTCCACATATACTTTGTGCCATGATTTTTTCATTAAACGATCCTCTCAGCTTTCAATAGAGATAGTGACCTATCCTTACCTTTCTTGGGCATGGCCAGTTTTCTCATGCGTTCTCTAATGCTCTCTCAAGGAGTCTTATGCAGGTTTGCACTCTTCTTCTCTTTGCTGCTCTATAGGAGTTTTATGCAGCCTGCACTTTGATACCATGTTAAAGATTGAAAGTGTGTAGAGAAGTACTCTTCTCATTATTCTCAAACAACTAAATAGATTACATAGGAAACACATAGGAGACAACAATAATTAATAACTGAACTAGAACTCAACTATAACTCAACCGAACTGGACAAAACTAAAATTGTCTATGACACTGAAGGCATAGTGGATAATGTGGGATTTCCCCAACAAGCTTAGTTGAATATAATTGGGAGGAAGGATTCATGGGACAAGTTCCATGAGAAGTTTTCTATCTATTTATTATTCTTAATGGATGCTTAAGGTTTTTGCAAGGATTTCCATGGTTTTTTCCATTAAAATAACATTTCGAGAGTGGAAAGCTAGTGCTATATGAAGAGATTAAGATCAAGGTCATTAAACCTCCATAGTCCTTGATGTAAGCTTCAACATTAGAGAATTTACTATGACAACTGTTGGGAATACAAATGTGATATTTTTTTTTTTAAATACAAGATAACCACTATAATAGTATTTTACTTTAGAAAATCCAAATCGATGAAAGCTAGCATCAATAGGTCTATTAATATCTGTAATAAAACCCAACGAAGATGGTAAAGTGAGCATTTACCACTTGCCTCAAGTTCCAATAAAATGGAGTATCTTGAGGCCTTTATAAAGGCTCCATTACATCAAAATCCATGGGAATAAAACCAGGAGCTACCAAAACCACGACCTCTAAAACCACCATTGTTGACCAAACACAATGAGCTATTCAGCGAGTCAGCATTAACCTAACATTCCCCCCTTTAAAGATGACTTGAAGTAGTTATCAAGGTACTACCTCTCCTCAAAAATTTTAATTAGAGTATTTTGGAATCCAAAATGTCGCCAGATCACTTATGTCAACCTCCATGCTTTATCAATTATAATCTAGCACGAGTATACATGCCTAACCAAGTCTTATAGTTGTATGTCATTTACATGTAATAAAAAAAAATCAACTCCATTATAAATGGATATTATTATTGTTATTTCCTTCAAGACTCAATGGGAATGCACTCACCATGTCCATTGCTTATTTTTCCAATTCTTCTCTCACTATTGCTTGATAAAGCATCACAACCTCCTCTGACAACCCATTATTTTAACACTTTACAATCATAACAATCTACAACACATCGTCTCATTGAAACATTTCGTCAAACATTTTGTGTTCATTCTTAAAGTTCGACAACTTGTAATATAACGACACTATCCACAAACACATCCTAGTCCATTCCACTATTTCACAGCAACCACCTAAACCTTAAATTTATAACTTTCGATCCACATG
Organism: Pinus albicaulis; assembly: GCA_034641835.2. NCBI lineage: Eukaryota > Viridiplantae > Streptophyta > Pinopsida > Pinales > Pinaceae > Pinus > Pinus albicaulis. The sequence continues at coordinate 1,522,685,228 of CM076570.1, forward strand.
TATTAGCATATCCATGTTTATTTTTTACAGAAACTAACAAACATGGCTCTGATTCTAGTTGTTAAGAATAAAGAATGTAATAGAATAATTAACCAACAATAACAAAATACACATAAATCATGCACACATTATTTATCTTTCAAACCATGAACATGGAAAACAATCCAAAGTTATATTTTTTTCCTTGACCAAACTAAGCAAGATGTTAATTCTTCACTTATCGTCTCTCGGTGCATTAAAATGAAGTCTCTAAGGTTGTTTTCAAAGGCTTCATTACATCAAATCCATGGTAACAAAAGCATGAGCTACCAAAAGCATGAGAAAAAAAATCACCACAATTGATCTCACATAATGACCCATTCGATGAGTCAACCTTAACCTAATATCAAGCTCGTCATGTATGAAGCGATTAGAATGAGATGATTAAAGCCTCCCTAGTCCTCGACTTAAACTTCAATTATTTGGGGATTTACTATAATTTTGTAGATATGGTGCTTTAATTCATTTTATGGGTTGCCTTAATTAGGGAGGAATTTTAATTGATACCTATTTGGTCTCTTGATCTTGTTGTGAAATTAGATTTGAGGAATTGATGTATTACTAGTTTTTTTTAAATAAGATAGTTCTTGTGCATCATCAACTTCATCAAGAGTTTCATATCATCGTTGCTCCTTCTTTGCTCATTGGTTCCACATTATCCATAGTTGTGATGGGCTTGAAAAAAAACCTTGAGTCCACAGAATCATATTAATTTGCAACACAAATTGGTTACAAAAAAATAGTGAGAAAGATAAAACAAAATAAAAAAACAACAAGACACAAATTTGCATGATAAAACCTTGACAATATCCAAAGAAACATCCTTGAGGAAAGGTATTGGTAATTCTTATTACTCAAAGGTAAAGATTACAATGTCTGCATAACATTAATTATAAAATTAAATTATAACTTCAAGTAAAAAATATCGACTTTTTTTATCGTTGTCACAATTCTAACAATCTCCACCATGACAACAATTTAATTGTTACATTTCCCTAGACCATTCAACATAGTTTCTGCAAGCCAAGAGCAATCTAACTCCACCAAAACTTCTTTAATATTACTTTTTATAAACAGATCTGGATAATTTTCTCGAGTATGAAATTTCTTAAGAGCTACTCCACCTCCATCAATACTATGTCTATCAAAATGGTATTTAATAGAAAAATCTTGCTATTACTTGTGTTAGGCTCAATTGCTAGCCAAATGGATAACACTTTGACTATCAAAGAATACATTCATATTGTCTTGCACTTTTCCAACTCACTCAATAAACCCTTTAACCAAATTGCCTACTTGTATGCATGTACGACATCTATATATTCTACATATATAGGGGGGAGGGAGAAATTATTTTTTAAAGCTTTGACATCCAACAAATATAGAAGAGAATGGCATAATCTGAACTAGATATCAGTTTGTCCAAATCACCTACAAAATCTAAATCAATATAGCCACAAATTGAATTGCTACAACAATTATAGGTGGTACTATAATCGCTTGTACTTCCAAGACACCAAAGCACCCATTCAACCCTTGTTCAGTGCTCTCTAGCTAGATTTTCTGATGCAGGAGCATCTGCTCTAAGTCAAAAGTCCAAGTAGAAATCATACCTTAGGGTCTTGACATTTGTATAAGGAGGGACTATTGTAAAGACATTGTAAATCTCATGTAAAAAGTATTTTATTTCCTAGTGAGCATTGATAGGGAATATGCTTAGTTGTTAGGTGTCAATGAGTGTTGAGTTAATGTAACGAATCCCCTTAAGAAATGGGATATTAGAGAGGATATTTGTTGTTTAAGCTAAGAAGATAGAGAAGTCATAAATTAGGATTTCCTTAGAATAGAAGTGGTTACAAGTTTGTAGTAGTTGAGTGACGGCGGATAAGCTCCGTATTGTATTATAAATTAAATTGTAAGCTTCGAAGGAGAAGGGGCCAAAATTAAACAAAGAAGATTAGGCCAAGAGATAGGATAGAGAGGCAAGAGCCGAGAGACAGAGAGGGTTCTATAAGAAGAGAAGGCCATGCAAAGAGAGCATCAGGCAAAGCTAGATTGTAAGCAGGTTTTAATTGTATCTGTACATTTGTTGATTAATTAAAAAAAAACTAAATTCATGGTGATTGTGTTTTATTTCTTTTACGCGCCGAGTGATCCGTAACTGAACAAATTCGATATCGGTGAAGTAATAAACTGATTGCATGAATCTTAATTGAATGAATAAGTCTTTCTGAGTGAAAAAGGACTTAATGACTGGGTAGAATCTGTATGATTCTAGTTCAGGAATTAAACAGCTGTGTGTGAAGCTGATGAGAACAACTAAGTGCAAATAAGATTTGTGTACAGACTGATAACGAGGAATAAATCTGAATTTCGAATTCGGAGAAGTAATATGCAGTAGCATTCTAGATTGGATTGGAAACAACGTGCAGCGAGCGTGATCATCAAAGATCTGAACGAATGAATAGAAGTAATCTCAGGAGGAAGTAGCAAGTGGAATAAACGGAGATGCAGAGTGGTGGCGGTCAAAGGAATAGAAGAAAGGATTAAGGCAACAAATCCTTTAGAAGACTTCCAAAGGAAGGGAAGGAACGGCGAGGATTAAAACCGCAAAGGTCAGTTTCAAATATTAACAGCTAAGATTACATCGCAAAGTTAAAATTGTGAAAGTGCGAAGTGGACACGTGTCGGGAAGAGGATCCAGGCAGACATCGCAATCAGCAATTCTTTAAGTTACATGTTAATACTTGGCGAGTAAGCCATTTAAGTTTCGACGTGAAGTAGATCAGCAAAGGAACAGTGAGGACCGTTAGATCTAGGTGAGATCAACGGTGGAACTTAAATCGCAACCAATGGTATTTCGCAATTCGGCGATTTTAGGATTTAAGTTTAAGACATCGCAGGGTAAGTTATTTTATTTGCGGTGTGGTAAAGAGTTAAGTTGTGATAAGGCAAGGAGAGTGTGATGCGATCGCACATCGCATAAGATACGGGGCACGGTCATTACTAAACTCTAAAAGTTGTGATGTGTGATGGAGAGTTCGCTGCGAATTACGAAATCGCAATATTGTGAAAATTGTTATGTTGTGAATCTGCGGGGAGGTAAGTTATAAAAAAGGTGCGAAGTGTGACCCGCCATGATTGGTCACCGTTTGTGTGGGCCATAAACCACAAGTCTGTGTGTATATTCTGAGTGTTACGCCTCGGTCAACGTGAAGGAGTCACGTATAGCAAGAGAAAGAGGTTAAAGGTTTAAGCGCATAAGTGAAGGATAAAATGGGTTTTATGAACCTATCAGAATGAAGGAAAATTTGGAGTGTATACTCTTTTACGAGTATTAAATCCTAGGAACATGCAAACAGTTCAAGTTTCTGCATATGTGGGTATTTGCAGCCTTTTGGCTGCATCATTTGGTATCAGAGCGAGTTTATGAAAAAAATGTTATAAATGAAGATTGTAGAGCTAAAACTATGCAGAAGACATTTGTTAGGAGAAAAAAATAAGATTCGGCATGAAATGGAAGGAGAATGCAAGTGTGATTGCGGAAGAAAGAGGAGATCATATTTTAAATATGACAGGCAGTAGGCATACAGAGGTAAAGTATGGCAGAAGATGGGAGTAAGTGATACTCTTAAGAAGAGATTGCAGAAGGATAAGGAAAGCACAACGATGGTTTTTTTCTTGTGGAGAATGGAGATTCACTCGAATGTGAAGAGTGGATGGAGACTGCTTGTGAAATCATGCAGGTATTGCTTTGTTTAACTCTGATTTGAGTTTTGCAGGATAAAAGACACATTGAAAATTGATAGTTGTAGATAATGAAGTATCTTAGCAAAAGAAGATCACAACCTTAAGAAGCAGTGATGAAAGAAGCTGGTAAAGTTTCTGAGTGAAAGAAGAGTGTGGCCAGAACCTAGTATTTCATTTGTGATTGAAATACAAGAGGACAGTTGTATTCTCAAAAGTGCAGATGAGTTGAACCCTAGAAGGAGCAGAGGAATTCTCAAAGAAAGTTCCAGAGAGGGGACTAGTGGCCAAGTATAGAGGAAAGATTGGTGAGGTAAATGTAGCAGGGAGGACCTGCTATTGCAGAGGCTTAAGTACAACTCATAGTGAGTGAGGAACTCATAGGGATAGAGGAGAAGATGACTACTGATAGTCATAGCAGAGGTTCTGAGAGAGACCACCATAGAAGAAAAGTGAAGAAAGATGTCAAAGCAGATGGCATGGATGAAGAGTATGAGAGAGAAAAGGCTGAGATAAGAATGCAATTTAATTTTTTGATGGAGATGTTTGAGAAGAGTAAAGAAGACCAAAGATTTGGTTACAAAATGAGAAAGAAAATGAAGTGGCATAAGCTACAAGAGAAGAGAGAACAGCAGGTGAATATGCAGTTTATAGAGGAGCTGAGGAATCTTGAGAAGATTATGGATGTTGAATTGAGGACAGAGAAGCTCGAAGGAGTTGAGCTACAGCAAGACAAATTTGTTGGAGATGAACAGGTTTCTTTTGAACTTGATGATGGAGCAATGATGTATGAAACATCAGTTGAGGTAATTGAGCCTTATGATTTTGAAATTTATAATTTGCGTATGTTTGTACATGATGTCAAAGAAGACAAAGAAGAGAGGCAAAATTTGAGTTTTGAGACAGTTAGAACTCATATGGAAGATCATACACAGTTAAGAGCAGGGATTGCTTTTCAGCATGCTGCAAGGACTGAAAGCAGAGGAAGTTTGACTCATGTTGACAGTCAAAAGCAAGAAGAGGTGGAGAAGGATATCAAGCAACCAAGTGAAGGGCTTGAGGAGGCTGAGAAGAAGACCATTAAAGCCTTTATAAGTCCTGAAAGAGACTTAGAACAACAAGAAGAGGATTTGGTGATTGGATTATCAAATGAGACCATTGGGTCTTGTGATTTTGAAATTGATAATTTGACTGTGTTTGTAAGTGTTGCAGAAGGCAATCCATCTCTTGGAATTTTCTTGAATGAAGTTGAAAGTTACCAAGAAAAGTATGATGATTGTCTTTCAAATGAAGATCAAGTTGAGTTATTGCAACAGAAGGAGTTCATAAATTCCTTGCTTAGTGAAGGAAGTATCTCCAAGAAAGATGAGAGAGTTATGTCTGATGATGAGGAACCTATTATTGTTGAGAGCAAGGAAGAATTGGCTTATCTGATTGACCAAGAGAAGACAGTTGGACAAATATCTAAAGCTTCATAGAGATAAAGGATCAGAATTTTATTTTGATGAAGAATGAGGTAGTGTCACCCAAAAATTGGATTTATGACAAAGAAAGGGATAGTGAGGATTGTAGAGAATTTTTGGAAGAAGTTCCAAGTGAGATAACAAATTTGTGGCATGAGCTAAGTCTTTTGGAGAATAGACTAGCAAGTCAGAGAATAAATATTTTGAATGTACAATTGAAATTGGACAAAGGTGAGGCATGCATGTCTTATGCTAAAGAGGAATCAATCTTAGAACTGAAGGAAGTTGAACTGACTACCAGGATTAGTCAGGGAATTGAAGGACAATCACTGAAGGTTGTCAAGGAAGAGGAAGAAAGATATCTTGGAATTGATGAGCAGCATAGTGATGAGGTGTTTGAAAGGAATCAAGTAGAAAGTGAATTGTTGAATTGTTTGCTGGAAGCATCCGAGTATGATGTTTTTTATCAAAGATATTGAACAAAGGTTGTTTGAAGATGAGATGAAAGTTCAGAAACAACAAGAGGGTAACGATGTAAGGGTGGTAGTAAAAATCCAACAACTTCAAAGAGAAGATAACAAACAGCAATTTGAAGACAATTGGCAGAGTGAGTACCAGTTAGAAGATAAACTGGACATGGAGATTGAAAAAATAAGAAGGTTAATGGTGAAGTGTCTCAGAAGAAGACAACAACAAGGAAGCAAAGCAGCAATAGCAAGAGAAAGATAGAAGATGAATGTGAGAGCATAGCTAGTCGGGCAATGCAACATAAATTATGGAGAATTGGAGAACATCAACAAAACAACAGAAAATGTAGAGACAATGGATCATTACAAAACGAAGTATGGGATCGAGGAGAACAACTATTAAAACAAATGACCTGGAGATCATGATTTTTTTCACCTGGGGAGTCTCATGCAGAGCATCTGCTCTAAGTCAAAAGTCCAAGTAGAAATTAGACCTTAGGGTCTTGACATTTGTTCAAGGAGGGACTATTGTAAAGAGACATTGTAAAACTCATGTAAAAAGTATTTTATCTCTTAGTGAGTTGATAGGGAATATGCTTAGTTGTTAGGTGTCAACGAGTGTTGAGTTAATGTAACAAATCCCCTTAACAAATGGGATATTAGAGAGGATATTTGTTGTTTATGCTAAGAAGATAGAGAAGTCATAAATTAGGATTTCCTTAGAATAGAAGTGGTTACAAGTTTGTAGGAGTTGAGTGAGGGCGGATAAGCTTTGTACTGTATTATAAATTAAATTGTAAGCTTCAAAGAAGAAGGGGCCAAAATTAAACAAAGAAGATTAGGCCAAGAGATAGGATAGAGAGGCGAGAGCCGAGAGACAGAGAGGGTTTTGTGGGAAGAGAAGGCCATTCAAAGAGAACATCATGCAAAGCTAGATTGTAAGCAGGTTTTAATTGTATCTATACATTTTTTGATTAATGAGAAATTGAATTCATGGTGACGGTGTTTTGTTTCTTTTACGCGTTGAGTTATCCGTAACTGAACAAATTCGATATCGGTGAAGTAATTAACTGATTACATGAATTTTAATTGAATGAATAAGTCTTTCAAAGTGAAAAAGGACTTAATGACTGGGTAGAATCTGTATGATTCTAGTTCGGGAAATAAACAACTGTGTGTGAAGATGATGAGAACAATAAGTGCAGATAAGATTTGTGTGCAGGCTGAGAATGAGGAATAAATCTGAATTTCGAATTCGTATTAGTAATATGTAGTAACATTATGGATTGGATTGGAAACAACGTGCAGCGAGCGTGATCATCAAAGATCTGAGCGAATGAATAGAAGTAAGCTCAGGAGGAAGTAACGAGTGGAATAAATGGAGATGCAAAGCGGTGGCGGTCAAAGAAATAGAAGAAAGGATTAAGGCAGAAAACCCTTTAGAAGATTTCCAAAGGAAGGGAAGGAACGACGAGGATTAAAAGCACAAAGATCAATTTCGAAGATTAACGGCTTAGATTACATCGCAAAGTTAAAATTGTGAAAGTGAAAAGTGGACACATGTCAGGAAGAGGATCCAGGCAGACATCACAATCAGCAATTCTTTTAGCTACATGTTAAGACTTGGTCGGTAAGCTATTTAAGTTGCGATGCAAAGTAGATCAGCAAAGGAGTAGTGAGGACCATTAGATCTAGGCGAGATCAATGGTGGAACTTAAATCACAACCAATGGTATTTCGCACTTCGACAATTTTAGGATTTAAGTTTAAGACATCGCAGGGTAAGTTATTTTATTTGCGGTGCGGTAAAGAGTTAAGTTGCGATAAGGCAAGGAGGGTGTGATGCGATCCCAGATCGCATAAGATATGGGGCACGGTCATTGCTAAACTCTAAAAGTTGTGATGTGCGATGGAGAGTTAACTGCGAATTGTGAAATCACAATATTGCGAAAATTGTTAAGTTGTGAATCTACGAGGAGGTAAGTTGTAAAAAAGGTGCGAAGTGCGACCTGCCATGATTGGTCACCATTTGTGTGGGCCATAAAACCACAATTCCGTGTGTATATTCTGAGTTTTCATGTAAAACGAAAGATTTTGGAAAATTTTGTTGTTGGGAAAGAAATGGGAGTTTATAAAATGGAAGGTTTTAGAAGATTTTGTTGTTGGAAAAGAAATGGGGATGATTACATAAATAAATTCAACATTTCATGAGTTTAAAATTTTTATTAATTTATTTTGATGTATTAATAATAATAATTGACTTTGTGGCGGGAGGAGTAGGATGAGTATTACTTTTCCCTGACGAACAAGTTGAATAAAATATTCATGGGGTTTAGAGGTTGCCACCACAAAAAAAAAAAAAAAAAAAAAGAGAATTGCTAGTAATGTGGAAAGAGTTAGATCTAACTCTATATCTGAGGATAAAGAAAATTAAAGTGATAGACGAATCCTTATTAGCAATAAATGTTTTGTCCTATGAATGTAAAACAAAATGATCAAAATTTTGCTATTGTGTTGAGAATTGAACATCAATTAGAAAAGTTCGAACAATATGAAATGTTTCATATTCTTCGTCACCTTAATTCTGTCGCTGATGGCTTGGAAAATCACGGGGTTCATCTGGGTGAGGGTGAGTGCAAGATAGATGGTATGCCCTTTGGCCTCATCCCAATCCCATAGAATATAATGGAAAAAGCAGTTAATGCCTCCCTTGATCGGGTTGAGGGTTGGAATATGTGTGAATCCGTGGCTCGACAACGTGACAGATGGTATAAGGCAGAAATATTATTAATGCATGGCGTCTCCGAGGATTTCAAGGACATTCGTACTGTTTGTTTGCACAAGACATCGTTTAATTTCACAATGAGCGCAGCAATCCCGTCACTTTAGCAAGGAATTGAGCCTGTAGATGAAAAGTCGCTTTAATGGTGAAACAATGGCGAGCATCTCAATCATCGGAAAATTGGTTGCAGGGGTGGTTCGGAAGATCCATAGGATTGCAGAAATATTTAATGGGCCTTTAGATCGAGGATTTACATGAGATAATGGCACGAGCCGAGGCGACGAAGGATGAGGAAAGCATGGTTAATAAATTGAGGCAGTTCCCTTTGGACTCAATTGTTGTAGTAAAAAGAGAGTGTTGGTGTGAAAATAGTGTAAGAAGGGGAGGTACATTGGTGGAGCCTTGGAAAATGCAGGACGAGAAACCCCTAGTGGAGGAACTTGCTCGGTGGAAAAGGGTTGCTGAGATTTTGTTCAAACTACTAATGGGCAGGATGGACCTCCTCACCCATCGTGTCGAGCTCCTGGAGAAAGATAGGGCAGCGAATGTCGAATGGCTTGGAAGCCAAGCTGGAACATCGGGTTTCGAAGTTGGAGACGGACCTCCTAACCTCTAATTCGGATTTGATAAGTAACAACATCTTTAGAAAGGTTCAAGGTATTATTGCAGGGTTGCGAGAACAGGTTGTAGCCCAGGAGAAGAAAGATGCTGGCACGGATCCGAGCGGTCAGAAAAATGAAGAATGCGAGGAAGCCGGGAAGTCTAATTAGTTTACTGTTTGTTACATGTTATTTCGTTTTGTGTTTATAAGGTAGTTTCTTTAGAAGTTACTAGAATTTTCAATGTTTTGTAATAATGGCAAAGGATTATAGAAGGAAGAAACTAGAAATATGGATGTCGTGGACATAGATACACAAACGGCTACTAGTTGTGTAAAAGTGGTTGCTTAATTCTAGATTTGAAATATAAAAATCATAACCATTCTGTTTAAAAAAATAAAAATATAATAATTTATTTTACAACATAATATTAACATTTAAAAAATCAAATTCTTTAAAATCTTTTTTGAAACCAAATTTCCCAATACACCTGGAAAAAAAACTACAATGCAATCAACACTCTTCTGGCAGTTATAACGTAAGCTAGTCTGCAATCACAGCATCAAATGTGAACTTTGACAATTACCAACTAGGGTAACGGAAAGCAAACTGTTAGGCCCTAAATAACTCGAGAATGATCGACTACCAACTCTTTATTTCAGAGACGAATGCATATTTAGAAACCCTAGAGTTAAAACAGTTATTCCCAAAACGTTTAATTTACTGGTTCATACTAAGGGGTAGAGCATTTACAAATAATCCAACCAACGAGTGAAACCATCTAGATAGCAACCATACATTTCAAGGCAGATAAACATTAACCGTACATACCAGGGACGCGAAAATTCATAGAGCTTCCCTCTTGGGGAGAAGACAATAAGTCCCACTTCTGCATCGCACAGCACTGAGAGCTCGAAGGCTTTCTTCAGCAACCCATTCCTTCGCTTAGAAAACGTAACCTGTCTGCTGGTCACGTTCTCAATCTTCTTCATCTGGGTCTTTCCTCTCACCATTCTCCAGACTCCTTTCGTCACTCTTGCTCTTTAATCAACCAACCAGACCCGCGGATCAGGGAACCGCAATAAACACCAGCAGAAAAAGCCGGGTGCAAAAATTTTAATCCAATAATGGCTTCCTCAAATAACCCAACCAGCTCCTGCATTTATATGGTGAAGCCGAGATTCCAGAATTAGAAATTACTTAAACATCCCATCCCTCTAACCAGAACTCCCGTTGGAAAAGCCCGATAAAGCCACGAATCAGCCTATATTCCGTCAAAATAAGGCCCCACGGGCTAGATTTAGTCAATTTCCAGTCCAGGCAACTTTTCCGTCACATACATAACCCCTAATTGTCCTGCAATGGTATAGAAAATATAAGGCCACACCATACTTTGTGTACGTCATGCAATTCTATTTATATGTGCCGGGAAGAAAAATATCGGAATACGTACAAACATAGAACATATACGATTATAAATAAAAAAAATAACTTCAGCTCGCTTTGGACAGTACTCCACTTCCTCTTATCGTAAAGGAAGTACCTATTGCTCAAAACGGAAAAAGATTACAAGAACCATAGGATCCGACAGTTCGCTGTGTACCTTTTCTTGACAGCTGCGCTACCGGAGTTAAATATTGTACCGCAGAGATGATCAATGTAGATATGATCAAATTTCCTGACAACTTTCTCTCTGTTTTTATTTAAAATAAGATGAAATGAAATTATTTATAATAAGGAAAATGCATATGTATAAATAGTTTTTAAATGAACATTGGTAATTTTAATGTGAATTTATGTTTTTTTAATAGTGATTAATTAACGTTATAATTTTCATATTAATGTAATAAAATCTTTCCTCTCACAATTTAATATTGATATAATTAATTATTTCTCACAATTTAATATTGATATAATTAATTATTTTAATTATTATTTATGTGAAATTAATTACTATCTTATTACAATGGTATATATGTATCACAACTGCGAAATTTATAATTTACATCTTATATCGAAAAGAAATTTTAAAATAGTCATGAGAATTTTAGGCACATCATGATGCACACTACAATTGAATTATTGAATTTAAATAACCTTTAATCCTAACTCAAATAAATGGTTTTGAAGTGATAGGCTAGCCTTCTTAATGTTCAATTTAATTAACCATTTGTGGATGGGAAGGTTGTAGTTTCTCTTTCAAGTTTATTGAGGAATTTATTTATTTATTTAATTATTATTTTTTTTATTTTTTTTTTCTCTGAGAAAATATCGATTTTTTTACAAAAAGTTACATCGTAGATGTCGTAGCATTTCATATGAGTGCCATGGCAGGTATAAATCCACAGTTACATTCTCTGGACTTATTTTTTTTGCCTTTTTCCTTATGTACTTTTCGCCAGCTATCCAATGAAGGAGCGAAATGTATAATGGCCAACTCCAAGCTAAAGGAGAGTTGGATGTCTTTTTCGGAGTCAGAACTTTCAGATATATGTGCATGCTTGGTGCCAACCACACCACGGTCACCGATTTGCATGTCCTATTTGGGATCCATATCTATAGGCAGAGATATATTCTCATCGATTTTTTTATTTTCTCCCATCTTGCCTACACTCTTCTCTTGTGAATCTTTCTAATTTTCTAGTTGATTTTCTGTATCTGTTTGCCTCTAATTTTCTTCCGCTTCTTCTTCCTCTTCATCTGACAGTGATACATCTGGAGAATTCCATCCTTTTTTCTTTTGCGTCTTCTTAGTTGTTTTTCTTTGGGATAAAGTGCAAGTGCTTTGTAAGTGCCCAGTTTTGTGGCACACCCTGCATCTAAACGTCGTGTTTTCGAAATCTAATGATTGAGACCACTTAAGGTCTTTGTGGATTAGATATATACTATCTATCAAGCCCTTGCTTAGGTCCATCTTCACGCAGATACGTGCAAAGGTAAATATCCCTTTGTCAATTCTCTCTCGATCCAACTTTATGAACCTTCCTTTAGAGTTCCCAATGTTTTCTAAGACCTAGTGGTGCCAGAATGGGAGCGGCAGATTGTGTAATCGCACCCAAACATACATTTTTGAAACCACCATTGTATTTGCATCGAAGTTTGGGAACCATGGGATTACAAAGAGACCTGCTCTACCCCAAAACCATGGTCCGTCAGTAGTGGCAAAGTTGTAGTCCTCTGTATTATCAAATTGAACCACGAAAAAAGCTTTTGCACAAATGTAAATATCATAGCTCTGGGTCTAGTTTTGATGAATCCATGCGTGTAGCTCTTCATGTTTTGGCCAATAGTCATTAAAGCGGCAAATAACAACTTCTGTTTGCAAGGCATCGAACAACCCTATTACCTCTGGTATTTCTACTGCTAGATCTGGAATGTTCTCTGTTTTTTCGACAATATATGGTCCTGGTAATGAGAGATCTGGAGTTTGTTTTTTTCCCTGTGTGGGGAATTTCCCTCTCAGGATGTCCTTGAAAGAGGGCATTCTTTTTCCTGCTGATTTTGTTCCTAGAACGCCACCTCTAAGTCTAAGATCCAGGAAAATTGGAGCATTTCTTTGAATCTCGTATTCGTTTAGTTTAGTTGTTTCCTGTAATGCTCTTCCTGAGAATATCAAGCTTTTTTGTTGAGCTGGGATGCGAGTGACATAATGGATATTATTTTTCAGTTTTAATACAGTCTCAGAGTCCTGCACTCACAGGACCATTTTTTTGCCGTCTATGGATTTAATAAAAATTTGGAACTGTGGCTGCAGCATATAGCCCACACCACCATTAACTCTGTAGGGCAGATATGTGCTAGTCCCCCGAGGGTATAGAGCACTGGCAGGGGTCAAAACTTGTCTGGAGGGGGAATAAGCCACCAATCAGGAGGGGCCGAGAGGGTGGAACTGCCTCTTACCTAGGTAGCGATAGAGGAATATAAAGAGGGGCCTCTGCCTTGCGCCACTGCCGCATCATACCAAGAGGAAGAGGGATCATCCCCCCAGCCATCCTCCCCCTCGTCAAAACCCCAATTTTTATATACCTAATAAAAGTAATGGGAAGCTAAAAAGAAAGAAGGATTACCATTATCAATAGTCGTTGCCCCAAACAATGTGCGTCAGGACCTTCCACATCAGAATAGGGGAGGGTAAGCAGCGAAAGGGGGCGTGTGCCGAGGAGAAATAACCAACGATTTCCATGTTCCGGATTCCTCTAGCCTTGCGCATAGAGTGAGAAAACCCAGGAAAAAGGCCAAGCATCCTCAGTACTGGATTGATCAAAAAATCCTCCCTCGCGAGCCATTTGGTCACCTGCAGCTCCGCATGAAGCCACCAGCACTCCATCACTGTCCCCTCAAAAGCCACCAAAGAAACTTCTTCCAGCAGCTGCGAAATATGGGAGCCATGTCTCTTTGAACAGAGCCAAGAAACCGCGTCCAGCCCTGCCTGGATCCTGTGAGCAGCTACACTAATTCGAAACCCTAGACCTGAAAATCTTCCTCCGTTGCGCTCCATTTTTAGTTACCCGCTCAGCTCATAGAGGATCTTTAAACACATACCATTTTAATTAGTCTGCTAATGATTAAAAGACTTGTATTTTCCCTTTTTAAGTTCTTTAAACACATACCATTTTAATTATTCTACTAATGATTACAAGACTTATATTTGCCCTTTTTAAATTATTGAGAATTACGCTTGAATGTCCACCATTCCACTCCAACTATTTTTTTTATGAAACATTTTTTGATATAACACTATATATTATAAATTGCACCAAGAGGTGCAAAGGAATGCTGAAAGGAGTCTGAAGTGTGGGCAATTGCATACTCTGAAAACTTTGAGATTGTTTATCTTTTCAATTGCATAGTCTAAAAACTTTGAGATTGTTTATCTTATCAAGATCTTGTAATAAAGACATTATTCCACAGTCCATTGTGGTCAACTCTGTCAACCGATTCAACAATTGATAGGAATTGGATTGATTCAGTAGTTGAAAAGAACGTGTGCACAAACATTTCAAATTCAGAGAATCATAGAGCCACAATTTCTCCAAGTTATTAACCCGACTGAGACAAGGAGGTAGCTATTCCAACCAATTAAATTATAATATTAAGTTCATTTTTTAACGTGATATTAAATTATAAATTAACTCCTCCTTGATCCTTGCTCTTATTATTATATCTTTGTAACGATACATAACAAAAATGAAGTAATTGGAACTAAGGAAATCCCAAATTAGCAAAAGGGAATTTATTTGAGCAACATTATCTATGTCATCTAAAATGATAAGACATTTTAGACTTTTGTAAGATGAGATATGATTTTTAAGTTTATGTATACCTTGCTCAACAATATATATTTGCTCAAAGATCCTTCAGAAGTTTCCTTAGTAATGAAACATGAGAACTTTCTTTGACTTCAGATACGAGGCGTTATCAACTGTACTTTGATTCAATTTATTTTAAGAATCCCTTGGCCAAATTCGTCTTTCCTATTCCACCTGGACCCAAAATCCCCACAAAATTTAGTACGCATTGTCTCTTTGACCCTAACCTAATTGTAAATTTGAATGATACAAGGCCCAACTTCAAAGTTAGTCGTCGACTTTGCAGCTCATCCACTTGAATTTGTGGTTGCACCCTGGGATGAAGGATGTCCCACAAGGTCATCCTGGATTATTTTTTAGAACATATTTCAATCGCCTTTTCTCACGTATATCCAACATGTGTTCCATGACCTTACCCAATAACTCTTCCTTTCTTCTGGATGGTAGAGAGTAATGTATAAATTATATACAAGATGCATGTATATATATAGATTCTCCTGATATAACAATATTTATCTTCTTGCTAAATACAAAATCCTTCTACTGTTAATATTTTGCGGAAAGTTAAAAACTCAATTGCAAACACATGAAGCAATAAAAACAATCGCACATAACACTATTGTTTAACGGGAAAGCCTGAAGCTGAAAACCCCAACTATCATATATTATGTATCATGGAGTTCATGTAACAATCTCATACAAAGCTTAGTACATCAAGCTCTCAGTACAATCAATCGTCACACACTAATCAGAAGAAATCTGCAAATCCATGCACCGATTTCTTGCCACCTGCTAGCCTGCCTCCACTGCGCAACCTGCTGAATAATAGCTCTGAATGAATTCGAATTACCCTTTCCTTGACTGTTTAATCCTCATTGGAAACTCCAATGTGTGCGTGGTGCAATCATTGCATCACTATAGTCACAACAGATAGTCCATCTTGCCCTTTCACCTATCTCTCCACTGGGTCTCCACTAGAACTGACATGCATTGTAGTTAACTGTTGTATTTGTTCAATTGATTAATGAGTTATTATTTTTGAATTAATTAACTAATTAATTCACTCCACTCTCACTAGTGTATCATTCAATTAGACTAGATACAACTAGCTCAACTAAGTTTAACTCCATTAACTGAGTTAAACTAAATAACAACTCCATGAACTACTCTTCCAACTCTGTCATAACTTTGCCACTTCAGTTCTAACTGAGTCCTCCATGCATGAACCACCAGTAAACCCTAGGAATTGCGTAATTCCTTGAGCCCACTAATTTGACAAATCTGTACACTGAAATTAAGTGCTCCAAGAGAATAAGTTGTTGTTTATTGTCGAATTTTTATTAAGAGCTAATTAAGCGACACTTCTATTTTTAGATCAACGATCTATAAATAGACTTCGCCCAATATTCTAAAAATAGAATTTCATCTATTTTTCCAACTTGACCAACCATCCACAAATAGCATCCTGCAACTTCTGAAATATGATCACCATGTCTAAAAATAGACATGCACCAAAAATAGCCTGCGGGCCCACTTAGTGAAGTCGACTCTTTTCACTAAGCTCATCATCTTGTTGAATATCAACACTCCCTCTCAACAAGATAGGGATTATCTTTCACCCTGATCCTGCCTCTATGGTATTCGAATTTTCTCCTGGTTAGCGCCTTCGTCAGAATATCTGCATCCTGATCCTCCGTAGGAATGTACTGAACCAACATGATCTTCCGCTGCACACAATCTCTGATATGATGATACTGGATATCAATATGTTTAGATCTATCTTGAAACACAAGATTAATCGAGATTTTAATGCAATTCTTATTATCACAATGTATCACTGTAGGATCTAAATGTGAACCGAACAAGCCAACCATGATCTTCCTCATCCAGATAGCCTCACATGCAGCTTGACTTGTTGCCATGTATTCTGCTTCCGCTGAACTGAGTGCCACAGATCTTTGTTTCCTACTATACCAAGAAACTGCCGTAGATCCGATACTGAAAATCCCTCTTGATGTGCTCTTTCTGTCCGTTGGGCTGCCTACCCAATCTGCATCCGTGAAGCCATGCAACTTCACCTCATCTGTCTATCTTTACCATAAGCCATACTCAGATGTGCCCCTGAGATATATCAGGACATGCTTGCCTGCCTTCAAAAGAGCTTGGTAGGCTTAACCATCGCTTGTGAAAGCTGGTTCACCGCATAGCATATGTCTAGTCTTGTATTAACTAAATACAT
This sequence comes from Pinus albicaulis, assembly GCA_034641835.2. Lineage (NCBI taxonomy): Eukaryota > Viridiplantae > Streptophyta > Pinopsida > Pinales > Pinaceae > Pinus > Pinus albicaulis. Next base: position 1,522,701,872 of record CM076570.1, read on the forward strand.
GAGCAAACCCACCAACTGTTGATAAACAATGGCATCCACTACCTCTGCTGATGTAGCATCCTCTTTCCTCCAATTTCCTGGAAGAGGAGTGTCGATAGGCTTGTGGCCTTGCATGTGAAACTTCTCCAGTATCTCCCAGGCATACTTGCCTTGAGAAACAAACAGTTCACCTTCCCATTGCCATATTTCCAATCCAAGGAAATAATGAAGGAGGCCCAAATCCTTCATCTCAAACTCCTTTGCAAGATCTGCCTTGCATGAGTGTATCAACTGCTCATCACCCGTTAGTATTAAATCATCAACATAAAGAACAATGGTTAAAATCTTACCCTCCACCACAATTTGGTACAGGTTTGCATCCGCCTCACTCTTGGTGAAGCCAATTCTAGTGAAATAGATGTCGATCCTTGTGTACCAAGCACGTGGTGCTTGCTTTAGCCCATACAACTCTCTTTTGAGCCTGCACACATGCGACTCGCTGCTGAAGATCTCAAATCCTTCAGGGTGCTCAATGTACACCTCTTCCTCAATGATCCCATTAAGGAATGCAGTCTTCACATCCATCTGATGAATGTGCCAACTCATCTGCGCTGAGAGAGAAAGGATGGTCCTTATGGAAGAATACCATGCGACAGGTGCAAAGGTTTCTTCATGATCAATCCCCTTGATATGTCAGAAGCCCCAGGCAACAAATCTCGCCTTATACTTCGCGACGCTCCCATCAGCAGCTTGGTTTACCTTGTAGATCCATCTTGATCCTACAACTGGTTTACCCACCAGCCTTGGAACAATCTCCCAAGCACTGTTTCTGACAATGGATTCATACTCCTCCACAATGGCATCTACTCATGTGGGCTCCTGCACTGCTTCTTCAAAAGAAGATGGCTCTGTCACGATACACTTGCTCATAAGAGCCATGTATCGAGTAAATCGATCAGGTGACTACCTATATCTGCGCTGTGATGTAGGGACTCCTGCATTCTGTGCCGCATCAAGCTTCAGTCTCTCAGCTTCTATGGTATGCTTTCCGCCTTGTCTGATGTTTGGTTCTGCATGAGTGGACTCCTCCACTCCATGAATCTCCTCCTGTGGCTAATCCACATCTAGAGGCTCATCTCTGGGAACAAGAAGTTCCTCCTCTACATGCAAGTGTAGCTCCCTCTTAAGCGACAACTTCATGGCTTTCACCTCATTGAATTTTATATCTCGTCACACCACAGTCATCCGACTGTTTGGAAAATACACACGATAATTATGGGGTGTTTCTGTGTACCCCACAAATATCCCAACTTCTACAGTTGGCTTCAGCTTCTTCCTGGCATCCTTTGTCACATGAATGTAAACAGATGAGCCAAAAATCTTCAAATGAGAAATATCAGGCTTCTTACCAGTAAAAGCTTCTTTAGGTGTACTCATGCCAAGTACTCTATGAGGACAACGATTTTGCACATAAACCGCAGTGTTGCATGCTTCCGCCCACAAGTGCATCGGTAGGCCCTGGTCATGCAGTATCGCTTGTGCAGCACCCACGATCGTTCTGTTCTTCCTCTCCGCGACCCCATTCTGTTGTGGGTTATGAGGCGCTATGAGTTCTCTTCGAATTCCTTCTTTGCTACAGAAGTCTTTGAATTCGCCGGAGATGTATTCACCCCCATTATCGCTCTGTAGAGCCTTCACTTGCTTCCCCGAATCCTTCTCCACCAATACTTTAATCTCACAAAACTTTGAGAATGTTTTGCTCTTCTTCTGCACGAAGAAGATCCAGCATATATGAGAATATTCATCAAAAAATATAACATAATACCTGTGTTTTGCTGTTGAAGCAACCGAGAAAGGTCCACACATGTCTGTGTGAATTCTCTCCAGGATCACCGAAGCACGGTTATCCTTCTCATGAAAGGTGGTCTTCACAAACTTACCCATAGTACATCCCTTGCACTGATCTGACTGCGCAAGAGTACCCTTGGGAAGTCCAGTAGAAATATGCTGTAAAATCTTCAAAGCACCATGGCGAAGATAGCCCAATATCTCGTGCCATAATTCACCTTCATCTCGGCTCAACACTTATTTTACTTTGCCCACCATTGCAGTGCAGCCATCTACCTCCAGCTTGTAGAGATTCTTAACTCGAATCCCTATCTTCTTGGTCTGACCCGTTGTTTTATGTCAAAGGAATGCTTTTCCCTCACTGAAAACAACATCATAACCTTTGTCTTCCAACATTGCGACCGAGACCAAGTTCTTCTTCAGACCTGGAACATGCATAACATCTTTCAACAAGAATGGATTACCAGACTCCCTCTCAAAGGTAATGGTCCCAATGTCGGTCGCACTGTATCGACCATCGTTGCCCATCTCTATATGCATTTGAAGGTCCTTCTCCTCTAAGTCACTAAACAACTCCTTGTCTCCTGTCATATGGAAAGATGCACCACTATCAAGATACCACACCGATCCCATATATCTTGAAACCAAGCATGTGATCAAAAAAAAATCAAGGTCAAATTGCGAGGCTAAGGCCTCTCCAGCTGTAGCTCCAATAACCTTCTTATTCTTCTTCTTCTGTGGGCAGTTAGTGGCAAAATGCCCATGTCTGTGACAGTGAAAACACTTCACCTTGGACAAATCCTCCTTCTTTCCTTCAGCTTTGGATTTTGAAGGAAAATTTTTCCCCTTCCCTTTCCTTGCTTTGGCAGCGAAAGCACAATTCTCTTCATCGTCATTCTTCGATGAAGAGTCATCCCTGGTACCTCGCCTTATCTCCTCCTGCACAAGATCCAACCAAATTCGCTCCCATCCTGGCAGTTTCTCCCGTTCATTGACAGAGTCTTCATAGCTATGCCAACTCTTCGGAAGCCCAAGGAGATCCAAGCTCACCAAGTATTCATCATCAACGGTAATCCCCACACTTCCCAGTTCATCCCTACAGTGGACAAACTTCGTGAGATATTTTGGAATACTGTCGCCTTTCTCCATTTTTATTTTTCTGAGCTTGTCTTTCAGCGGCAACTTCCTCTGGTCGCTGCTGCTTTGGAAAAAATTTGTCAAAGCCTTCCAAATTAAGAATAGAGTGGCTTTCCCATGAAGGTTGGACACAATATGGTCCTTCACACCTTCCAACAAAATTCTTCTTGTCTTTGCTATCTTCTTTTCCCATGCCTCAAGTAATGCAGCATCGCTAGATCTCGGCTTAGGAACATTGCTATCGATGAAATCCTTCATTCCATTATCCTCCAGCACCACCTCCATCCTATCCTTCCAGGCTATGTAATTCAAGCTCCCATCAAGGGCATACTCCAATCGCAACCCATTGAAAGACATTTCAATGTATACTCAACTTCTGCACCAAGAATTTTCTGTAGCAAATTCAAATTGTCCACCAGCACAAACTCAACAATTCTTCACAATTGCAATCTTCAAGAATTAACACTGCTTTGATACCATGTAGAAATTATACACAAGATGCATGTATACACCCAGATTCTCCTGATCTAACAATATTTATATTCTTGCTAAATACAGAATCCTTCCACTATTAATCTTTTGCGGAAATTTAAAACTCAATTGCAAACACATGAAGCAATAAAAACAATCGCACATAACACTATTGTTTAATGGGAAAGCCTGAAGCTGAAAACCCCAAATATCATATATTATGTATCATGGAGATCATGTAAAAATCTCATACAAAGCTTAGTACATCAAGCTCTCAGCACAATCGATCGTTACACACTAATCAGAAGAAATCTGCAAATCCATGCACCGATTTCTTGCCACCTGCTAGCCTGCCTCCACTGTGCAATCCTTGCTGAAGAATAGATCTGAATGAATTCAAATTACCCTTGCCTTGACTGTGCAATCCTCATTGGAAACTCCAATGTGTGTGTGGTGCAATCAATGCATCAGTATAGTCACAACAGATAGTCCATCTTGCCCTTTCACTTATCTCTCCACTGGGTCTCCACTGGAACTAACATGCACTATAGTTAAGTGTTGTATTTGTTCAATTGATTAATGATTTATTATTTGTGAATTAATTAACTAATTAATTCACTCCACTCTCACTAGTGTATCATTCAATTAGACTAGATACAACTAGCTCAACTGAGTTTAACTCCATTAACTGAGTTAAACTGAATAACAACTCCATGAACTACTCTTCCAACTCTATCATAACTTTTCCACTTCAGTTCTAACTGAGTCCTCCATGCATGAACCACCAGTAAACCCTAGGAATTGTGTAATTCCTTCAGCCCACTGATTTGACAAATCTGTACACTGAAATTAAGTGCTCCAAGAGAATAAGTTGTTGTTTATTGTCGGATTCTAATCAAGAGCTAATAATAATCGACACTTCTATTTTTAGATCGACGATCTATAAATAGACTTCGCCCAATATTCTAAAAACAGAATTTCATCTATTTTTCCAACTCGACAAACCATCCACAAATAGCATCCTGCAACTTCTGAAATATGATCACCATGTCTAAAAATAGACTTGCGCCAAAAATAGCCTGTGGGCTCACTTAGTGAAGGTGACTCTTTTCACTAAGCTCATCATCTTGTTGAATCTCAACAAGTAAAACAACCAGTGAGAAACGACCAATGCTTAGCAATCAATCTAACTGTTGAACTTATATGGATAGACTTATGAAATATCTCAGAATCTAACCCTCAAGAGAGGTTATACAGTGGACCTCTTTGGACTGTCATAACCTCAAATTTTCTTGAAATTTGAATATCTCAAAATCTGACTCTCGGGAGAGGTTATACAATTGATCTCTCTAGACTCTCAGATTCATAGATATTCTTGAAAAATAATCATAAGTAGGTTGCAATGTGACCAAGTAAAAGCTAACATAATTGATATTCTAGATATTTACAATGGGCATAATGTTGAAATATAACAAAATAAAATCTAATGCAATTGAGAATGAAGGGAGAAATTTGCAATCGACACATTGTTTCAATATAACAAAATAAAATCTAATGAAATTGAAAATGAAGGGAGCGGTATATTAGTAGGAGGTCCTTACCCATTACACTACCTGCAGATTTTTTATGCCTTTTTTACGTCTGCAATACTAATCAACTTGCAGAGGGATTTGACTCCTCACAAAATTTCAAAGTTCATTCCCATCCCAATGGCTATGGCGATTCCATTCTACATCAGAGATTATTTTTCCATTGACATTGTGTGGGTTTTGTCATCTTATTTGTATGGGAGAGATTCGAAAGGAAAGATGGTCAACAGAATTTAGGGGTTATGGCTTTAGGATTGATCTGTGGGGATTGTATTTGGACTGTACCTTCGGCAATTATTTCCCTCTGTACAGTACATCCACCTATCTGCATGTTATTTTCCTCCACTTGAAGTACCTCATATGAAAATGACTCTCTTAGGTTATACTTCAATTGCAATATTTACTCCCTTGTCAGTATGAAAATCGAATATTTTAAACTTAGATTTTGGTACATTTCCTTTGCATGTTCTGATGGTGAATGCAAGTTGGTAAGTCTGTTATGACTCTCAGTGATATGGTTGGAATAGTACTCTCATCTATGTGCACCATTTATTCAAAGTATTTTCTTTTGTTAAACACATGCATGGTGGATGAGAAAGTAAACACACACATAGGAAAGGTAGGCGTGAGTTGTCTTATTATTAACTATAGATGTGATTTTGTAGTACATTAGGTGACCCTTGGATTCATCTTCCAAGTGGTCTCTTGGACTCCTTTTTTCCATTCGCCTTCCACACCTAGTCGTTGAGGATTAGGTGTCCAACATTCCTCGCCTTAATTCGAAGGGGTATGTGGGAGTCCAAGAAGAGATTTTTTATACAAATATGCAAAGTATGCATGGTAGCACTTAGGTTGAATCAACTCTCTGAAATGTTGGCATAAAGAGGTGGTTTAAGGATGACCACAAACACTAGAGCACTTAGTGTAGTTCCCGAAACTCTTCCAAATCTAGCAAGAAGCTGAGGGCTTCTGCTAGAGGAAGTGTCCCTCATATTTGAAGAGGGAGACCTTCAACCTAGAAGAAGGGAGGTCTACAAGATATGATGGTTTAATGATGACCACCAAAACTAGAATACTTAATGCATTTCCTGGAACTCTACCAAAGCTGGCAAGAAGCTGAAGTCTTCTACTAAAGGAAGTGTCCTAAATTCTTTGAAGAGGAAGAATATCAACCTCGCATGGATGGTTTAAGGTTGTCCACCAACCAAAGGAATGCCCATGGGCATTCGTGTCTCTGCCTACAACCCTGAATCTAGAATGACGGGTTGTGGCTCAGGCTCGCTTGAACTGCTGTGTCTCTGGCTACAACTATGAATATGGAATGAGAGACTGTGGCTGAGACTCACTTTAACTGCTATGTCTCTGGCTACAACTCTCAATATGGAATGACAGGTTGTGGCTCAGGCTCGCTTGATGTGACTTCGAAGCTTGTAGATGACCACCATTTCCCCCCCTATCAGGTACAAGGTGAGATGATGGCGAAAAATCAACTGCAAGATTGTTCAATATTCGAGAACAAATTATGACATGCGACTTAAACATCTTCTTGGCTATTGATGCCCATTGCCAAGAAGCGATCCATCCAAGATGAATATTTGTTCTTGTAGGAGGCTTGTTTCTAAAGCATTTTTGTGAATAATGGGCGTGCCGACCACAATTCTTGCATGGGTGAATATCAACACAATGATCTTTCATATGACTAACGTGATCACAGTGTTGGCATTTTTCAATCTGTTGTTGTTGCTTTGGAAGAGGAGCAGGATCTATAACAGCTGAAGGTGATCTGTCATAAAGAAATTCGACACTCTGAAATTTGATGGGCTTGGAGTAGTTCAGAATATGAAAGGATAAATCCTTATCATATCCAAGACCTGTTTTGTGCTTGTTATGGACAAGCTCTTCCCAAGGTCTAATGATGGGCTTGGGAGGTGCAAGCAGGATGTTTACTTCTACGTGCAAATCTGCTCTTATAATGGGCATTGAATTTGGATCAGCCGCAACATTATTGGCTTGCTGCTTATGGGAGTCTGTTTCAATTTTCTGAACAGAAACAAGTTCAGAATGATGACTCCGCTTCTATAATTCCTCTTGCTGTAGCTGAGATTCAAGCTGCAGAAACTTGATCTTTTCATGTGCATGTTGCAAACAAGACTTAATGTCAAAAAGAGAGGCTTTGTTGATGTTTACCATTTCATCAACACTGGAATGTATTATAGTATTAAAAAACTCCAATATTTCATAAACTTTAGCCATTATCTCACCAAAAAATAACAACCTATAAATGCATTTCTATTGATTCTAGAATATTTTTTTAGTATGAGCTGAGATGAATATTGGCCCTAAATAATCAAAATGCTTGCAGCAAAATTCCACAAAAATCCAAAGCAATATCACATTGTGCAGAGGACAATAGTGAATGTTTTCCAATAGAAGGTGTCTATATACCTGAGAAAAAAACTGTCCATGCCACACCCTTTCAAGAACTAACAAAAAAACACGAACTACCATGTTCTTTATTCCTGAGAGTTTGGAAATATGGGTGCTTTTCCATATCTATGTGTCCTATACAATTGATCGTGTAGTGGAAGAGTATGTTTCTGCTACAACGTGTATATCTTCTGTAATTTTGAGCAGACAAAGACGCACAGTTTTTTCTTCTTTGGCAGCTTGATTAACAGAGCAATCTCCGCCACTCACTAAGGTTTGTCCACCATGATCGCTCACCTTCAGCTCAAAAATGGCCACCTCCATGCTATTCAATATCTAGAAATATTTTCGTGCTTTCTCACATTACATCTCTCCCAAAGCAACCCTTTCTTTTGAGGGCCAGGGCCCTTTGCAGGCGTTCTCCATTATTTGATCTGGGTTCTCTTTCCTTTTTTATTGCCAAAAGTGAGCCTCACGGTGGCCTTCCTCATTGATTTCCCTATCGTCTACCGTGTGAGGATTTTCCACGGGAGTCGAAGGGACGGGGACGCTAGAGCGTGAGCCGCGGGCAGGATCAGAGGTGGACGGTGTTGTGTGTTCGATTCACGGTTGAGCGGAGGGCCGAGTAGCGTTATGTGAGGTCCTACGCAATTGGAGTGGAGGTCGACTGTGGGAAGGCCAAGCCATGGCGTGAGGTCAAGTAGTGTGTATAGAGGATGCTAGGGGTACCAAGCCGCGATGGGCAAAGGTATGCCATCAGAACACGATGTTGTATTGATGGGAGCCTTTATGAGGGAGTGGTATTTTGCAGGGAATGCCAAGAGAGGTTGCAAACCAAACAAAGGGAGAACATATATGCCATAAAAGCTATTACTTGGAGGGTATTCTTGATGGAGAGAATGCAACAAAAGTAGTGGTATCTACAGGATATCAAGAACGCACGAGGAGGCCATGAAAAATCTGTGAAATCCAGTCATTATTCTGGAAGGCGTTATAACTCTTATCCCCTTGCTATTCTCATCAACGCCTTTTTCTTCTGCGTTTCTACCTAACAGAATTTGTGATGAGAGAGTTTATCATCTTCACATAACTTCAAACTCTTATTTGTATAGAACAGTTCGGGGATGCTGCCATTGCAAGAAATCTCATAACCCTTCAGTGCGGAACAGATTTACCATCAGAACTGGATTTCGAATCAAGGGAGTTGATCCAGTCCCTGCTCCTGATTGCGTCTATTCTTCACAACCTTCTAGTTGCACACATTATCTCTGCTTATCTTTGACAGAAAGAAAGACTTTTATGGAAAGCAAGAAATGACTTTATTCAAGTGGGAGCCCGAATAATAATTCACTTCCATTTGCTTTTAAAACACAAATTGATAATTTCAGCAACATAAACTTTCATGGGTGAAATAACCAAAACATTATGCAGAATAATTAATTCACATAATGGACCATAAATTTCTCCATTCGAAGGCTGACCATTCAATAAACTAGGACATTCGACGACCATACAACATACTCTCGCTCCGGTCACATATTTGCAAGGAAGAGTCCGAGTTTTTTTATAATATTCACAGACACAAACAGAGGCGTTGCAGAGCTGAGTGAAGACGGAATTAAAAGGTGAGTAGCAGCAGGAATTCCATAGATAGGAATAACCAAAGGAGCGTCCCGTCACGAAGGCACCGTCCGGTCATGAACCAAAGACAACGTTCAACCTTTGTAGAGCAGGAGTTTTATGATGCTCCAATCTAATTCTTCAAGGATCCATATAAAGGGACAACGAACAAAGGATAATGACAGAAAATTGAAGGATTTGGTGAAATGCATTTTTGGTTCGAAGAATTTAAAAATGTGGAGCAGATATAGCCAACAAGCTAAACAGAGAAATAGCGGTCAAGTTCTGGAAAGGAACTGACATAATCTGAAAATGCTGAGACCTGACCTAGGCTCTAATACCATGTTAAACACACAAGTGGTGGATGAGAAAATAAACACACACATAGGAAAGATAGGCATGAGTTGTCTTATTATTAACTATTGATGTGCTTTTATCGTACATTAGGTGACCCTTGGATTCGTCTTCCAAGTGGTCTCTTGGACTCCTTTTGTCCATTCGCCTTCCACACCTACCCGTTGAGGATTAGGTGTCAAACATCTTTCATAAAAGATTAGGTATGTTACTTTTAAAAATATCATTTGATGTGTATAACACTCCAAGCTATCAATAATAAGATAACAATTCTCTATAACACCCCAAGCTACAAATAATAAGGTAATCTAATTTCTTGAGAATCCTAGTGGAAGGATAAGTTTTAGAAGAGAGATAGTTTTTTAAAGAGCTTCCCGGATTATCCACAGTATTAAGGAACATGTGTCGACGTTTCGAATCCCAACTGTGATCCATCATCAGGACTTTAGAATGAAGAATTTTTAGAGAAGGGTTTCAGACCATTAATAGAGATAAATTTCTTGAAAAGAGCGAACCAAGATTTTTGTATTTTGTATTTTTGTATTTTTATTAATTATAATAATTACATTTCTAATTTAATAAATTATATTCTATTATGGTTAATAATTAATAAAATCAAAGTTATATATAAAATAAAGAACTTTAAGATTTATTTTAATTATGCCTATTTTATTAACTAATTAGTTAGTATAATCATGCCTATTAAATTTTTTTCTTAATTAGTTAGTTCTATTATACTTATTTAAGATTAATTTACCAATAGCTTAGTTTATTAAGTTTAATTCCTTATTCTCTAATAATAAAGAATAAAGATTTATTTTTATTTTGCTTATTTTATTTTACTAATTAGTTAGTTTAATTTTTATTAAGCCTATTATTTCTTATATTATAAAGTAACTAAATTGGTTAATTTAGTTTTTGAATAATTTGGGTAGGTTTAAAATAAAATATATAAATTAATTATTTAGTTTTATTTTAATTTATGAATATTTCTTATTTTAATTTACTAATAAATCTATTTTGTTAGGAATTATTGATTAATAAGTTAATTTAAATTTAAAATATATAACTAATTATAATTTAATTAGGGATTTAAACTAGGTTTTTTAAAAACATAAATATATATAATTAAAGGAGTTAATTATTTAGTTATATTTTTATTAAAAATATTTAATTCATTATGCTTATTTTAATTTTACTCATTAATCTAGGGAAAAAACACTTAGGTTAGGGAAAAAAAAAATTAGGGAAATTTTTTATAGGAATATAGTAGAAATTACTAATAATTATTGATTAATTAATTAATTTTTATTTTAACCAAAATAAAAATCAATTAATAGGAATAATTATTAGAATTTTAATTTATTAAACCAAATTAGAATTCAAAAGAGGAGGAACATACCTGAGATTTTTATACCTGAAAAACTATGCCTCGGCAGATGGCGTTTTGGAGGAACAAATTTGTCGAAGAAGAGGTCTCCAAGTGTCACTGTGCTTCTATATTCCTAATTTCTCTCCACGGTGTCTTAGCTTCTGATGAGGTGTTGATGTAAAAGCAATTGAGGAGGTATTATACAATTGTGTCATTGAAATGAAACCAATGAGTCGATAATATGGCTTTGTTAAACTGAAGTCCCTAGGCAATCATAAATTCTAAGACCAAAAACGAGTTGTAAACCTTACCTTTGATGGAGCGTTGTCACAATCCACTGATGAGTCTTCAGCAAGATCTAGATCTAGAATGGTTCAATTCATGTACTATAAATTCAGATCCTGAGATCAATACAATGAATAGAATATGGCATAAAGCCTTTTTCGCCAATTATTCTTGTTATGTCTTGCTTGTGCCAATTATTAACAATCTTGATGCCTCTTTTGCCACTTCATGTTGTTGAAAATGTAAGTAGACTCGGTCTTAATAATTATCATTGTACTTGAATCAATATGTATTTCATATGAAAACTATATATATATAAAGAATGTTCTGCTGGACATTGGATAAACCAACGCTCCCCGTTCGTTTCACGACATGGACTAACTACCTCTCATGGATCCTTATCTCTGGCGATGCAATCATTGAATAACACTTGGGGGTTTTGGTCTAATGGCAATCGTGATTCCCAACAAGTGGTATCAGAGCGTAGGTCACGAGTTCGATACACACTTAGTTCGCGTTGGGGGGGAGATTGTTGGACATTGGATAAACCAACGATCCCCTTGTGTTTCATGACATGTACTAACTACCTCTCATGGATCCTTATATTTGGTGATGCGGTAGTTGACTAACACTTGCGGGTTTTGGTCTAACGACAATCGTGATTCCAAACATATTTTTCATTCTTCTAGGGTTATTTGAGTAAAAAAAAAAGGTGTGATGAGTCAAAGAAGTATTACTGAGTCAAAGTCCCATTTGGACTATTTATAAGGAAAAAAAAATCATTTTACTTGAGTGAGAAGTCATTTTTTGTCATCCACAAGACCAAGTCATCCCACGTACAAAAATCAGACCTAAGGGTAACTATTTGACCTCCTAAATGTGTATATCTAGAGATCAGTTCAACCTCATTTGATCACTTACCACTGCTTTCGATTTCTGTGCAAAATAAGGGAAGAAATTCAACAAAAGTCAAAGGAGAGATAGAATTCAAAGGAGAGAGAAAGTTTTTCTTTCTACCCTAATATATACACGTGTGAGATTTTTTAGGGTAGTTCATAACTTGTACAGGGTCGAAATTGCAGTGCTGAAAATTTCAGGAAGAGGCCGAAATTTTAGGAAGTGACCAAAATTCAGAATTTTGACCAGCGTTGACTTTTGTTGACTATGAATTATTGAGAAGGCATGAAGGAGGCCGACTTGGAATGTTTTTGGCAGTCTTGGTCTTGGGTCTTACATATCTCACTTTGATCAGATTCTATAAGAAGAGAAGTTGTTTAGGGTTTCCCCGTTGTGGGGTTTTTCCCTGGCTTGTAGCCTACATCTTTGTGGTCTTTTTCTCTTGTGATATTCATGTTTGATATGATCTGGTAATTGTTTTATGAAGAGAACATAATATATGAAATTAAGCCAACAAATATTGACAAGCAATTATCAAGTAAGAGAAACCAAGCCTAATTTTTTTCTCAACACATGTCTCTTGTCCTATTACACATTTTATGTATTAACACATATACAAAAAGCTACACTCAAAGTATGTCCCACAACTAAAACATAAAAACTGAAACACCAAACAAAGCTTTAGATCTACATAAACAAAAATGATAAATAGAAAACTCAAAAAAGGCAAGAATCACATATAAAGAGATGATATCAACCCTTCAAAAGATAAAATCTAATATACACAAACGAACAACTTGAATTAGAGCGAAAAAACAAGATGAAAATCGGTAACAACAAGCACTATCTTCTCATTAACACACATGAAAAATACAATAATGTCCTCAAGGGACTATAATGGGTTCTATTGAGCCGTCGCACTCTCACTATATATTCGCACACCTCACATGTATGAATATATAACATTATCTAGTGCACCCTCCATCTAGTTAAATTTAAATAGAGGGTAAAGGGTTACAAAACTCAACTCCTCATACATATGAATATATAACCTTATCTAGGGCACCCTTCTTCATCTAGTTAGACTTGACAAGAGGGAAAGGGTTACAAAAATCAACTGCTAATAATAACACCTACACATTCTTCCATGAAAGGAATGTCATAAATGTGTTATAACTGTGTAATAGTGTAATGAATCCGTCATAATTTATAAAGTTGGCATAACTATGTAAGAATAACCTGTTGTAATTGTCATTGAATCTGTCACAACCTTACCCTAACCAAAAGTAAAAGATGCCAAGCATAATCCATCATAGGGATGTAATAAAAGCTCTACCATGTAGAAAATCCATCCTTAAATAAATCCTCTCCAACCATCATGCACCCTCTTCGTAGGAGAAGAACACAAAGCAACCAAACACTAAAAAATAACGAACACACACCAAGCTACTGATCACATTAGACTTAAACAACACCCACAAAAGACATGTTTTCATCGAAGAGGGCAATGATCAACATCAAGCATAGTACCAATGGTTGACTGTTCGGGTGCACATTATGGCATTAATCATTATAGCAGTATCTAGCATAAATATGGATAATTTCACATTGTAATATTCTTAGTTTCCTCAAATCAATATATTGTGGCATGACCTGTGCTGCACACTTCCTCAAGGATCCGACAAACAAAGCTTTCTCCAAGCTCTACAGTTGAAGAGAAAAATTGTAATCTTCTTATCTAATGGTCAATGAAGGAATATGAAATAGTAATTCAGAAAGTTATACATTAGTAATTCCCTAAAAAAAAATCTAACTCTATGCATTTGTCAAAGAGATATTACAAATATCAACATTTAATATATTCAAATCCGCGAATTCAAATTTACTCCTATTTCAAGTCAAAAATACCAATTTGTCCTCCTATTATTTTGAATCATAAAAAAAGATAATTTTATCATGTGTATGTATCACTATTAAAAAAAAAAAATACCATTAAATATTTTACTATTTCTAACATTTTCCAATTTACCATTATCGATATTAAATTAAACATATTTTATTTAAATCATAATTTTAAATGTAGTAAAATTATTATTTTTTAATAAAAATAAATTTCACATCTTTAAATTCCTTGACTAAATACATGAACACAATGGAATTTATCATATCGATATGTAATGGATACAATTTCATGAATGAAAAATATTTTTTATTACATTTTATATGAAAATATCAATTGGTCTCTTCTTTTAGTAAATAACTAAAACAATCATTCACACATTTAATTCATTACTATTAATTAATCAACTATAGTTAATCCACTTACTGTTTTTTTATTAAAAAAACATTCACTATCATTAGGCATTACATTTTCTAAATGAGTTGTTTTTAAGTACAATTTTTTGGAGTTTCTAGTTGCATATATGGATTCAACAGCTTGAAAAACTACTCCTGCAGCATTTTGATTGAGCATAGTCCACTTATCATACTTTTGATTTCAATGAATGCATGTAGGATTCTAGACAAATTAAATCAGAAAATAAATAGGAAAACTTTTCAAAAAGTTGCATTTAAAGACGTGTTTTCTTAATTATTAACTTGATTGTTTGACTTTCTTTCCATTTTTTTCAGAGTGAGTGGTTTTGAACTATGATTTTTCAAAAAGTTCTCTGGTTTGTTTTCCAATTCGACAAAAAATCATTCAAATTACAATTTTAACATATAAACTCTTTACCATCCATATATTTAATAATAATAATAATAAAAACAATTAAATCTATATATTTAATAAGAAAATCCAATTTAAATAATTCAAATCGAATTCTGACACCCAATTGTAAATAAAAAACCAACAGAAACTCCAAAAAATGGCACTTAAATAAAATTATTCACAATACTCCATACCCTTCACACATTAACCAAGGTTTCCTTCACCAAAACAATGCACATTCGTTGACCACCAAATCGAGCTCATTAATTTTTGGGCCACATTTCTGAAGTGGATTTCCTCGTCGAATCTTGATTTTTATTTTACGAATTCCTTGAAGTGGCATCAGCCCTTCGGAGGTATGACAAAGGTGACCACAAGATCTAAACCAATAATATATGATCTATTTAGAAGGCGATATCAGAATAAATATTACAATTGCCAATTGTCTTAATACTCCGGGAATGACAGACCTCGATTCCTATCTCTGTTATTGTTCAAGATATTACAACTCATTTGAGGAAGTAATTTCCCACACAACTAGAGGATGTGTCATTGTTGAAGACATAGAGACAAGCATCTTCACCTATTGTTAGGGTGGGATAAGCCCTAGCCATTATGCATGCCTGTCCCCCCTCTGCAAATCTGTCCATGATGGAATGATCAACCTGTGATTTCATTTCATTTCATCACCATTGTAACGTTATCTGGAGCTCCATTTTCCACAGTTACAATAAAATTGCCAAAAAACCAATATTGTGCAGCTTACTAGACTCGCAGTGAAAGCGTCTAGCCCTTGAAGGACCCCACATGATTCACGAAGGTACCACATGTTGTCTTATCAAGGTCACTCTATAAAGATGTTCTCCAAGATTAACGTGTTTTTTTTGTTTGTTTCCTTTCCTGGGATTGATTTACTCAGATCAGTAAGTTACGGTGTTTATGAAGCTCTACCTGCTCTAGTCACTACACATTAATATCTTCAATTCATTTCGATATCAAACGATCTGGAAAAATAAGCAGCCCAAATGGTCCAACAATAGTCCTTGCAGTTGAGCCAATATAAAAGCAAGCAGCCCAAATGGCTCAACAACCCTCATTAACTGCATTTTTTCCTTTAAGATGGCTGCTTCGGCCTTTAGTTAGGGGTCGTGATCATTCTCTCAGCTTGCAATCACTCTGTAATAAAAATCAACTGCAACAATCCATACAATCGAAACTCATGCAATTTTTTGATATAAACAGCTTCTTCAGCCTTCAATTGGAAATCGTGCTCGTTCTTCAAGATTACGGTCTCTCTGTTTATTCCATAAAATCAACTCAAACACATGATCAATCCCCTCTTCAATTTCCCTTTGGTAAACCAAATCTCGTGCTCGAATTGGAGGTATATGCAGAAGCATTCGCTCCCATGCTCGAATTGGAGGTATACGCAGAAGTATTCGCTCCCGTGCTCGAATTGGAGGTATACACAGAAGTATTCACTCTTGCCATGATTCAATCAGCGTACATCTATTTATCTCACGCTCCGACGTTTCGTCCTACAAATCCCAACCATACTTTGATTAGGAATACAAGTGAAATTCTGGTTGCTACTTTTGGTGACTACATTCTGTTCCCTGTGAAATCGGCACTACCCAAGCCTCTCGTATGCCAATCATATGTAAATCTATGGAACCCTTCCAACAACCGTCCCTCCACAAAACAGAAGCGTTGGTCGCATGTTCTCGTATGAGCGGTAGAGAAGTATGTGTGCAACTCTAGTGTTTGTAACACTGCCCAACCCCCTAATTTCTCTATTGACACCAAGGTCGTCCACAGGCCCATTGTTCGGTCCATCATCCCCATCAAGCACAAACATTTTGTGACCCAAATCAATCCTTTCCTGGATTCCTGGATTGTTTTATTCAGATCAATAAAAGTTACAGTCGTCCCGTGGTGCTACGGAGGCATCGGGCGTGCTACGGAGGCTGTTGGAAATATGATGCAGAGTGTTGTCCTTGATGGAAACCCATTAAATGAAGATGAAGACATGTGACAGTTGACATGTGTTGTCCTTGATGGCAATACACCTGATGAAGTTATTCTTGACTTGATGAACTTGGTAAACGATGTAAATCTGATGTGATATGATGTTTGTTAGCAATATGATGCCAAGTGTCTCGATGTGATATGATGTTAGTTAGCAATATGATGCTAAGTGTTGTCAATATTGAACTTGAATGACAACTTACTCGATGAAGTTGTGTTTGATAGAATATGTCCTTGATGAAGGAAATCTGATGTATCTACAGTATTTACAGAAGGCAATGAAGAAAGGATTTCAGAATGTACTCAAAGAATGATGAAAAAGAGCATGTCTCTTGGTATACGCGGATTGGCCTAGGGGAAGTCGCGTATGCACGCAGAAAGGAACGTTACAAGTCGCGTATGGGCTAAAGCGCTCAAAAAGTGCAAATCCAAGGGTAACCACCATGGTATTGATTTAGCTCGTGGTATTGAAGGCTCATGTATTGTTTGGCCTCGTGGTATTGAAGGCTCATGGTATTGTTTAACCCATATATTGAAAAAGGGATAACCTATATAAGGAGAAGAATTTCATTGTGCAAATCATGAGTGTGGGTGCAAGATGTCTGAGCTTGAATGAATACTTCTCTGTGAAGTATATCTGTATGGAAAGGGTAAAGGTTTGATGATAGATCTGAATCTATGATGCACTTATGAAGAAATGATGAAGCGGGATTTCAGAGATCAGAAAACATATCTCTGAAAGAAGATCTCAAAGCATCGAAGAAGAAGATTGAAGAGCTACAACAAACATGTGAAGAAAATGAAGATTGGTTGAAAGAAGAGATCCTAAATCTGAAGGATCAAGTAGAAGATGGAAGAAGGAAAGAAGAAAGCATGACAAAGCAATGTCAAGCCTTGGAGGTTGAGGTAAACATTCTCAAAGGTAAAATAGAAGAAAAGGTTAAACTTTTGAGGTTTCATGATAGTACTAATATTTTGGACAATATTCTGAGTAATCAAAGGTCTCCTGCTATCAAACTTGGTCTTGTTTTCCATGAAACTGTTAAAGGAGAATCAAGCTCACAAGGATGTGCCAAAAATTCAGAGAATGTCAATGCAAAACCTGAAGTGTTGAAAGAAACAAAAGATCAACCAACAATCATGAATTCTCAAAAGAATTCATTCAAGAACGTTGAATGTTTTAAATGTCATAATTATGGGCATGTTGCAGCAAATTGCAGGAGCAGATCATTTCAGCCACAAAAAAACAAGTTCTACTCA
This sequence comes from Pinus albicaulis, assembly GCA_034641835.2. Lineage (NCBI taxonomy): Eukaryota > Viridiplantae > Streptophyta > Pinopsida > Pinales > Pinaceae > Pinus > Pinus albicaulis. The sequence goes on from CM076570.1 coordinate 1,522,719,849, forward strand.
AAAAGGTACTCTAGCTTCTTTAGGGGATATTGTTTTTCATGTAACAAGTATGGACATAAAGCAGCTGATTGTAAAAAGAGGAAGAATAGAAATACTCATTATGATTCTTATGTTTATTTCTCTGGCCACATGAGATGTTATGCTTGTAACAAGTATGGACATGTAGAAAAAGAATGCAGGATGAACAGATCTGGGAAAGTGGACGATTTTCAGCACACAGTTGGAAAGCTCAAGAAAATTTGGAAAATGAAGGAGGACCGATCAAAAACGTAGGGAATTCAGACCCTACTGCAGTCATCCGCTTCTGAAGCTTACTTCTCTGATTGACTGCAGGAATGATGTGGGATACATTATGAGATTTAGTAATGTATCGTCACAGGGGGAGCAATGTATGATGTCTCTCATGGTTGATTTGATTACTCTGGTTATATGTACTTCTGACAGCGCATCTGATGTGGAAAAGACAGGTACAGGAGGTACAAACTCAGGAGGAAATGAAGGAAGATAAAAAATTTCTATGCTTCACTTTCCATACGCGGGTTATATTAACAAAAGTCGCGTATACACGCGAGTTACAGGAGACACAGTCGCGTATGCATTAAGGATAAGAGAATTCTTGTGATAACTGAAGATCTGGAGCAGAAGTTCAGGAGGAGCATCAGTCTGACTGCTGATGATTGCACTGTTAGCATTATTCTGGTTATACTCATGATTATGATGATATGATACTTGGTTTCCTATGTTGAAGTTTATGGATGAGTCCTGTTTGCTTGTTGATGAAGAATATTCACTGTTGAGATGAAAGCCCTATAATTCAGAGATAAGAGTAGCCCATGAAGAGATTGATGCTGATGACTTGCTGATGAACATGTTCAAGTTAAAAGGAGCACTGGTCCAAGGGGAGAAGCAGGTTGAATACTAATGATTGCATTGTTGGCAATATGATTGCTTATTCTTTGGTCTTTATGATACTCATGCTCAAATGATGATGACTTGGTACATGGTTTATGATGATGAGACGTTGAATGAGCTGTGTTTACTGCTTGCTGAAGTTTATCTGTTGGATGAAATTGGAAGTCTTATGATTCAGAGATAAGAATAGTTCATGCAGAGATTGTTACTTTGGTTGATATCTTTTGCCTACATATGTTACTTCATGTTAAATCTTGAAGATCTTGATGATGTTGGACCACATGGATGATTGCTTGACACTTATGTGAAGATGTTGTTCTAATATGAGAATCTCTCTTGGAAAGATTGTATTGATGCTACAAAGAATCTGAAGGCTTGGTTACTATTGTGCTGATGCTACAACCGTTGGATGACGCTTGAAGACACAACTACACTGATCTATCTATCTGTAGTCCAGGGAAGCATTCAAATGTCTCAGAAAGAAGCTGAACACTGTCTTTGCCTCACAAAGAATCAGATCTGGTTGAAATTTAGAAGATGGCTTGGGATACGCGGGTTTCCCGAAACACAGTCGCGTATATACACTAGTTCCTTCACAGAAAACCGCGTATGTCTGATTGCTGACAATTTTTGGTTGAAGTCATCTCTCTTCAGCACAGCTGCAGTGCTGTTTGGTATCTCTGATACTGTTTGGTATCTCTGATGGTGTTCCAGTTCTCATAATTCCATTTCTAATGATTTGATGAAAATGTTTTGATGATTTGTTGGTGAAAGTGTTCAGGATGCACAAACTAAGGGAGAGCCTTAGTCATATGAAAAGGATGCATGGATGCACAGATTCAGGGGGAGCATTAGCGTTGCTGAGTATAATGCTTTGTTGGCATTATGATGGTTCTGAAATATGTTCTCTTTCTTGAGGACTTTCTGGTGTTGGTCTTAAATGGTCATACTTGTATTTTGATGAAAAGGTCTTGTTGAGACCCATGATGTAAAATTGTATTTTTCAGTCATGTGAAAAGGTCTTGTTGAGACCCATGATGTAAAATTGTATTTTTCAGTCATGTAAGGACTTGTAAAATTGGTAAGCCCACTTGGTTGGGTAGCTGAGTCAAATTTTGTAAACCCATTTGGTTGGGTAGCTGAGTTGAATTGTGTAAACCCACTTGGTTGGGTACTTGAGTCTTATATGTAAATCCACTTAGTTGGATAATTGATGTAAGCATGAGTCTTTGGTGATAGGAAGTTCATAGAGTCATGTACTTCATTGAAAAGACATGCTCTGAAGATTCCGCATGATCTCTCGGGGAGTTTCGTCACTTCGTATACATCGTAGCCGTGTAAACACTTTACATGAGGAGAAAAGGGGGTAGCATGTGTTGGTTTTGATCCGCCCGTTGCTCTTGATGTCAAAGGGGGAGAGTGTGTTGGTTTTGATCCGTCGGTTTTCGGTCTTGCCCTTTGCCCTTGATGTCAAAGGGGGAGAGTGACATGGTGTTTGAATGAAGAGAAAGAATGATGTCAAAAATGGGGAGAGTGACATGGTGTCAATATACTTATCTGTTGTGGTAACCAAACACCATCGTGGTTGCCATCAAGTCCAAAGGGGGAGATTGTTGGAAATTTGATGCAGAGTGTTGTCCTTGATGGCAACCCATTAAATGAAGATGAAGACATTCGACTGTTGACATGTGTTGTCCTTAATGGCAATCCACCTGATGAAGTTATTCTTGAATTGATGGGCTTGGTAAATGATATAAATCTGATGTGATATGATGTCTGTTAGCAATATGATGCTGAGTATCTGATGTGATATGATGTTAGTTAGCAATATGATGCTAAGTGTTGTCATTGAATGGCAACTTACTTGATGAAGTTGTGCTTGATAGAATATGTTCTTTGATGAAGAAAATATGACGGCATCTGACAGTTGTATGTTTAAGATGTTGAAGAAAGAAATTCAGACTGTGCTAAATCTATGGTGAAAGAGTATGTCTCAAGGTATACGCGGATATGTCTAAGGGAATTCGCGTATGCACGCGAAAAAGAACGTGCCAAGTCGCGTATGGGCTAAAGCGCTCTAAAAGTGCAAAAACAATGGGCCCGTGGTATTGAAGACTCATGGTATTGATTTAGCTCGTGGTATTGAAGGCTCATGGTATTGCCTTGGCTCGTAGTATTGAAGGCTCATGGTATTGCTTTAACCCGTGGTATTGAAAAAGGATAAACCTATATAAGGAGAAGAAATTCATTGTGCAAATCATGAGTGGGGGTGCAGGATGTCTGAGCTTGAATGAATACTTCTCTCTGAAGGATATCTGAATGGAAAGGGTTACAGTTGAATGATAGATCTGAATGAATGATGCACCAATGATGAAGAAGGGGATCTAGATCTGAAATGTACTTGTATTTTCTAGATCTGTTTATGGAAGGCTTAGATCTGAGATGAGGCGAAATATCTAAAGTAACATCTCATTCTGGCAAAAAGGGTAACCTAAATTGAACATTCGATCTAATGAAGTATGCTGCTCTGGAATAATTGAAGATCTATACGCTACTTCGACGCGGAGGAAGCGCGTATATACGCAGCTTCAGCGAAGAGAAAGCGCGTATGTGCAATAAAATATACACTGAGGTATACGTCGGTTTGTTTGAACGAAAGCGCATATATACGCGACATCAGAGAAAGGAAAGCGTGTATGCAAACTAGGGTTTGCTGAAGTCTGTGGTAAGAAATGTCTGATATGTTCTGCTGGTTTACTGATATCTGTCAGTGAGTTATATGTATCTGTTTCATGGTTGACTGTGCTTAAAAGTATGGAAAGGGTCCAGTTTGAAAATATGATGAAATGTGGCCTGCAAGTGGTGTTCTATTGAAGTTGTTGGATCCAGTGTGAAATTGATGAAACGTGGTCCAAGGTGGTGCTGAGGGTTGTAGCCTTCAGTCAGGGGGTTGTAGCTCCCTTCCAGGAGAGGCTGGTAAACGAGATCAGGGGGTCGTAGCTCCCTTCCGTGAGGCCGAAATCCATATCGGGTCGTAGCCTCCTCCAGGTGAGGCTGGTAAACGAGATCAGGGGGTCGTAGCTCCCTTCCAAGAGAGGCTGGTAAACGAGTCAGGGGGTTGGAGCTCCCTTCCAGGAGAGGTTGGTAAACGAGCGCAGGTGGGTGCCTGCGTGCTGGTAGGAGTCTGCACCAGCACATATGTTGTAAGATGTTTTCTCTATAATAAAATATTGAAGGCTGAGCAACTGCAGCGGTGGTTTTCTCCCGACTTGGGTTTCCACCTAAAAATCCTGGTGTTCATGTGTGATGCTGTGTGTGATGGTTTATTCTGTTCTTACTGCACCTGTTTACTGTTTATTGAGCATCTGATGAATGAATGATGGAATAATATAAGTAAAGATTTAATG